>OX359288.1:97661897-98139397 GCA_947179395.2 Pulicaria dysenterica
GTAAGTACTTTTCAATGCTCCAATGATTGCATGTTGTTCCGGTAATTAATTAGATATAGGATGCATTACTTTAATTCCACTTGCAACATTCAAAGATGTACCTATTCTTTAACATTCGCATCTAACACGATTATACCCCTCCCACTTAATTGCTAGTTTTATGATTAAATATCCACTTATAGAGCCAAGAGCACCAAAAGTCTACAATTCGACTGTATATATAATCAGTTGCCTTAAATAACCTTTTAAATTCAGATGAACACAATATTAATTAATTAACTAACTAATTAATATATTGATGTATATATGTGCAACCTATGTGCGACACCAAATGCTTTCGGGAGACCTAACTTGTCCCACGTAATAATATGAATTACAATATTATATTTTAGCATAGTTACAAATACCAATTCTATATATTTTAAATTAAGCAAACTATATCAATATAACGAATTTTTTCTAAATTATCATTATATACAATAAACTAACATTTTTTAAATAAGTACAAGAAACTTTTTAAAACTTATCATTGTATACAATTACCTTTTATAACCGATAAGTAGCCATATTTTTTTACGTCAATTGTGGGTTTCGAGTAAGAGTTAAAGATTATTGCAACTTTTTATATGGTTATGAAAATATTTGATTAGGGATTTTCAGTTTCCACATAAAACATTCAAGAAATCATCTTCAACAAACATCAATTCTTGAAGATAATGATATGAAATCAAGTGATTTTCAATATGTACTCAATATGATTTCCGATTATTGGTTTCCCATATGTGTTATTGAATTTAACCCATGTTAAGATTTCTTCTTAGATGTATCTTTAATATGATTTTAATTTCTTAACTTCGCTATACTTGTTTAATCTAAGTTGGATATGATATTTGATTATCATTCTAATTTGAGATCTTGTTTGAAATCCAAAATATATTCAAAGGAGTTATGAATAACATCATAAAGTGGCAACCTTAATATAGTAATAATATTAATGATGTTTATTTAATAATAATAGTAATAATAATTTGAAAATTAAGAAATAGAACATAAACCACATCCAAGTTAATAATTACGAATAATGGTATACGTTGTTAAAAAAAACTCTTAAGCAATGTTTGTTATGAAGAAATAAGTGTGGGAATGGAAACTCTCATTCCATTCATTTACTAATAACATGTTTCACTACAAAAAAAACACCATTTGCGGCGACATTTGTCGCCGCTAAAAGCCAAAATAACGCCGCTAAACATATTTTGCGGCGACATGTCGCCGCAAAAAGGTCGCCGCAAATACTTCGTCCCAAATAACATTTTGCGACGTCAATTTTTACTTTTTGCGACGACAGTCAACGGGACCACCTTCCGCCACGTGGATACTTTTTTGCGGCGACATATATTTTTTTGCGGCGACATATATAATTTAAAAATAAATTAAAATAAAATCTTTTTGCGGCGACACATTTGTTTTTTGCGGCGACGTATAATTTTAATTATTAAATATATAATTTCTTTTTTAAGGACGTTTTGCGGCGACATGTGTGCTTTTTGCGACGTCAGTGTCGCCGCAAAAAGGCAAAAATAAAATCAGCAGCTTTTGCTGCATTTTGCATTTTCCACCCGTTTTTAACCGGGCAATATTCAGAAAACCTGCTGTTCAGAACTCAACAACAAGTATAACAATACGATTTAACAAACAAGTATCTAATCGTAATAACAAACGAAGTAGAACACACGATAGTTTGAAAGTTAACAAAAACGTTTTTAAACAATCACAAGTACTCGCCTAACAAACATATAATCTAATCCTCATCACTAGACTCTTCAATATCAGCCAAGTCGGTGGTTGGTTGACGTCCGGATCTTGAGGAAATATTAGTATTTATACCTGCCGCCTGTAATATATCATAGAGATCGGATGTACGTTGAGATTGAGACTGTAGCTGCTGCAGTTGTTCGCTTTGAGACTGTAGCTGCTGCCGGACATCCCCTAACATGTTATCTACCTCGGCCTGTGAATATAATCTCTCCGTAGGCTGGGATTGAGCGGTAGATTGTGCAGCAGATACGGATGAAGAACTTAATGTTCTTCCAACCCCACGAACGTGTCCTCGACGTTCACCCAACACCGCCCTCAAAATATCTTCTTCGCTCATAGGGTTCTCACTCCCGACTTGATTGTCTCTCATGAAAACCATACGGCGCTGTGTATAAATAAGATAAAATCAGATTTTATAAATAATTTTAATGAAGTATAAATAATTACTTACATGATTTTCTTCAACATCCGAGGATGTAAAGACACCATTGCGTGAATGGTTTGTCATATATTGTTCGATCAAGCTTGGGGGTTGTTGTGTTTCCGGGTCACGCTATAAACAAATGAAACGGGTCAATAATTATATACTTAATAACGATTAATATATCACACAAACGGGTCGGGTCAATCATTATATCAATCAAACGGCTCGACCATTATATACTAAATAAATATTAATATATCACACAAACAGGTCGGGTCAATCATTATATCAATCAAAATTAAGAATTAGAGATAAATAGACTTACGTTCTCGAAGCGATACTGACAGTATGATCTCCGACCATGCAAGCTTTGATGTACTTGCTGCGCCCTAACTTGCGTGTTCGCAATAGAGCGTTGAACGGTTTTATCCCCAATATAAAAAGTCTAGCGAAGACATCCAGTCACAACCAGGGTATAGCTCCGTGCCGGCTAACTTAAATAATTCACCAAGTTCGTCATTTGTATCACTTGGGCCTTCATGTGGATCATCACTTGGACCTTCAACTGGCTCATCACTTTCCGTGTTGTGTTCGTTGACAGTATTCTCCTGGCGAACGTCATTGAGGTAATCATGCAACTCGTTATTCGTTTGACCAAGACCGTCGCGTGGTGCTCGAGGAACAAATGGTTCTCCGTGAAAGATCCAATTCATGTAGCCCTCGCTAAACCCATTTTCATATATGTGAATCCTAAGTGCCCTAAGCGGGAGAAAACAGCTATTATCACAATGATCACACGGGCAACGAATATTACCATAGCTATTTACGTAGTCTTTACACCTATCTAGAAATGCTTCAAGACCAGTACGAAATTCAGGACAATTACGGTTTGCTAAAGTAGTCCAACTCTTATCAATCGTCATAGCTGCGTTCAAAGCATATCATAATTATTAAGAACACAATTCATGTATTAAATTTTTATACTAAGAAATTGTGAGTGGTTTATAGCAGGGTGGCCGTCCTAACCCACTTTTTGAATACCTTACCTCATATGTGAATACATATTACATGATCGGTTGTTTAAGAAAAATTCGGCAGCATTTACCCTTAGCTCCCAAGTATATAAAGAAATATATACCCGGGAAGCATAGAGTAAATGACAACCGAATCTTTCTTAAACACACAACCATGTAACAAGCATTCACATCCTAAATGAGATAAGGTATTCAAATAGCAGTCCCAATATGGGACAACCCGAAATTAATTTCTAAATCAATTTCGAGTAGGCATTCTAAGCTAAATGATTACCACCATTATTATTATACTAATATTAAAGATTAACACTAACATTGAATATTAACACTAATTAAAGATTAACAATTGATAACAATAAGCTAACATCATTAACAATAAATAATAATCTAACATTGATCTAATTTCTAACATTATTAGTGTACTAACAATGATTAAAGATTAAAAGTAATTAGCACTAATATATCATTATTGACAATAGATAATAATCAAACATTATCAAATAAACTATAACATCATCATCATATAAACTATTTAACACATTATTAGTATACTAACAATACTTAAACATTAACACTAATTAACAATAATCTAAAATTATAACACTAAATATAATCTAACATAATGAATTTAAATTAACAACTAGATTAATCAATTATTTAACACATTATTAGTATACTAACAATACTTAAACATTAATACTAATTAACAATAATATAAAATTATAACATAAAATATTATCTAACATAATGAATATAAATTAATCTAACACTAATTAATCTAATATTAATTAACAATATTATCTAACACTAATTAATCTAACATTAATTAACAATAGCCTTAGATTAATAAATTAATACCACTAATTAACAATTAAATAATTTAAATTACTAACAAAAAATAATAATAATCAAAACACAAACTAATAATAACCTAAACTAATTAACATTAATATATAACATTAATATATAAATAAATAAAAAATACCTCAATGGGGAGGAGGAGGTCGACGGAGGCGGTGGAAAGATTCTGACCGGCGGCGGCGGCGGCAGAAGGTGGTCGACGGCGGCGGCTAATAGAGGAGGAGGAGATAACTTGTAACAAACAAAACACAAACATATAAGAATCTAAAAACAAAAACCCTAGATTTATAAACAAAAAAAGGGGATTTTTACCTCAAATACGAGTCGCCGGCGCCGGAGGAGGAGGCCGAACAGCGGAGGAAGAAGGGTGGTGAGAGGCGGCGGCGATTTCGACGGTGAGAGGGAGCGGGGGCGAGAGGCGTTCGACGAGAGTGAGAGAGAGCTCCGGGCTCGGCGGTTTCCACGGCTGAGAGAGGCTCCGGCCGGCGGTGGTTTCGAGAGAGAGAGAGCTTCGGGAGAGAGAGAGACGGGAGCAAGTAAATGGCAGAAAGAAAGCTGAAAAACCCTATATCTCGTAAAAATTTTTGCGGCGACGCCTTTAGCGGCGACATGTGGCCTTTAGCGGCGACATATATATTTTATTAATAAAGAAAATCGAAATTCGTTTTAATTAAATAAATAAAATAAGAAAATCCTTTTGCGGCGACGTATTTGCGGCGACGATGCACTTTTTGCGGCGACGATGAATATTTTAGGGGGGAACTAATCCCGCCATGGTTTTCGGTGGGAAAAAAAAGAGGGAAAGCCTTTTAGCGGCGCTACGTGTCGCCGCTAAAACCTTTTTGCGGCGACATCTTTAAAACAGATGGTAGTGGGCCCAAATTTTGTCGTTTAGCGGGTTTTTAGCGGCGACATATGTCGCCGCAAAAAGTTCACGTGGCAAAAACGTATTTTTCTTGTAGTGTTGTTTACTACTAGGGAATAGAATGAAGCATTACAAAAGTAATGTCATTCCTTCTATTTCATTTCTTCCTCAACTCTCTTTCTTTGTTCATCCCCTTGGTAATGGGATATAAAATGACCAACATGCCCTTTCTCCCATTCTTAATTGACGTGGTACTCTTGTATATAATTTTTTATATGGTTTTGCTCATAGTCACATAGATCGCGGAACGCTCCAGTACAGAGGAGGGTAGGCTCATTCCGGATCGCTTTGGTACGATGTATCATATAACATGGTACCCAATAAATAATAGTATTAATTTTCTATACCTTTTATAAATCTACAAGTCACAACCAAGTTACCAAACTTCAAACTATATTAATACTTATACTTTCAAAACGTGATTTATACTTAATACTCAAAATCTCAAATAAACATCTTGTAAATATACTTAAAGGAAAACAACTTAAAAACATTCGGTGAGTTAAAAAGATAATAATAAAAAAGAATAGGGGAGGAGGAGGACGATGTCAATATATGAAATTGAAAAAAATGTAAACATATTAATAGAAGCTGGAATGACTCTCGTAGTTTTGATATGTATCAATTTTTTTAAGATGTGTAAAATGTATATAAAATAAATATTTATATATTAAATTATTTAAATTTAAGTTATATATATTTTTTAATTCAGAGGCATTTCGGTCATTGTTTATTTGTTTTATTCCATTCCAATGTCTATTTTTATTTAGCAAACTTACTGCGGTAATGATTCATTCCATTCCGAGAAGCAACCAAACATGCAGATGGAATGGTAATGAACTATTCCATTCTTTTGCCCATTCCATTCCTTTGCTCATTCCATTCCTTTGTCATTCCTTTCCGTCCAACCAAACACATTATATTTATTTAAAAACTGGTAGCTCACTACACATAATTATAGTTTAGATGGATTTTATTATATTTTGATATAGTTTATCACAAATATTAATAATTATCGGATGTCTTATATTTTAATGATATTTGATATTTTTAGTGTTTCATAAGGTTATGGTTCAAGTCATGTAATTGACAAAATAGTGTACAATTAGGTTTAAAATTAAAGGTAGATGTGTGTTTATTTGTCAAAAAAAAAGTATTTATAATTATTTTTCTCTTTTTGTGTTTATATCCTTGCTTAGGGATTTAATAGATTAGTTTTCCCTCAATGCAATAGTTTTTTTTCTATAAAAAGGATAGAACCAAGCATAGCGTCTTTTTTCTATTACGGGCTGCCTCGATGTAACGAAAAGTTATAATTCCCCTCTACTTTTGGGAAAGGACAAAAACTAGTGCTTTGTTTATTCTAACAATTATTATTATTATTTAATTTCAAAAGATAGACTTTTAATCTCTTGATATTATGTGAAATTAACTTGTATTAACTGATTATATTAAATTTTCTATGGTATACATGGATTGATTTTGAAAAATGGCAAATACTGATAATAAATAAAAATATATTAAACAATTACAAAATGTAAAAAAATGAATTTTTTTTTAAAAATGGTTCGTCAACACTAGACAAGTGGTGGAAACGTTAAGCGAGAGGGGTGGTAAACATGACGACAAAAACGCGGTATCATGATACGACGTGCTTGTATTTTTGTAAAAGTCATTAATCATTATTTTTACAATTATAAAAGTAAGGTCAAGACTTTATTGATTATAACTATAAAGAATTTGAAATAATTATAAAAATATTTAAAAATGCTAAAACTATGAATTTGATTAAATATGATATTTGAAATGTTATAAATGATAAATATGATATTTGTAAACTATGATGGACAAATACGATATTTCTTAAAGTTTAAGAAGGTGGAATATATGAAACTATCTATAGGGCCGGTCCAAGCATATGCGAGGCCCAAGACAAAAAATAAAAAAAGGGGCCCTCGTTAAAAGTATTAAAATATAATAAAAATTAAATAAGTAAACTTTACAAAAATTTCCCGAATCATTCTTCTCTGGCTACTTTATTATTTTGAAAGATTTGATATTTTTTTGATCCGTTAGTGGCGAAAGAAACCCGCAGCAGCAGCGCCAGTAGTACGTCGCCGTCCTTCCTAGAGGCCCAAAATGTTGAAACTTCTACAAAAGAAGTTGTGTAACCGGAGCCGATGAAGGGTGTTGCCATGGAAGACAAGAAGCAAATATTACCGTATTGACGTCATTACAATAGGAAACCGACTTTATGGGTGAACTTCTTGATTATAGAAAATGCTTAACCAAATGCTTCATTGTGTTTTTAGGAGGGTAAATAGCTACAACGAGGAAAAATAGTGAACAATTAGGGCCACATATGAATTTTGAACGTTGCTTTGTTGTTTTCAATGTATTTTTTTTTGTTTCTTTTATATCTCTTTTCTCCTTAATGATTACACTACTGTAGAGCTTATTTTATTTTAAATAAATATATACACATACATATATTTATAAAAATGGGTCCCTAGAATTTTTGAGCCCTGGACGGCCGCCCTGCTCGCCCATACCCAGGGCCGGCCCTGACTATCTATGATAATTTTGATTCAAATATAAGTTAAAATTAAAATCAATTTGACAAAGAAAAGTCAATTGTATCAAAATACAATAGCTAGGTAATGTTAACGATATATCATTTCTCATTTTCCTCTTTTGATAAAAGAAAAATGATAAATGATGTTACACTATGCAAAATGGTTTTCACAATTCACACTATATAAGATGTATGCACTAGCAGTATACATAAATTAGTTCGGTTCAGTTTTTACATAAATTTAAAACTAAAAAATCCAATTTTGATAAAGTAAAACCATTTGATTGTGGACTTTTGGTTTTAGGTTTCTTGTGTTTTGATTTCATAGTAGTTTTTTATTTTTTATATGCTCTTGTGCCTTGCCTAATTATATATAAAGGAAGAGTTCTTTCGAGAACTGTTGTTAGTGCGAAAACCTATCTCAGCCATTTCATGGATATGGGAAGTTCATGGATGAAGAGCGTGGAGGGATAGAGTGTGGCAGGGTGCATGTAAGGAATTCATGGGTGGACAATGTCATTGAAAGAGAGGAATTGGACAGCTCGGATGGTTCTCGCACTAAGAATGGTTCGCAAATGAACTTCTTCTTATATATATATATATATATATATATGCATATGCATATGTATGTGTATGTGTATATATATGTATGTATGTATATATATAGGAGAAGTTTATTTGATAATTATTTTTGTTACGAGTACTGTGAGTATCATTTGTAATCACCATTAACGCTCATTAATGACTCATCAGTGGGAGTATTCGGCCATTTATATATTTTCTCAACTGTAAATTTGCATTTGGGTGGACCGTTATTGAAGAGCAAACATAAATTTCCCAAAATCCCCCTCATTAATGCATTATTAATAAGTCATTAATTAGCCATCAGTTTTATTGACCATTGATTTATTTTAACAAGAGTCAATATTGGTTCCCGGAGTACTCACATTAAAAGTGATTTTCAAATGAACTCTTCTTTCTCTTTCTCTCTCTCTCTCTCTCTCTCTATATATATATATATATATATATATATATATATATATAGGAAAAAGTTCATGCGAGAACCATTCTTAGTGCGAGAACCGCGAGAACCAATCTGAGCCGTCCAATTCCCCCTCCTTCAATGTCATTGTCCACCCATGAATTCCTCACATGCACCCTGCCACACTCTATCCCTCCACGCTCTCCATCCGTTTAACTTCCCATATCCATGGAACGACTAAGATTGGTTCTCGCGGTTCTCGCACTAACAACGGTTCTCGCATGAACCTTCCCCTATATATATATATGTGTGTATACAGAGGATGGTTCATTCGAGAACCGTTGTTAGTGCGAGAACCGCGAGAACCAATCTCAGCCGTTCCTTGGTTATGAGAAGTTAAACGGATGGAGAGCGTGGAGGGATAGAGTGTGACATGGTGCATGTGAGGAATTCATGGGTGGGTAATGACATTGAAGGAGGGGGAATTGGATGACTCAGATTGGTTCTCGCGGTTCTCGCACTAAGAATGGTTCTCGCATGAACTTTTTCCTATGTATATATATACATGAAAGAGATAGTTATTGTATGAATGGATATTTATGTGAGAAGGGTAAAATAGTAATAAATAAAATGTACATACTTCTTCCCACGATTCCTCCTATCTCTTCTATTCACACGATTTTTATTTTCTACAATAATAGTCAAAGACACACAATCAATTCTTTACCCATCACATTGGGACACTATCGCCATCGTTGACCATACCCTTCCATCTTTTTTCGGTAACAGGCACACAAGACGACCATCGTAATTGGGCACCATCGAGATGACCATAGCATACGGGTTTCACATATTTGACAAATGGAGCACAGTCACAAGCTCTTTCTTCGACGAATAATCGTCGTTAGCTTTGCCTTCTGAAATCCTCAAAAGGCATAAACTGAACACAAAAACTAGGTATCCTTTTTTATTTTTGATTTGTAAACAAGAATCAACTCAGGCTTAATTCTTAATTACGTTTCTCATCGTTCGCATACAAACAACTGTTAAAGGTCTCCCATCTATGTGTGATCGTTGCAAGTAGTGTCATGCTTACCGATTTTACCTCATTTAGTTGTAAACTTGCGATGGTGTTTTTATGCACATAAACTATTTGTGAGTATGTATAGTTAAAATCCTTCGTCCTTAATGTTCGAGCTATATCTAATGATTAAAATATAATTCATAGTAATGATTATGTAAACTGCTAAAAAGAAAACTTATACTCATTTTGTTTCTACTACATTGGATTTGATTTGTAAACAACCTCACGAAACTTTGCTACTAGAATATAATAATTACTTGAAAGTAAAAGTCATCGGTTATTGAATATTGGGTAATGTTTCATATAGTCTCACCCTTAAACATAGATCATAACGGTCAAATATCAGTCATTAAAGGGCAAAATAAAAATTGACAATTTCAAATAGACTATCAAGCACCTCCCTCAATAACCCAACAACTTTCTTTTTTTATTTTTATTCTTACTCCTTAAATCTTTAAATGACCATAACTATTTCATCTGGAAATATTATCATTTTCAACTGGAAATTGCATCACTTTCATCTGGAAACACGTGTATTTATATCATTTTTTGTTGGATGGAGTATAATATTATTATTATCATTTTCATCTGGATAATGTTATCATTTTGAATGTTGTATATTGTTATTATTTTTATCTGGAAAAATTATCATTTTCAACTGGAAAATTTTTGTCGTTCCCGGCTGGAAAAGTTACAATTATCGGATAGACGAGACTTGGGAAAATAAAAGGAAAGGGGCGAGACTTATCATTCTTGGCTGGAAAAGTTATCATTTTTTCGGATGAACTACATTTGTTCGGACTTTCCTTTTTGTTTCTATTCTTTTTTCTTCTACTACTTCTACTCCACAATGCATACAATCTTTTTTAAACATCAAAAACTAAAATAATACCAAATAAAAAAATTAAAATCTTTGATTTAGTCATATTTAGTTTCCTCACTAATATCCTCAGCTAATGATTTAATTGATATTTCTTCATGCCTTTCATGAGTTCCTTTTGGCGCGATGCTGGACGCCTGGACCCTTTGCTGATGTCCTTTTTGTGTCAGAAATCTAATATAAATCAGTGAAGAAGGTATGGCCTGTGGGTCTGAATCTTTTTTCTATTTTTCCTTCTCTTGCTGCCTTTGTGCTGTGTGGTGTACTTTTACTAGTCTTCTTATTCTAGGGTTTGGTTCTTAATGTGAAAGGGGCTTGTTTTTTCCTCCACTAAAAGCCACTTGTGTGGGGTGTGCTCTTTTCATTTTTACCTCAAAGTTTTCAGCTTTCTTCCGGGGGAGGAACAAGAAGAAAAAAGGGTTTTTGTTCAAAGAGAGAAATGTATGCAGAGTCTGGCCTAATCTTCCCTTATTTCCAGAGTTTCTCACCTGTAGCTCAACAATTTGATGATTTCTCTCACTCACACAAATCCAATGCTTGCTTGGTAATCTCCAATTTTACTACTTGTTTATAAAGATATTTAGTGCTTCTGTAATGCCCTGAAAATAAATTATATCTTCTTGGTCCTATTTAGCATCTAATTTGTGTTATTAACTTGAACGATGAGGTTCAAAACTAGGGTTTTGGTCTGTTGGAAATCTTGAATTGAATTGCCTGGGTAAAGAACCATGGCCATTTTTGTGTTAAATTTTATAAATTGCATATGGAAGGTTGAATTCTCAGCGGTGTGCTTATTTGCTGTGAAAATTAGGTGAAAAGATGCTTGGTTTATATGTTAATTTCTTGAGAAATTAGCATTAGTTCTTGATGAAAACAGAATCCCCCTGTTAGTTCCAATAGAAATTTAGAAAGAAGGTGGAACTAATGCTTTTTTTTTTTTAAGAAGTTTATAACTGTTCTTTTTTAGAAATATCCTGAAACCCGATAGTGAGATTTGACTTCTAATCCTCAAGGTTATTCATATAAAGTCTTGGTCAGTTGAGCAAACCAGTCCAGTGATTTCAAATCTTTTAAATCACTTAAGTTCATCACTATAGGATGTATCATTGTTCATTCCCATTGATAAAAGACTGAAAACATGTGAATAAAGTTAACTTTACTGTTGTTTTCAACATTCTTAAATGAAAAATCAAATTTAGACTGGTTTTGGTGTTTCAATTGGATTAAAGATTCGATTTTCACCGCACTTCCTAGTGCTTAATGTCGAAAAAGGACTCTACTCAAGTTAAAATCCAAACTATACCCATCACCTAAATTACGTTTTAAACCAATTTATGTTTTTATGGGAAGTGTTGTTTTAGGAAAAGAATTTAAATCTCAAAAGGTTACATTGAATCTATCTCTATAATTGAACGGTGCATGGTGTTTCTTTAAGCTGAACCCATGTTCTTGATTGTTCAGAATTTCCATCTTTTTGTTTGTAACATATTCTCTTTATGATTTTATGTTAGTTATATTTGCTTCTAATACAGGGTAGTGTGGTCCAGAGCTCTAATATATCAGATTATGATCTTGGTGGTGAAGGGGATCTGTTCAAAGCAGCAGAACCGATAATCGAGCAACCTCTAATGACCCTTGACCACATGTCAATGGTTACTTATGTTGAAGACAATCTCTCCACAAAAGAACTCAGTGTTACAGATATTGAATCACTCCAGAATGAGGAATTTCTGAATGATATCTTACAAGATTACAAAGATATATTGGCAAAAGAAGCAGTAACCGAGGCATCACCCTTATCAGAAATTATGATTTATAATTTCCCGGTTAAAACTGATGAGAGCGTTATTGTGAAAGAAAACGTGCATCCTCCTGGACAGATCCCCAGAAGTATTAGCTCTGATTGTTTAAGCTCGGTTCAGGTTCACGGGGCTCAAATTGATCCTGGTTTTCCCAATATTACTGAACTGGACTTTGGAAATGTTTATGGAATGCGAAGAGCCTTCAGTGAAGGAGATATAAAGGTTATGCATATTTTATGTTGAGCATATGATGATATGCCTGTAATATAGGGTAATTTGAATAAATAAATAACAATCTTGTACAAAATTTCTATTTAGGGTAATTTTAAAACAGTTCACTTAAAAAGATACAACCTTTCTAAAGTTAGAGTCTTGTATAAAGTAACGAACTTTTCAAGATTTTTTTTTCATTTTTGCCGGTTAACCATAATTGGAAAATTTTATAAGTACGTATAATTTTATAAAGAAAATGAAATATCTCCTTATACAATTTAATAAAAGCTTGTTATGATGCTGCATGGGTGGACCAAAATAGTGATACTAATAATATTTGTTATGGCAGACTCTTGCTAACAGAAATGGAGGTCATGGACACTCGTCTCTTGGGCAGCCTCAACACATGAGTGACCACGCTATTGAAGATCGATGGCAAAAGCTTTCAAGATACAGGAATAAGAAGACAAAGAGGAATTTCGGTAGAAAAATTAAGGTATTTGATGTCAAAGTACCTTCTTGTGAAGTTTTCTTAATTTTCTCGATAAATAAGATGAGCCAATTAGAGGTGGCAAGATATGTGAAATGTTACCTATTTTTTAGATCTTGATATGTGAAATGGGTTAAGTATGATTACAAAAACGATAGTGGTTTAACAGTTTTCTAATATCGGCTAAATCAATTAAAGAGGTTTGTAGGACCTGCTTTATAACACGCTAGCTATTTAGTCATGGTGCAGTCTTAAGTAGTCAAAATTCAGAGATGGGTGTGGTTTGACTTTGACTTGGTTTTTGGGTCAGTATGCATGCAGGAAGGCATTGGCAGACAATCAACCAAGGATCAGGGGGAGGTTTGCCAAGACAGAAGAATCAGAAATGTTGAGAAAGTAAAGTAGAAAAAGAATAGGATATAATAATGATATTATGAATATGAAGAAGTAACCATGCCTGAAAGTGCAAGCAGGTTTGTTAAATAAGCTTTATTTTATTAAGTAAGGTATGTTGTTTTATGTGTAATAATCTAGTAGTTCTTGTACATCCCAAATGTTAAATCCTTGTATACAACTAGTTCTTGAAATCATACATCTACTAGTATCATAAATCAAAGTCAAAATGATGATTTCTTCTTTCTTTTTGGTTTCAACCAAATATGTTGACTAAAAGGTCATACAACAGACCATCTGCAAGCTGTAGAAATAGCCCAGAGACTCCCTCCGAAAAGAAAAAAACTCAGGAAAGTCAAATAATATGCGGGAAAACAAATAACATCCCTAACTAAAACCTAAGAGCAGCATATCAGCAACAATAACCATGAAAACAGCTGGAGCAGGAAACATGAACACAACAGAAATACAACTGCTGCTACACCACTTGCATAAAAGGATCATTGCACCACTTTCCATGGTATTTATCGTTTACGCTTGGACTACTATTGCATCCGTAGTGGTAAACACGGACAACTGTCATAAATAGCCGTCAAATCAGCATAACTAACTCATAACTTAACAGTAGTAGTGATAACGCCCATAGCTGCTATCACTTGACCCATACACAATTATTTATCTTAAATTCTATTAATCGAAAAGAAAAATAGTATAAAATGGATAACGAGGTATCAAGCTCGTTACCACTGTAACGAGGAGCATATTAACATCACAATCACGACATGACCGCAACGGCATTAACAACCAAAAAAACATTTTATTCACCGTATTTGCTAATGGGACTCCATTGTGAGTTCTCTTATTGTCGATTGAAAAACTAATTGTATACCTAATGAAACTATTGTGAAGTTTCCCATATTTTACCATTAAACACTTTTGATCAAACAATTGAAGCAACATTACATATAATATTGTGATATGTGGTTTCAATAGCATTATTGCAAGGACATAAGATTGAATGCAATTTCAACCCAAGATTATGAAGTACCACCTGTACAATATACTGAAAGCCGGTTCTTCTTCAATCTCTAAACGAAAATACAAACTTCACTTGACACCACCTTCAACCACACTGTTTTTATCATTTACACCCAACTATGGTGAAGTTTCCCATATTCCACCATTAAACACTTTCGATCAAACAATTGAAGCAACATTACATATAATATTAGGATTTCTAGCCCGGGGTGATGGCAATGCCGAAGCTCCTTGGCTAGTATCCTTTCTTGCCGTTCAAAAAAAAAAAAAAAAAAAAAATTTACACCCAAATGGTTTTTTCTCATAAATTCTAAAAGAACTTACATAAAAAAACAACCACCCTACTATATAATTTATAAAGAAAATCGAAGTTTTCGTTATTTGCTTTAACTATAGCATGTTTCGCTACAAAGGTAATAATATATCTTGATGAACTAATTTACACTCTTAACACATTTCTATTTATGAAGATTATTATCAAATCATTACAAAGATTTGTTTAGAATATTATATATTTTGACAAGCCAATGGGGTTTAGCGTAAGGCGCCCCCTTCCTCACAAGAGGTTGGGGGATCAAATCCTGCTGCATGCAGTGGGTTAGGGGTTTCCTCCATAGAGTGAATATGTGGTGCTCGAAACTTGGTTAAAGCCAAATAACGAGAGGTGGTTGAAAACCCGCCACCAAACAATTTGAGCCCACACTGGAAAGACGGTGAAGTATCCCTATTTGCCGGTCAAAAAAAATTATATATTTTGACAATAAAGAAAACACGTGAGAATACCCGGGGGTAAATTAGGCATTTTGATAACCATTCCACATTTCCACCCCTTGTTATATATACACATGTGTGCCTCTCGTTGCACGATTTTCATCGTGACTCCGAAGAGAGAAAAAGAAAACCCCAAACAGACGTTACAAGCAGTGAGAGCGCAACTCTGCGCTTTTCTGCGTCTTTCGATTCTTTCTTCAGTTTCTTGTTTCTCGTAGACATTTGTAATCGGAACTGACCTTATCACAGGTATCGTTTTCATCTTTGTTTTCCGCTTAATTTAGTCGGTTTTCACTTATTTTTTGACTTTTTATATTGTTTAATCGAATGTTTATGATTATGTCTGTGTTCTTTTTCTCGATTGATTGAGAGATTTGTGTTTATAACATCTTATTCTGTCATCATGTTAGAATTTCAATTATTGTACTCGCTTTCATTCTCCATCTTTTAATCCCTAGCTGTTTTTTGATGGTCTGGCAGTTGTAATGTTTATCTATCTCAAATGGTAGGATATCATTCTTTGGTTCACGGGAATCTTGATCTATAGCTTCCAATGTAAGCTGTTTACAATGATGCCTTTTTTTTAAAAAGCGGGAGCGCCTTTGCTTTAATGTTATTAAATTCAAGTAGAATATTTATTTTTACACCTATTCTTTTCAATTACACACACTTAGTTATCAAATCTAGGCAAACAGACAAAATCGTAATATATATTTTCACTGTTTTCAGTTACGAAGTCTTCATGTACATTCAGTATGGTATCAGTTACAACTTTATATTAAATTTTATAGAAATTACCTTAGATAAGTCATCACTAATGGTTGAGAGTTATTGTAATCTTTTCCAAATCGTTCTCTAGTTATTCTCTTCTCCCAGATTGATCTTGCATGTTAATTAACTGGATTATAATATGTTGCAAATCATGTAAGGGTGTCACTGATAGTCATTTGGCTCAAAGTATGTAATGAAGGAAAGTGTGTTTACATCTTCTTTGCCTAAAATTGTTGTTTCTCTTCTTGAACTAATACCATCTATCCCTATATTGTTTTCTTTCGGTTCAGTTCTTTTATGGTAATATTGTGTTATTTTTTAATGTATTAAATGTTGCAATGATATATTGTGATTAGAGCCTGGAGCTGGATAAGAAAAGGCGAATATATGGAGGGAGACGCCGGAAGAGATTTGGGATGCCAGAGGACTATGGATGGGAAGGTGAATGAGGATAGTAATCAGGCTGTAATCCCTCCATGTTGCCTGAAAGCCCAAGCTTGTATCCCCGACCCTGAGCTTGAAGCCAACTGTCATGCAACAGTTGTTTCGGGGTGGTTCTCTGGACAGCTGTCTTCTTCTGGTGATTATCTTCCTTTTTTCACTTTTTTGAATACATTTGTTATTACGTTCCACATCAACGTGTTTATAAAGTATGAAGAATGCTTCAGAGTTTGCTAATATTTCATAGACTTGTGTTGGGTAACACCTTCCTCAACAAGCACTTAATTTTTAGGTTTTTTATCGTTGACCCTTTTCATTGTTGTTATGTTATTAACTGCAGCTGATGTGGGCAAAAGAATGTTCTTCAACAACCCCATGTGGCCAGGTATGTAGGCTGCGTCATGTTCGGTGGGCATGAAGTATGATTTGTGCAACTTTAATCTTATTGTACGAATTAAATGTTGCATACAAGCCCAATTGTTTATTGTGGTAACTCTTTGTTGTATAAGATTTGCTAATTAATCCTAAAAGAGAGTAAATATTGTGCTGGTTTCAATAAATAGATTACTTGTTGGGGAGTAGAAGTAGGTCATATTATATTTAATAATTTGGCAATGCTTCAACTGCTTTAAGTTTGAAAAGTAACTACAATTCTACAACCCTTAGATCGCGAGTTCAAATTCCTTTCGGTGAAATGGGCTTGTAAGTCTGTCGACTCTTTCAAAAAGAAAGTTGGACGGGCAAAATAATAGATTAAGTTGTACAGTGAAGTGTGAATACTATTCTGAAAAACATATACCCACTTTTCTGCAAATATTGTAAACTACTTCTTAATTATGTTTTACCGGAATAAGTACATACATGATACACCTTTTTCTCAATGTAATTCACAATATTTTCATTTCTGAAACGCCCTTTACAAAAGGTTGCAACCATATTTTTCTCATTGTAATGTTAATTTAGGTCCACTAGATTTACTTAAACCAACACTTTGTTTGTAACTCTTGCCCCTTACTGTGTTGATAATTAAGGGCACGGTAGACGTTTGGTTATTTATAAAATGATTCTAATAAATGCATATTAAAAACTGGAAATCATACTTTCAGTTTGAAAATTGTGTTCCGCCTTTCCGGTGAACTAACAGCTCACTGCCTCACTCTGTTATATGAAGATAAAAGCAACGGTTGAGTTGGCATAAGTTTAACAAGGAAAATTTTAATTCAGTTTGTCAGATATCTAAAATACCTTCAATAAAAACTAAAAACTGTGGTCCCAAATCAATATCAACGCCATATAAAATTTGTGTATCTATTGTATTTTCTTGTGCAGGTGAAGTTCATTCCTTGGCTGTAGAAAAGATTTTGTTCAAGGAGAAGTCTGAGTATCAAGAGGTTCTGGTTTTCGAGGTTTGCCATTTTAACTTTTACAAATAATCTTTAGCTGTTTATGTTACAAATTAGGTCATTCATATATGCTTACGTGTTTACTTAATTTGCAGTCTGCAGCATATGGAAAAGTGCTTGTTCTTGATGGCATTCTTCAGCTTAGTGAGAAAGACGAATGTGCTTATCAGGAGATGATAACACATCTTCCTCTTTGTTCCATTAAATCACCCAAAAATGCAAGTTTTTTCGTCCTTTCCTGCTGCTTCTATAATAATATTATGCTTAAAACTAATTATGATCGTCTATCTACAGGTTTTGGTTGTGGGAGGTGGTGATGGTGGGGTTCTGCGGGAAGTTTCTCGTCACAGCTCTGTCGAGTTAATTGATATATGTGAAATAGATAAGATGGTCATAGATGTATGTGGTGAAACCATCTCTTGTATGTTTTTATTCAATTCTGTTTCTTATGGATGCTGATTGGTATGATTTCTTCTTTGTAGGTTAGTAAGAAGTTCTTCCCCGAGTTAGCTGTTGGATTCGAGGATCCTCGTGTTCGTCTTCATGTTGGTGATGGTAATATTTGACAATGTCATCATACGTTATTTTTTACATAAAAAGATGTCTTTATTGTGGTTGCTTCTGAGTTTCTGTCACCTTAATATTTTGACCTTAATTTCATTAGTCACTGTTTTCGGTGTTAATCTTTTTGCTTTTAAGTCTTTGTTATCTACTTTCAACAGCTGTTGAGTTTATACGGAATATACCTGAAGGGAAGTATGATGCCATTATCGTTGATTCTTCTGATCCAGTGGGTATGTCTATATGATTATCGCTTCCTCAAATATTAGCGAGTTATGCAATTGTATGCATGCATGGTGAAAATCTGTGACGCAGGATTAAGATTTTACATGCACAAAACATGACTTCATTTATGAATATACATAGAAGTGGTTAATTTAACTTCTTTACTTATGAACTTATTGAACAAGCAAGGTTGGATCAAGTGGTTATCACCCTTGCCTCTAGAGACAGAGGTCAAGGGTTCGATCCTCACTCCTTGCAAGGCCGGAGGTCCTTTTCTACATTTAGTAGAACTGGAAGCATCCTCTCTACCATAGGTAGAGGTATGGGTGTCTACATCTCAACCTCCCCCATACACCGTGCAAACGGTATTGGGACCCATAACCCGTGGAAGACGGTATTGGGTGTTACTTTACTTTACTTTTTACTTATGAACTTATTGATTTCGGGTTATAATTTTATCTCTAACGAGTCAAACTAGTAAATCAAAATAAATAGCTAAAAAAGGAAACTGGTCGAAGGTCGCCCAAACTACATTTTTGATTCATAAAACCTCATAAATTGTTTCATTCAAAAAGAGTTCAGATTGTTATTGAAACGATAATAATAATCTGTAATCATATTTAACAAACTAATTGTTTACTGGAAGCTTTAACTTTTTAGACATAAGGGTTTCAGGTAACCTGACCCAATATGTTTTGACAATTGACCCAAATCCGCTCATTTTGGCAGCTCAAATAAAATCAATATATGTATATGAATTTTCTGTCCTCTTTATGGAGTGTAGGTCCTGCTCAAGAGCTTGTGGAAAGGCCTTTCTTTGAGATGATAGCAAGAGCATTAAGGCCTGGTGGTGTTCTTTGTAACATGGCAGAGAGCATGTGGCTTCACACTCATCTAATTGAAGATATGATCTCTGTGTGTCAGAAAATGTTTAAGGGGTCTGTTCATTATGCATGGACAAGTGTCCCCACATATCCAAGGTGCCATTTCTTTCAAAGTGTGTATTTATGGCTTATTTTATGCCATTGGTTCAGTTTGATGAGCATGTGTTGTTGATTGCTTATATATGCAGTGGTGTTATTGGGTTTATACTGTGCTCAACGGACGGACCGCCTGTTGATTTTTTGAACCCTGTAAACCCTATTGAGAAGCTTGAGGGGGCACTCGATCATCAAAGAGAACTCAGATTCTACAACTCCCAGGTGAGTTCAATCACTCATTGTTGTATATTATTGTCAATGGTTGTGGCAAAATGTTTGGGTCGAGTAATTGGCCAAAACAGGGTTGGGTTAAAACGTGTCAGGTTGGGTTGACTTGGAAACACTTGTGATTACCAAAAGCTATATCATCATAATACTAGTCTAAACTTTGGATTAAAGTATATTTAAGAGGTTGTGTACAGTAAAATACACTAGGGGTGGTTTTCGACCAATTTCACCTGATCCTTTCTTGGCTAGAAATAAATTCTGTTTGACCTGATGAAATGGGTCCCCAGTCGACCCATTTATAAGTAAATGGGTCCATATTGTTATCGTATGAAATATGAATAGCATCCATGTTTGATGAGATATCATCTTCAACTTTGATATGGTAGCTTATTTTTCTTACAGATTCACAGAGCTGCTTTTGCCTTGCCACCATTTGTGAGGAAGGAGGTGAAATGTCTTTAAATGTATCTAACTATCTTTGAATTTCGTGTTACGTGTGTGTTTGGATTAATGTATCTAAATATTATTGTGGACATAGTGTCACTGTCATGTTGGATTGTGGTATCACTAGATTGAATTAGTGCTGGTTTTTGACAAGATTTGGTTGTTTATTATCTGGAATTCCCAATTCTGTCTTCTAGAATCTTGCTTATTGTTATAAGAATCATACTCGTCTGTTTTACATTCACTCGACTTGTAGTATATATTGTGGAGTATATATAGAGTATAGGAGTATGAATTCTATTTATGAATGCTTGTGATAAATTTTGAGATTTTTTCATACACCACAATCATTGAATATGGTAGTGTAGTGATTTTATGGTGTGCAAATCATATTGTATATATTGAGCAACAAGCCACAAAATTACAATCCAACCACTGGGTTGAGCAAGAGATAGTATGTATGTTGAACAACAAGCTACAACATCCATTGATGAAGAAATAGCAGGTTGCACATGACAAATAGAAAAACCAAAACCAAAAGCAACAATTGAAGAACAATAATATTGAACAAGAAAAATCAAATAATGGATATAAAAGAAAAACATGTATATAAACAATGAAACCGATATGAATTATAAGAGTGATAGGAGTGGAAGGGGGATAGGCGGGGGTGGTAGTTGCCATCCAAGTGGATGCAACACCATAGACAAACGGTGGAGATAGTTGGGTGTGAGTATCACATGGGGGTGGGCAAGTGGTGGAGATAGTTGGGTGCGAGTACCACAAGAGGGTGGGCAAGTGATTATAGGTCGTGGTCCATACTCTCATTCTCTCTCTCTCTCTCTTATTTTTATTTTTTAATTCTTCAAGTGTGTCCCAAAATTTGGTGTGGTGATGACTGACCATTATAGGGTTGAGTGCATGGAGAAAAAACTTACGTGACAGTTTGATGAATATGATGGGATGTGAAGGATGCAAATACTCTACGAACACGTATCTAAGTTGTGAGCAAGAGGTGTTTGTAAAGGGGAAGATTGATAATGGTAAGTCATAAGAACACAAGTCGCATATAATTGATCCCGAACCACATTAATTGATTTTTGAACACACACAATTTGGTTGATTGAGAAATCACAACCTAACACACACCATGAACTCAACGTGGAAGAAACCTTCTTCAGTTGACTCACCTGAAAATGATAAAGTGTGCAAATCAAGCATCGAAGAAGATAACTTTGGTTGAATCCTAGAAAAAGAAAACCCTTTTTCTTATGATTTCAGCATATGTGATGCCCTTTAAGGGTGAACATGAATCCATTGAAACCGAACAAAGTGAGATTAAGTGGCCGATTTGACCGGTTGGAGAAGAGCAACCGGTGGTTTTTGGTATGTAAAACCGACTTTAATGGTTTGGTTCACACTTCTCATTTACAAGTAAAGTATATAAACCAGACCAAACCAATACACAGACACATATTAGCTTTTCGTTATACTATAGTTTTGTTGTATTTGAAGGTAGTACTTTTGTACGAACTTTTACAAAATAAACTAACTTCACATGGATATAAAACCCAAAGTCCTATGTACTTCCATAAGATGCTTGTACCTTTCACCGTAGTACATCAATACATTACTATTTGTTTATTAAAAAATAAAAGTTGTTGCACTTGAAGGCTAAAAGTCTAAAACCAAATATGAATAAAAAAAAATGTAAGTTAAAACCCGTGAAACCAACCATAAACACTTCTAGTGCCCTTAAGGAAGACGATGGATTTCTTGGTCACTTAACGACTGTAATAGTCTAGGGACGTGGGTGGTTGTTTTTGTGTCACATCGGAGGTCATCTTGAAGGAGGAAAGTGATATGAGACGGGGATCGAAGATCATCGATAAAGCATTTTCGATGATAGAATCATCATCAGCAAAGCATCAATGGTGGGGAAAGCAGCTGCGGTGGGGAAAGCATCATCGGTGAATGAGAGAGACGTTAAGGGGAATTAGAAAGCGGCGGATGGTATAAGGGCATGGTGGGAAAATTGATGTGTTGAACTCGTTAGTTGGTTTTGTGATATAGAACTACTAAGAACGTGAAATATTTGGTGTTGAATGTTCTTGTTTAGATGCTACCAAACAACACTTATTTCTAGCATTAGAAATCTCTATAACTATCTATACTACATTATAAACTATTTAACTTTATCTCTATTTAAAATTTTAAGACTACTTATTTTAAGTAGTACAAGTTTTTATGCTTAAGATACAAACACTTAAAACAATAGCCTAATCAATCATTCCCTTGATTATCTCAACTCATTTAAGACAATTATTATTTTAATAATCATTAAACATCACAACAATTATTTCATTTATCTAATTTTGGTTAAATTACTTACATCAATACAATTTTAAGGCTATAGTATCTTTTACTCTAATTATTTAATAAAAATATTTTTAAATTGTTTTTCAAAAACTATTTTAACAATTAATATAATGGTTGATTATAAAAAAATAAAGAAATCAGAAAAAGGAGAAAAAAACATTAATATGTTGATTAACACCGCATTTTAATATTTTATACATAATATACCATATTTTTTAAATCAAACATGTTGTCGGGCACAAACTATTGTCATCGTCGCTGCATTGCGCGGGTGCAATGCTAGTACTATTATAAGCATCTATGTTTTTATTTAAACTATTAGACTAAATAACCTAAAACAAGAATCTATAAACATTTTGATTTTTTAAAATAGCTCATATAATCAATAAAAAAATAATTATACATAATATTACTTCTTTATCTTAATCTCTTAATTTTAAGTAATTTTAAATTACTAATTTACGCATTATATAAAACAAACAAAAACTATTAGATATAATCAATTAATCCTTATATACCATACTAATAAATGAACTTTGTCTTAGTTATTATTGTGTACAACCAAGTTTAATTATTTTTAATAATATAATCAACTTTCATAATCCTTCCATTGTATGCAAGCAACTCTTTAATGTCTCTAATATATAGCTATCATTTTATACAATTAACTTTGCCATAATTTCTATATTATATAACAAATTGCATACTACATGATGATTATGAAAGTTGACTGTATTGTTTTTAAGAAAATAAAGTTGAATGTATACAATGATAACTAAAACAAGATTTATTGTGTTTTCATGCTATTTACCTTTTTAATAACTAAATCTTTTACAATAGAGAATATTTAAAAAATACAAGTCAAAGCAAATCAAATTATAACCTATAAGATAAGATACTAACGAAATTAAATATTAAATAAAAAGAATTACCATTAAAAATAATACTATGAATATTCTATTATATAACAAATATTTTAATATAAGTATTAAAAAATATGTATAATACTATAACTAGAACTCATGAATCTAAGTAATATGTAACCTAGATTATAAATCTTTTTGAATATTTTCAAGGACTCGTATAATCTACATAAAAACCTATATTTATAAAGGGCAATTGAATGAAAGTACAATGAACATTACCTTAGTTATCATTGTATACAAATAACTTTGAATTTTTAAAGATAATACAATAAACTATTATAATCCCCTCATTGTATGCATGCAACTTTTTTATGTGTCTATTGTTTAGTTATCATTGTAGATAATGAACTTTGCTATAACTTCTATAGTATACAACATGTTACATACAATGTGAGGATTATGAAAGTTGGTTGTAATATATTTAAGAAAATAAGTTGGTTGTATATAATGTTAACTAAGACAAACTTTATTGCGTTTTAACATGTTTTCCCTTTTATAAATCATACTTCTCTCTTACACTTAAACTCTAGAAATTTATGTGAATGATCACTACTTTAAATATTCCTATATTTTTTTAAAACACACCAACCCATCAACACAAACTCGCATATTAGCACAAATCCTTGCCCATTTGTAAAACAACTCTCAAAACCAAGCTATATTTTTATTACCTTATTTTACAAGGTTTATATTACAACAAATACAACGAAATTTGCATAAGTTAATACTATATGCAACAGACTTTATTTTTATAAATAAAAAACAATCAACATTCTTAATCATCTCATTTTATACAAAAAAAAGTTTTTTCTTTGTCTCGTTTTAGTGGTCATTCTATACAATAAACTTTAGCTTAATTTTCATTTGATACAATACAATAGGAGAATTATGAAAGTTAATTATATTTATTTACAAAAGATAAAATTCGTTGCATGATAATTTTATACAATGGGAAAATTATGCAAAATTTATACAATTTACCTTATTTCATAAGTAGAGGCCTTTACACTTATTTTGTTACTTTCAAAACTTGTTTTGAAATTTGATAAAAGAGTAGGGGAGGAACAAAAAAAATAAAGGAAATGGAAAAGGAGATAGAAAATAGACTTGTTAACAAAAGAAAATTATTCGTTGCACAATAGTACGTGAATATCATACCCCTATGTCCTGAAAACAGACATGTTAGCTAGTTAAAATTATTTGTTGCCATCACATTATAACCACCACTAGTGTTCATTAATAGGGGTATTTTGATCATTTATATATTTACCCAACCATTAATTATGACGGGGTGGATGAGTCATTATTAGATTGACATAACTATCACAAATACCTCTCATTAATGAATAATTAATGAGACATTAATATTATAGCCATTGATCTAATTTTATCAAGGGTTAGAATTGGTTCTTGCGGTTTCAAATGAACCTTCATATGTGTAACACCGCTATATATATATATATATATTTTAAAAAGAGTTATCACTGCGGAAGCGAATAAACAAATATAAACCTATTCACAAGGACGTTATAAAACAACTGACGACTGACACAAGTGTCAGTATATCAAAGGCCAGTGTTACATAATTACAAACAGGCTCTTCAAACAAAATATATCAGAGTGTGTATCAGACATTCCCAAAAACTATCAAAACTCCCAGCAACCAGCAAGATCTACAACAACCTGCAAATTGCAGTTTAATGTGGGGAATTAGCTCAAAGCTAAGTGAATGAAAGTTTAACAAACGACAAGCATCAGAAACAACAATCAATGCCACAACAGCAAATCAGCAACTATCTCAGAGGACCGGCGGTTCGGCCTAACCTTCAACCAAATGCCGGCCTAGCATAGGTTTACCGATAGCCCACTTGTTATTCTCACATAGTAAAATCCCTTAAGTTGCAACAAATGCATCAAAAGGTCTAATACTAATTAGCCGATGACAAATAAGCCCAGCCTAACATGGCTGACCCCATCAAAACAACCCAGCGTCAACAAACAGCTGTTAACCAATTACAACGTATGCCTATAGCACCAACAGATCAATTACTAGACTAGAAAGTCTATCAATACATAAAATAGTAAAACCTGCTGCAACTAATACAGTTCGTGAGTTAAAAGTCCACTCACCTGTGTCCTTCAAACACCAAGCCCAGTTGTCTAATGTCACTGAGGCTTTGAATCCCCTGAGAACACAATACAAATAGATTAGTGAATCAAATTCCAATTAACTCCAACAATCAAGTAGCTACACAAAGGGGTAATAATTTAACCGTTATACCTAACATGTATCAAATCAACTTAAAATATATCAAACACTATTTAGGAATGATTCACATATCATATAGAACATGTATCAATCAATAAAACACGAACACGAGTCATTTAGTCTAATTCATAAAATTCAAGTAGCCTTTTATCATGAATTGAGCATAATTAATTCAAGTCTTTCTACACATGTTTCCTCATCAAAAACCATTCATATATATCCTATAATCATGTATGTAGTAGGTACTAGCAGCATATAACAGCGTACAAGAAAACACGAAGCAAAAGAGAAGTTGCAGAGCTGTGCAGAGGGCCCCGCGCCGCGGAACACCCCTAGCTCCGCGCCGCGGAAATTCACGCACAGCAGACCTGCTGTTTCTGTTTTGTTCGGACCAGCAGCCAAAACCAACAGGAACTCGATTTCCAGGTTGCTAACTCGAACAAAAACACTTCTTAACATCCAAATAACATCAACTAACATATCAGGAACAACAAACACGTTTCTAATCATCAAATCATGAATCCTAATTCTCAATTTGAACTCAAAATCTCCATTAATGGGTGTGGAGCTCAAGTTTATCAAGAACACTGAAATCACAAAGAAT
Source organism: Pulicaria dysenterica (assembly GCA_947179395.2). Lineage (NCBI taxonomy): Eukaryota > Viridiplantae > Streptophyta > Magnoliopsida > Asterales > Asteraceae > Pulicaria > Pulicaria dysenterica. Next base: position 97,688,419 of record OX359288.1, read on the forward strand.
CTTAATCAAAATCAGCACACAACCTTCAATAATCCATAAAGAACATATATCCAATTCGGATTTGGCACAAACCCAACTAAATCTCAAAACCTAAAAAATCAATTAATGGCTTAATTGGCAAGAATACAACATGAGGTTGACAAGAACTTATCAAAATCGCATCTACATACCTTAGTTACAGCAGATCAGTAGCAAGAAATCAGTTTATAGGTTTGAATCAAAGTTGGCTCTATGCTTTCTTCTTTTCTTACGTAGCCAAGAACCAAAACAGGAACAAAACATGAAATATTGACTTTTAAAGAGTCAATTAGAACTTAAGGTCGGCTGGGAATTAAAATATACACCACGCAGTGTTGAATACTGATATCTGATATACATGAACCTAATTAAAGCGGTCCTATACAAGTCATTAACAAGCAACGAGGTATTATTCGGGACCCTCGTGTAAAAACGAATCATGTGGTACCAATATCTTATAAAAATATTAAACTAATATTTTTTCCTCCTATCTCACGGTCCAACTAATTACCAAGTAATCATCAAACAAATATATAAATAAATATCAATTAATTAAAACAAGTAATTATATAAATAAAACAATTAAATAAACACTTACCACCTACCACGAACGACTGGGCCCTAAACGCGGGTGTTACAAATCTCCCCCCTAAAGAAGATTCCGTCCCCGGTATCTCATCGCGCTAAAAAAGGTTAGGGTAGCAGTTCCTCATGTCTGCCTCAGTCTCCCACGTAAAAATCAGAACATTTAATCAAAACCATAGGAATCTCTTTTCTACGAAGCCTCGTTGTCTTACGATCAACTATCTCAACGGGTTCTTCTACCAACCGCTTTTTCGAATCCACTTTCAGATCATGTACTGGGAGAATCTGACTTTCATCCTCAATGTTAATTTTACGCAAATAACAGACATTAAAAGTATCATGAATACCCGCTAACTCAGGTGGAAGGTCAAGAGTAACCGTCTGGTCGTTGACTATCTGTCGTATACGGAACGGACCAATGTATCGTGGAGCTAGTTTCCCATGCTTCCCAAAGCGAATAGTCCCTTTCCACGGAGAAACTTTCAGATAGACCAACTCACCTTCAACAAACGAAACTGGTCGGCGGCGTGGATCTGCGTACCTCTTCTGTCTGTCTCTGGCAACTTTCAACTTTTCTCGGGCAATAGCGACCTTCTCAGCTGTCATTTGTACAATGTCAGGACCCGCAAACTGTTTCTCACCTGCCTCTAACCAACAAATAGGAGTACGGCAGCGACGACCGTATAACATCTCATAAGGTGGCATACCGATACTCGAGTGATACGAATTGTTGTACGCAAACTCTATCAAAGGCAAGTGTGAATCCCAAGAACCACCATACTCTAACACGCAAGCGCGTAACATATCCTCAAGTGTCTGGATGGTACGCTCAGTCTGACCGTCTGTCTGAGGATGATAAGCTGTACTCAAATTAACACGCGTCCCCAATTCACGATGTAAACTCGCCTAGAAGTTAGAAACAAATCTAGGATCTCGATCAGAAACAATAGAAATAGGAATACCATGCCTGGATACAATCTCATCAATGTACAACTGAGCCAGTCTACTGAGTGAAGTTGTCTCGCTGGTGGCAAGAAAGTGAGCACTCTTCGTCAAACGGTCAACTATCACCCAAATCTTATCATGTTTCCGCTGAGTACATGGAAGTTTGGATACAGAATCCATCGTAATATGCTCCCATTTCCACTCTGGTATCTCCAGCTGTTTTAAAGATCCGTAAGGTTTCTGGTGTTCTGCTTTGACCTGTGCACAAATATGGCAAGATTCCACGAATTTTGCAACATCTGTCTTCATTGTAGGCCACCAATATAGCACTTTAAGATCGTTATACATTTTAGTACTACCAGGATGAACAGATAATCTTGACTTGTGAGCCTCTGACAAAATCAAACCCCGAAGCTCCCCAAGTAATGACACCCAAACACGAGACTGATAAGTCTTTAATCCGCGTGAATCATCAACTAACTCAGCTTTTCTCTTTACCATGATCTCTGACTTCAGGTTTTCATCTTTCAAGGCCTCCAGCTGAGCGGATTTGAGTCTATCCACCAATTCAGAAATGATCTTAACACGCATGAATCGGATACTATCACCGGCTCCCTTGCGGCTCAAAGCGTCTGCTACAACATTTGCTTTCCCCGGATGGTATCGAATCTCACAATCATAGTCTTTAATCAATTCTAACCACCGTCTCTGCCGCATATTAAGCTCTTTCTGGGTAAATACATACTGCAGGCTCTTATGATCAGTACAGATAACACATCTAGTACCGTATAAGTAATGCCTCCACAACTTCAATGCAAAAACTACAGCAGCAAGTTCTAAATCATGGGTTGGATAATTCTTCTCGTGTGGTTTCAGCTGACGAGAAGCATAAGCAATAACTCTGTCACGCTGCATTAAAACACAACCCAAACCTGCAAAGGAAGCATCACAATACACTACGAAATCATCAGATCCGTCAGGTAGTGCAAGAATAGGAGCCTGGCACAATAGTTGTTTCAAAGTCTGAAAAGATAACTCTTGTTCATCATTCCACTTAAATGGCACGTATTTACGCGTTAATTTTGTTATAGAACTCGCAATTTTCAAAAAGTCTTTGATAAATTTGCGATAGTAACCCGCCAGTCCCAGAAAACTTTTAATCTCAGATGGTGATTTAGGAGCATTCCAGTTCATAACCGCTTCAACTTTAGCTGGATCTACTTTAACCCCATCTTTACAAATAACATGCCCCAAAAATTGAACCTCCCGTATCCAGAATTCACATTTAGAAAATTTCGCAAAAAGATGCTTCTGTCTTAAAGTTTCTAAAACTTGCCTCAAATGAAGTTCATGCTCAGACTCAGTTTTAGAATATACCAGGATGTCATCGATAAATACAATCACAAATTTATCCAAAAACGGTTGACAAATCCGGTTCATTAAATCCATGAATACAGCAGGGGCGTTAGTTAAACCGAAAGGCATAACTAAAAACTCATAATGACCATACCTGGTACAAAACGCGGATTTAGGAATATCAACATCAGAAACAAGTACCTGGTGATAACCCGAGCGCAAATCAATTTTAGAAAAATAAGAAGCACCCTGCAGCTGATCAAACAAATCATCAATTCTGGGTAAAGGGTATTTATTTTTAACCGTCCTCTTATTCAGTTCCCGGTAGTCAATACACATACGCAGAGTACCGTCCTTCTTTTTAACAACCGGTGCACCCCACGGAGAAGAACTAGGATGAATAAAACCCTGTCTAACAAATCCTGAATCTGAGTCATCATTTCTCGCATTTCAGAAGGAGCCAACCTGTAAGGCGCTTTAGCTAATGGACTCGAACCTGGAATTAGATCAATTCTATATTCTACCTCACGAACCGGAGGTAACCCAGGTAATTCATCAGGAAACACTTCCAGGTATTCCGAAACCACCCGGATATCAGAAATAATCTGCTTCTCCTTTTTGACATCAATAGCATAAGCAAGGAAAGATTCACACCCTTTGGCCAGAGATTTTCTAGCCTTCATAAACGAGATAATAGGGAAAGCAGAATGAAGCCTCTCTCCGGGAGCCACTACGTGTGACCCGTCAGATAAAGGAAAAGAAATCAGCTTCTTATGACATTTAATGTTAGCCCTATTCTGGCTCAACCAGTCCATACCCAAAACAACATCAAATCCAGATATAGGCATTAACAAGAAAGAGACTGGAAAACAACTACCATCAATGTCAATTTCAGCTCCAGACACAGCCGTTGTGACTGGAACCATTTTACCATCAGCTATCTCTACTTCTAGTGGAGCAGTAATATTTGAAGTAGGCAATTTCAATTTGTCACAGAAAGCCACCGAAATAAAGGAGCGATTAGCCCCCGAATCAAACAACACACGTGCAGGTACAGAGTTTATGAGAAACATACCAGTGATGACATCATCGGTGGCAGTAACATCATCTACTGTCATACGAAAGGCTCTACCCTTGGGTGCAGGAGGGTTCTTCCTCTTCTGACCTGATGATGATGATCCCCCAACTGTTGTTGCCCCTGAACCTGACCCCGTCTTCTTTGCAGAAGGACAATCTCCTGACCTGTGACCCTCCTTTTGACAGTTCCAGCACACATTACGAGTGAATTTACAATCTTTCACCTCGTGTCCCAATGCACCACATCTGATACATCGCAAAGTCTGGAGTGTACAAGGTCCAGTGTGAGAAGACTTACAGTTTTTACACCACAGTAACCTCTGACCCGAGCCACTAACAGCCGCTTTAGGGTTCTACCTACCATGTCCCTGATTACCCTGCCATCTCTTCTTCTGCTGAGTACCAGTATGCTCTGTCTTTGATTTTTGCAAGGCAGCTTTATCCCTGTTCATCTGATCACGTGCCTTGACGTCATCCTCTGCTGATTTAGCTAAGGTAAAGGCTTGTGACAAAGTGTTGGCTAATCGAGTGTTACCTCTGTACTCTGGTAACAAAGCTCCAACAAAATGTTGTATTTGAGAAGGCTCATCTGGCACCCACTGCTTTACAAACCTCAACTTCTCATTAAACTGTCTGATCAACTCATCAACCGTCATCCTCTCAGTCATATGCAAATCAATAAAATCTTTTCTGATTTTATTCATCTCAAATGCACCACAATACTGCTCACAAACTTTCCTCTGAAACTGCTCCCAAGTAATAGATTCCATCTGTGCTTTGGTGAGGTGAGCTGTCAACGAATCCCACCAAGCCGAAGCATCCCCTGTGAACATCCTGGTGGCATAAGTAACCCTAAGCTCCTCTTCACAGTTACAAGCATCCAGAACTTTAGTCATCCCTCTCAACCAGTTTAAAGTTTCAGCATGATCTGTGCTCCCTTGGTACTCCTTTGGTTTACAATCCCTGAATTCTTTGTCATGACATTTCCTGGGTCCCATTTGAGGTGGAAACCCAAACATAGGATACGGATAAGACCCCTGAGATGTGACTGGATAGAAATACTGAGGCTGAGTTGGCTGATATGTAGAGAAAATAGGTACCGATACTGGAGGAACCTCAGACTGAGTAGAAATCACTGGAGGAATCTGTGCCTGAGAAGTCTGTACATGTTTCTGTTGCCGAAGCTCCCGTACCTCTCCTCTAAGCTCCTGCAATTGATCCTCTAACTGATAAATATATTCCTCTCGATCAGTATCAACATCTGTAACTACAATACCCGCTGATGTAGGAATCTCTGAGAGACCTGCAGAGGAAGTGCCAACTCTTCTTGGGGTCAAGGGGGCATTAGTCAGGTTTTCATTATCGGCCATATCTGTTTCAATCACAACACCTCAACACTTATTAGATAAACTGTTAGTACTCCACATACTAACAACAACTAGCAACAATAAACTTGCATTCACCCTAATCCCCACACACCCCCAAGGAATGTCTGACTAAACTCGAGCCAAGATTTGGGAATTGAATACACAAAAGTACACGCAAACCCAAACCCAAACCGAGGCTCTGATACCAAATTGTAACACCGCTATATATATATTTTTTTAAAAAGAGTTATCACTGCGGAAGCGAATAAACAAATATAAACCTATTCACAAGGACGTTATAAAATAACTGACGACTGACACAAGTGTCAGTATCTCAAAGGCCAGTGTTACATAATTACAAACAGGCTCTTCAAACAAAATATATCAGAGTGTGTGTCAGACATTCCCAAAAACTATCAAAACTCCCAGCAACCAGCAAGATCTACAACAACCTGTAAATTGGAGTTTAATGTGGGGAATTAGCTCAAAGCTAAGTGAATGAAAGTTTAACAAACGACAAGCATCAGAAACAACAATCAATGCCACAACAGCAAATCAGCAACTATCTCAGAGGACCGGCGGTTCAGCCGAACCATCAACCAAATGCCGGCCTAACATAGGTTTACCGATAGCCCACTTGTTATTCTCACATAGTAAAATCCCTTAAGTTGCAACAAATGCATCAAAAGGTCTAATACTGATTAGCCGATGACAAATAAGCTCAGCCTAACATGGCTGACCCCATCAAAACAACCCAGTGTCAACAAACAGCTGTTAACCAATTACAACGTATGCCTATAGCACCAACAGATCAATTACTAGACTAGAAAGTCTATCAATACATAAAATAGTAAAACCTGCTGCAACTAATACCGTTACAACTAATACAGCTCGTGAGTTAAAAGTCCACTCACCTGTGTCCTTCAAACACAAAAGCCCAGTTGTCTAATGTCACTGAGGCTTCGGATCCCCTGAGAACACAATACAAATAGATTAGTGAATCAAATTCCAATTAACTCCAACAATCAAGTAGCTACACAAACGGGTAATAATTTAACCGTTATACCTAACATGTATCAAATCAACTTAAAATATATCAAACGCTATTTAGGAATGATTCACATATCATATAGAACATGTATCAATCAATAAAACACGAACACGAGTCATTTAGTCTAATTCATAAAATTCAAGTAGCCTTTTATCATGAATTGAGCATAATTAATTCAAGTCTTTCTACACATGTTTCCTCATCAAAAACCATTCATATATATCCTATAATCATGTATGTAGTAGGTACTAGCAGCATATAACAGCGTACAAGAAAACACGAAGCAAAAGAGAAGTTGCAGAGCTGTGCAGAGGGCCCCGCGCCGCGGAACACCCCTAGCTCCGCGCCGCGGAAATTCACGCACAGCAGACCTGCTGTTTCTGTTTTGTTCGGACCAGCAGCCAAAACCAACAGGAACTCGATTTCCAGGTTGCTAACTCGAACAAAAACACTTCTTAACATCCAAATAACATCAACTAACATATCAGGAACAACAAACACGTTTCTAATCATCAAATCATGAATCCTAATTCTCAATTTGAACTCAAAATCTCCATTAATGGGTGTGGAGCTCAAGTTTATCAAGAACACTGAAATCACAAAGAATCTTAATCAAAATCAGCACACAACCTTCAATAATCCATAAAGAACATATATCCAATTCGGATTTGGCACAAACCCAACTAAATCTCAAAACCTAAAAAATCAATTAATGGCTTAATTGGCAAGAATACAACATGAGGTTGACAAGAACTTATCAAAATCGCATCTACATACCTTAGTTACAGCAGATCAGTAGCAAGAAATCAGTTTATAGGTTTGAATCAAAGTTGGCTCTATGCTTTCTTCTTTTCTTACGTAGCCAAGAACCAAAACAGGAACAAAACATGAAATATTGACTTTTAAAGAGTCAATTAGAACTTAAGGTCGGCTGGGAATTAAAATATACACCACGCAGTGTTGAATACTGATATCTGATATACATGAACCTAATTAAAGCGGTCCTATACAAGTCATTAACAAGCAACGAGGTATTATTCGGGACCCTCGTGTAAAAACGAATCATGTGGTACCAATATCTTATAAAAATATTAAACTAATATTTTTTCCTCCTATCTCACGGTCCAACTAATTACCAAGTAATCATCAAACAAATATATAAATAAATATCAATTAATTAAAACAAGTAATTATATAAATAAAACAATTAAATAAACACTTACCACCTACCACGAACGACTGGGCCCTAAACGCGGGTGTTACAAATCTCCCCCCTAAAGAAGATTCCGTCCCCGGTATCTCATCGCGCTAAAAAAGGTTAGGGTAGCAGTTCCTCATGTCTGCCTCAGTCTCCCACGTAAAAATCAGAACATTTAATCAAAACCATAGGAATCTCTTTTCTACGAAGCCTCGTTGTCTTACGATCAACTATCTCAACGGGTTCTTCTACCAACCGCTTTTTCGAATCCACTTTCAGATCATGTACTGGGAGAATCTGACTTTCATCCTCAATGTTAATTTTACGCAAATAACAGACATTAAAAGTATCATGAATACCCGCTAACTCAGGTGGAAGGTCAAGAGTAACCGTCTGGTCGTTGACTATCTGTCGTATACGGAACGGACCAATGTATCGTGGAGCTAGTTTCCCATGCTTCCCAAAGCGAATAGTCCCTTTCCACGGAGAAACTTTCAGATAGACCAACTCACCTTCAACAAACGAAACTGGTCGGCGGCGTGGATCTGCGTACCTCTTCTATCTGTCTCTGGCAACTTTCAACTTTTCTCGGGCAATAGCGACCTTCTCAGCTGTCATTTGTACAATGTCAGGACCCGCAAACTGTTTCTCACCTGCCTCTAACCAACAAATAGGAGTACGGCAGCGACGACCGTATAACATCTCATAAGGTGGCATACCGATACTCGAGTGATACGAATTGTTGTACGCAAACTCTATCAAAGGCAAGTGTGAATCCCAAGAACCACCATACTCTAACACGCAAGCGCGTAACATATCCTCAAGTGTCTGGATGGTACGCTCAGTCTGACCGTCTGTCTGAGGATGATAAGCTGTGTTACAATATGTGTGTGTAAGTGTGTGTAAGTCTCTTTAAACAAGAAATGTTTTTCGTACTTTAAACAGAGATAACTTTTTTAAAATCATTAATGACTAATTAATTTATATATTTTGGTCATTTATATATTTACCAGCCGTAAATTACGTCCGGTGGACGAGTCCTTATTTAATAAGTCTAGTTTTTTACAAAATCATAATTAACGAGCCATTAGTAGCTCATTAACGACTCAATTACGAGCCATAAAACATTATGAGTCATTGATTTATTTTAATCAAGAACCAATATTTGTTCTTGTACGAAACATTGTTAATGCTTATTAGTAGGAGTATTTTAGTATTTTATATATTTTTCAATCCTAAATTACGTCCGGTTGGACCGTCATCAGTTCATCATTAATAAGCCATTATTTTTATTGGCCACTAATTTATTTTAATTAAGGGTCAAGATAGATTCCCGTTGTAGCAATTTGTAATCACCATTAATACTTACTAAAGCTTTATTAATAGGGGTATTTGAATTTTTATATATTTTTCTCAACTGCAAATTGTGTCTGGGTGGACCATCATTAATGAGCGAGACTTTATTTTTTCTAAAATATCCCTCATTAATGCATCATTAATGAGTAATTAATGAGCCATCATTTTTATTGATCATTAATTTATTTTAATCAAGGATCAAGATTAGTCTCCGTGATACTCGCAATAAGAGTGGCTCTCCCTATGCTATATATATATATATATATATATAGAGAGAGAGAGAGAGAGAGAGAGAGAGAACATTAATGGTAACAAATGATTCTCGTATTAAGAAACGTTTTCAAATGAACATTTCTCTATATACACACACACACACACACACACACATATATATATATATATATATATATATATATATATATATATATATATATATATATATATATATATTTGTGTGTGTGTGTGTGTGTGTGTATGTGTATGTGTGTATAGGTTTATATTATGTGTGTGTGTGTGTGTATGTGTATGTGTGTATAGGTTTATATGATATATATATATATATATATATATATATATATATATATATAGAGAGAGAGAGAGAGAGAGAGAGAATGTTCAAACAAAAACTGTTTTTTCGCACGATAAGTGTTTGTAACACCATTAATGACTAATTAGTAAGGGTATTTTTGTAATTTGTATAATCACCAACTGCGAATTACGTTTAGGTGGATGTGTCATTATATAATGGGGTTTTATTTTCATAGATACTCCCTCATTAATGATTATTAGCAAGCCATTAATGAGTTATATATAAACCACTATAATATTAACAATTAACATTTGTTAATCAATATATTGGGAAAAGTTCAACATATGATTGTTTTTCATGCGAGAACTATATTTAACATTAATAAATGACTCATTAATATTGGTATTTTAGTTATTTATATACTACCAACCACTGAATTGCATTCCAATAAACCATCTTTGATATGCAAGGTTGATTTTCTCAAAAGATTCTTGATTGATACGCCATTAATCAGACATTAATAGGTGATTAATGAGCTCTACTATCCATTGAATTATTTGATCAAGGGTCAAGATCAGTTTCGCAGTACTCGCACGAAAAACAGTTTTGTTTGAACTGTCCTATATATGTGTGTGTGTGCGCGTGTCAATACGTATACGAGAGAGTTCATACGAGAACTTATTTTGGTGCTAGAACTGCAGAACCAATCTTGACTCTTGATAAAAATAAATAAATAGAAGTGGTTCGTTAATGACTTATTAATGGCTCATTAATAAATCATTAATTGCGAATTTATGACTCATAGATGAGGGGTATTTTGGGAGAATCAATGTTCATTGAATAATGAATTGTCCATCGTGACACAATTCACAGTTGAATACATATATAAGTGATCAACATACCCTATATACATATATTTTGAATGCAGTTCCTTTGATAATAGTTATTAATACGAGATCCATTTATAAGCACCGTTAATTCTTATTAATGAATCATTACTAAGGGTATTTTCATCATTTATATATTTACTCAACCGTGAACTATATCTGGTTGGTTGACTCATTATTTAAGGAGCCTTGATCTTCTAATATACCCATGTTAATGAGTCATTAATAAGCATCCCATATTATAAGTCATTGATGTGATTTAATCAAGGACCACGATTCGTTCTTGTAATAAGAATGGTTTTCAAATAAACTCTCTCTCTCATATATATATATATATATATATATATATATATATATATATATATATATATATATATATATTTCATTCGTATGGTTTAGTTCAGTTAAGCTATTGGCAAAAACCAAACCATTAACCATTTATGCGGTTAATATGGTTTCATAATCGGTTTAGCTATGGTTATAGATTGATCGGTTTTTCAGTTTAAAAAGGAGGTTCAATTATACATTTAGTTAATTCAGTTAATCATTTATTTTATGAGTATACAGTTTGGTAAAACAAAACAAAAATAATGGAATTTTTTCCAAAATAAGAACCATTGCATATTTATATAGAAATGTTTTGAATATATAAATAGTGTACTATTTTTTAAAACCATCAAGAATAACACGTGTAAACGATTTTGGCATTTGCGACACGAGATTAGATTTATGAATTCTAAACGTTAAACCGAGAATATATACTAGATATAAATGTAAACGGTTAAATCGATTAATCAGTTAATAATAACAATAACAAAACGATAAAAATCAGAAAAATCCATAACCACTCTTCGTTTTCCAAACATTTCGATTTTTTCTTTAATTATCTCGGTCGTTATGATTATGGTTCAATTATTCGGTTTTTTTACTAACCTGTAATATATTATCTATGTTTAGAAGAGAACTAGTCCAAAGCACATTAGATATGAAACTTTTTTTTAATAACTTTGAAACCTAAAATTAGTATATTGAAAGGGTATTATAGTAATTAGCCAAAAATAATTTTTTTTGGAATAAGAACCTTACTTAATCATGGTAAAAACATTAACCATGGTTAAGTTAATTTTGTTAGGGTTCACTCTAAAGTTGAAAAAAAAAACTAGATCAAGCATTCAAGCCCATCCCTACCCCTCTTTTATATTAGAGTGTGTAAATTTGTAATATTTTTAAAGATATTATTTTCGTAGCATATTGAGGGTTGATTGTTCTTGAATCAATCTGAGGGGTTTTGACCAAAACTTCGCTTCGGTCCTTTCCTCTCCTTCACAATTTGGTGGGAAAATCACAAAGGTCAAACCATGATGAAATCGAATGCTGATTCAAATCCCTAAATGTATCAACTGGTAATTCACTCTTATCCTACTTTTGTTCAAATTTCACTTGCATTCCTCGAATTTTGAATCTAGGGTTTCACTTTTAATTACTATGTTTTGGGATTTTAGTGTTAATTGCTTCATGTCCTATTTCATTGTCCCGATTAGCTCAGGTGATTTAGATTCACATTCTTTGTGTTTGTAATTTGAATCTCAATTTAACGTCGATGCGATGCTTTATTTATTTGAGTAGCGAGTTTTTTAATTTTCGGATTTTGGATGTGTTGTTTTTGCGACTAGGGTTTGGAGTTACGTTAGGTTCACGATACTTGTTCGGTGTGCTGTTTCCTTGAACTTTAGAATCTGAATTGTTAAGAAAAGGGTCTATGATCTTCTAGACTGTTCATTAGTATGTGCAACTGATGTTCTACTGCATCAATCAAACTACTAGCAACACAATTGGGTTTTGTAATGTTGATTGATTTATAATAGGCTGGAGCAGGGCAAGGGCACTGGGCACATGATTTGTTTTTCAAGGGAACATCAAAAAATTTTATATTTTTATTTATCATTTTTGGGGTTTTCACTTTTCATGACTATTAATGGGACGAGATCGAAGATTGTGTGATGGAAGATGGATCGTTGTACTTATATGTAATGACGTGGTATACGTACAATGAGATGACGAAATCATGTCGTTTCCCATAACTTTATACAAAGATGATATTTATATACCCTGAATTTATTGATAACTCAAGCATCTTATCCCATAACTGGGCGTGTGTTTCTTGTGTTTGTGCATGAATATGGGTAGAGGATTTCAGTTATTGAAGGTAGTAACTACATTATTAAGGTTAAGTTAGAGTGACGTAAGTGTAATATAAATTTAACTGCTTACGTGTAGTATGATTCGAATCTTGTATACCAACTATACGAGATACTGCACTCATTTATATATATTCTAGAAAAAGAAAACAATCTATTGTTTTTGCCACAAGATGTCAAGACAACACAATGTATTTATTTAACCATGTCTACTCCACCATGATTAATATCATGCCATCGCTAGTAAATTTTCTCATTATTTTTTCAATTATTGAGTGCGTCTCTTTTCCGAATATTATGGTGCTTCAATGTCACGTTCTTTTAAATTTATGTAATGTTTTTTCTTCATTTTCACTCTACTTCAGGTCTTGTAACTGATTTCATCCACTGCGTCTATCACAAAGGAAAAGACCTTGACTTTTAGCTTTCAATACTTTGAGAGTCGCCATTAAAGCTCATGGAATGCAATAAAGATGAGGCGATTAGGGCAAAAACAATTGCCGAAAAGAAGTTATCTGATAAAGATTACGTGGGCGCTAAGAAATTTATCTTGAAGGCCCAAACCCTATATCCTGGGCTCGATGGTATCTCTCAGATGTTGACCACTCTAGATGTGTATATTGCCTCAGAGAATAAGGTAAGTGGAGAAGTTGATTGGTACGGGATTCTTGGTGTAAATGCTAATGATGATGATGAAACAATCAGGAAACATTACCGAAAGTTGGCTCTCATGTTACACCCTGATAAAAACAAGTCACTGGGTGCAGATGGTGCATTTAAACTTCTTTCAGAAGCATGGAGTTTGTTGTCTGATAAATCTAAAAGATTAGCCTATAACCAAAGGAGGAGTATGGGAGGTTTCCATCAAAAAGTTCCATCTCAAAGTGGTGCTCCGCCAGGATCTGCCACTCCTGGGGCCAATGGAGTCTACAGTTTTGCAAAGCATGCAACTACAAAGCCACACAGCAGGAATCATCCCACAACTAGGATGCCTCCTGGTCCTGGATCTGTGCCGCCAGTGGTCCGCCCTTCAGCTCCAGCGCCACCACCGCCAGTTTCTCGTCGGACTGATACTTTTTGGACCATCTGTCATGGATGCAAGATGCATTACGAGTATCTTAACTTGTATCGCAATAATACCCTTCTTTGTCCCAATTGTCATGAGCCTTTTCTAGCTAAGGAAATGCCACCACCCTCCAACCTTCCCAAGTCAACTCAATCGACTTCTCATCGACATCAGAATTCAATAAATCTTGGGAGAAACACTACAGCCACTAAAAGTTCGGGAATTCATTCATATGATAATAAGAACCTCCGTTGGGATTCTTCCACGAGGACAAATGTGGCATGCAACACAGACCCAAGCATTGCATCAAAAGCAGCAAGTGTTATTCAGCAAGTCAATGACAGGTTGAAAAGACAGCGTGAAGAGTTCTATTCCGAGTGGCCCTCTAAAAAGAGAAAAGCAGATGATGACAGTCAGTCTTCTGGTGTTAAGATCCCTTATCAAATGTCAACAGGAAATGGTGGTGCTGGTGCAGGAATTTTATTTGGGGGGTTTAGTATAAATAATTCGGTAAATAGAAGTAGAGAGTTGAATCATTTTGAAATCCGGCACATGCTGATGAAGAAGGCTCAATCCGAGATTCGGGAAAAGTTGAAAGAATGGGAATCTAAGGAAAAGTCAAAAGAAAACAAGGTAGAAAATAGTGAAACAGTTAATGAGCAGGAACGTGAAGAACTTGCAATGAATGTCCCTGATCCGGATTTTCATGATTTCGACCTCGATCGAACCGAAAATTCTTTTGAAGATAACCAGGTGTGGGCTGCTTATGATGATGATGATGGAATGCCTCGCTTCTATGCCTTGATTCATAAAGTGCTCTCAAGAAAACCACTTAAGATGAAAATCAGCTGGCTAAACTCAAAAACCACTGCTGAATTTGGCTCGTTTGACTGGTTGGGTTATGGTTTTCGTAAGACTTGTGGGGAATTTAGAATCGGGAGGCATGAACTCTACAAATCTTTAAATTCATTTTCTCAAAAGGTCGAGTGGAAAAAGACCCCGCGTGGGGCTGTTTTAATTTTTCCAAAAAAAGGGCAAGTGTGGGCCCTGTACAGAAACTGGTCTCGTGATTGGAATGAGAATATTCCAGACGATGTTATTCACAAATATGACATGGTAGAGGTTCTTGAAGACTACAATGAAGAACAAGGCGTACCTGTTAGCCCTCTTATAAAGTTTGTTGGATTTAGGACTGTTTTTCATCCACATACGTACAAAAATGAAGTCAAAGTGATTCCAAAAGAAGAAATGTTTCGATTTTCACATCAAGTCCCAAAGTACCTGTTGACCGGTTCAGAGGCCCATAATTCTCCGAAAGGTTGCCTTGAGCTTGATCCAGCAGCTACTCCATTGGATCTTATTCAGGAATCAACAGAAACTTCGCTACAAAGATGATGACGCTATGAAGGGCAAGGTTGAAAATTAGGTGGAAGACATTTAGCATATGGAAACAGACATATATAGCAACATTGAAGGTATGTTTTTTTTTTTTGATGGGTCAGAATAGTTTTCTTTTGTATGGAGGATATTGCTCACATTTTGCCCATCATATGATTTCTATAAGGTTTATATGGGCTGACTTTTTGCCAGGAGAATTGGTGTTTTTTTTTTGGTTCTTTGTCTTTGTGAAATGTGGAGTGGAGTTGGGTTTTTTACATTCATAGTATAGAACAGAGCAAGAACTGTTGGAATATATTTTATAGTTAGTTCCTAAATTAGGACTAACTTAGTTCTGCAAGAAAACTGTTTACCATTATAGTTGAGCAGCCAGCAGGAGGTGGAATTTGAACCCTTTATTCAATATTGGCCTCAAATATGCATGTTGTGTTGTCTTGACTTGGGTCAACAGTTGCAGTCTGATTGTCTGGAAATCTGAATGGTGGTGGTTTTACAAAAAAAGATGGTGACTGAGTAAGTTAAATAAGTCCAGATTCTTTTTTTGGTTGCTGGATGTTGGTATTGGTGGTGCCCATGTCTCTCTAATTTGCCTGGGTTTCTGGACTGCTTTAATTATTTTTTTCAAATTTATGTTAGGGTAACCAGCAAAATCTCACCCGAGGCACATTGTCCTTCACCATTATAGAATTGGACCGTAGCGAGTATCCTTGAGGAGTTGAAGTTTAGTGATTTAAACCTTGGGCATAGTTTAGGGTTCTAAGCATTCAACTACCCCTGTAGTTTTTCTTTGTAAAATAATGTTTAGAGTTTTGACTTTTGATAACCATAGATGTAGGCGTTACACTTAATAAGAGGTAGTTTTTCATTACTACTAGGAGTTGGTTGGTTATGAGAAACCGTTTCATGAAATTATATTATCCTTTAGTCGTAATATGATATAACAACAAAGCCAGAGCTCCTTACTCTAAAACCTAATCACTGTGATACTTTGTTTTTTTGGAATTTGCGCTCTTAACCTTAGCCAGAGCTCTAAGATTTCCTTTTCTTTAAAACGTTTTAATTAGTGGAATCATGACTAAACTATGGATTGAGTGGTGGGTTGGGTTGGGTCGGGTCAAGCGTAGGACCGACTGACTGAGCATAGGTAAAGCCCAAACTGAACCCGGTTCAGACTGAAGCCCAAAAGTTGAATGAATAAACATGAAGCCAAGACTGGCCCATTGTTGGTTTAGGTCACATTGACACCGGTTTGAAACTGGTTTGGTGCTGGAATAAATTGAAAACCTGAAAAATTCAAACCTCTTGTCAAACTAATACCTTCTATCATGTTTAATTAAAAAAAATTTCTTTCATTTATAAATAATAGGACAGTATTAGTATATAATAAACTTTGTTTTAGTTACCATTATATTATATATAACTATTTAAAAAAAATACAATGAACGTTGATAATCTTTTCATTACCAAATAAAATTTTCCTTTATGATTTTTAATTATCATTCTATATAATATTTTTTTGTCATAATTTACTAATAGGAGTATTAAGAAAATTGTATCATTTTTCAAAACAAAATTTTATGATAGCTAAAGCCAAGTCATATTTTCATGAAATTCAGCCTAATAAGCATCGTACGTTACAAGAAGTAGGATCCTCTTTAGACCACCCGTATCAGCATACTAAGCCGGAGGGTTGGACCAACGTGGAGGGTTGGACCATGCGGGTACACCATCGCCATGAATGAGGTTGGCTAGGGTTGAGAACCCCACGAGTCCCACAACTTGCTGGGTTCCTTTTTTCTTTTTTTTTTCCCCAATTTTTTTCTCTCTCAACCAATATATATGTATATATATTTTTTATTAATATTTGATATATGGTTGAAGAGGGTTAGATGTGGAGTTGTAGGGTTAGAGAGGGTTGGAGGTGGGCGATAATGTGGCAGTTATTTTTACTCGGAGACGGTCATCTTTAAATTTACATGACTTGCTGAAAGAAATGTATTAAAAAATAATGTAATTAGGGTTTAGTACAGTTGAGCTTGGTCCATTAGGGTTTTCATTATTCAATATGGTATCAGAGCCTTAGGGTTCTGGCCATATCTTCTCATCTCCCTTCCGTTGCCTCTCTTCCCCCGCCGCCGCCACTACCGCCGAACAACGGTTGGCCGCCGCCTCCCTTCTCCCCGTCGTCCCTCTTGTGTGACGACTTTCTTTCTTTTCTTTACTCTCTCGTTCTGCCTCGAGGACGCATTGTACATAAATTCCTCTCTCCTCTTGCCGCCGCCGCACCTCCTCCCTTGCGCCGCCGTATTCGTAGCTCTTAGCTCCTACCGCTGCTGCCGCACCTCTTGCCGTCGCAGCACCCCCTCATGCCGCCGCCACACCTCCTGTTCTGCCGCCGTTCCCTCCTCTTGCGGCCGCGCCTCTTGCCGCGCCGCTCTTCCTCTTGCCACTGTGCCTCCTGCCGCAGCCGTGCCTCCTCTTGCAGAGTTGCAGCCGCACCTTCTCTTGCCACTATTTTTTCTTTCCATCTTATGTATTTTCTTTTCTTTATCTCTTTTGTTGTATTTTTTGCTCTATTGTGAGCGTCCGATCTCCTAACGCTCTCACTACGGGGGAGTATTAGAGAATAATGTAATTAGGGTTTATTATAGTTGGGCTTAGCCCATTAAGGTTTCTACCATACTCTTGTAATTTATAAATATGTTTTATTGTAATACAATATACGAGGTTTTCATTATTCAACAAGATAAGATGAATAAATCACGAAGTTTAAAATATGTATTGGTAGTAAAAAAATGAAAAATTCATTTTCTAGACATTTCACAATTAAGTAATAACATTTGCTCTCCAACTTTACTCGGTCCAGCTTTCATTTGCTTGGGATTAATGGTAATTTTTTTTTAACGTTAAAAAATGCACACGGATGATTTAAAAATGGCATTGAAAATTTTTAACATTGTACATGTAGCTTTTGTCCATATTATCTAAATCTAGTCTTCATATAATTGATATCTTCTTGTATTGACTTTCTAATTTAGTCTTGAATTTAAATTTAGTGTTCAACCAAGTTATGCGTCAATAAACTTGTAATGGGCTTAGGATCTTTCTACTCGTACTAAAAGTAGTCTCTGAATCTCTGACGCAGAACTTAAAATTAGGGATGACCAAAATATTTGATTATGAGTTTATGACAACTGACAAGTAGTATTTCTATTTATATTACTATTACTTATACTATCAATTTGCAAAGTGAGGAGGTAATATCTCATGATTTTTTGAAGGGCAACTTTGTACTTTTATAAAATCTCATGCTAATTTGAAATATCACGAGATAACCTTCTACTTGATTTCTTTTTCCAAAGTTGTTCCAGATGTTTCTCAAAAGCAAATTAAGTGTAAAAAAATCTTGAGTTTCAATAAAATTTATAGTAAAATAAAGAATGCATTAATTAAAATTAATTATTGTTTACATATGAAAAATGATGTACACATTCTTTTAAGCCGTTGATTAAATATAAAAGAAAATTTTAATTTTTATAAATGACAATTACAACTTATGTTTTTATAATTAACCTTTTATAAATTTTTCTTTAAATATTTATTAATAATAACAAATTTGTTACTTTTATTTTATTCCCCTCGCAATATGCGAGGGCAATTTAACACTCGTATATATCAATTCTCAAAGTATTGAAGCAAAATATCGTGATATTATGAAGGCTATTTTTGCAATTTACTTAAAAAAGCATGAGATTTTCAATTGTTCGTGAGGTAATAATATGGGCGAGATTTTCCAATGTCCAAGAGGTATTGAATTGGCAATTTGCCATTGGCACTAATATCACAGTCAGCATTACTGTCATAATTTTGAAAGAACTAATCATATGGGTTAATGGCTACAAGAAAGGACAAAAAATGAAACCGGAGGTAATAATGGATGTTTTGGGGTAGAGAGAGACGAAACTAAAAAGGAGAACTAAACACCCTCTTTGATAACCATGTTTAATATTGATTTTAATATTTTATAAGTTTTCTTTTAATTTTCTTATATTTCATATGACATATAAGCATAATTTTCTATTAACATTTCTTTTTTATTTTAAAATAACTAAATAAGTTAAATCCAATTAACCAAAACGTTTTACGGTTTTCATATTTTTCTTTTATTTTAATGAGTACACATTTTGTAATTGTGATGTTGGTATAAATATCATACTATAAAGTTGTAAAAATTTTAAGTGGACTAATATCTCTATAATCTGAACTATTTTTTAGAATCAATACGTATAAAGTATAAATTTAATTCATTATGCTTTTCAAAAGGGAATTCATTCTAAACAAATAGTTACGAAAATTTAATAATAACATCACCCAATGTTAATGAACTTATATAACTGTTGCTGATTACGTGGTTTTTATTATTAGAATTTTTTATAGAATTTTGTATAATAATATTGAAACTTGGTTATGGTCAAGTAATTAATAGAGTGTTATTGATTGTATTCCAACATACTGATATACAAACAATTTTATAGAATTTTGTATAATAATATTGAAACTTGGTTATGGTCAAGTAATTAATAGAGTATTATTGATTGTATTCGAACATACTGATATACAAACATGTCGTATTAAAATTTACCACTCCCACACATTATAGGGTGGAGGTCCAATAATCCAAACCCCAAGTACTAAAAATATATGATATGTATATATAAGAAACTAATGTATTAATTGGTTTTTACCCGACGCATCGCGCGGGCAAACCAAAACTCGTATATATCAATTGGCATAAAAATCTGCCAATTTCTCATGAGAAAAACAAGGGTAGTTATGTAAATTACCCATTAAAACGTGATATGATTTTTCCATTTATTCACGATATGAACTTGCACGTTCTCTTTTTTTTTTTTTTTTTTCTTGCTTCGTCAGGGGTTAGGTGGCCGAAATCCATGATTTATATATATAGTAATCTATTTATTTTTCTTTCAAATTTGAAGTGATGTCACATTATTTCGGGTAGTTTGTTTGCGGGGGCGTTCAAACTTGAATTTCGTATTGGTATCTCATGCTTATTAAGATAGAGTTTTAAATTATAAGTGGTTTTATTAATTGAGTGATTGGAGAGTTTTAAGTGAATTGTTAGTGCCATTGTTGATTACTAAAACTTGATCTAAATGTAGTTTAATACACTGTTAAAGAGACTATTATATAACAGTATGTGGTGTTTAAGAGTAGTCATAACATTTTTTGTTCAAATCATATATTGGACAATATGTAGATTTAGAGTAGGTTTATGATGTATGTGAATTTTGTTATAAAAAGTATAGTTTAATCCCGACGCGTAGCGCGGGTTAGTTGAAACCAAGTTTAAATAAATTACGTAGCAAGATTTTAGAAAGAGTAAATTTCAAATTTGGTCTATAAGTTTTTGTATAAGTTATGGATTTGGTCTCTAGGACATGATCACATGGGTAGCAATTTTTATGGGTTTGGTGATCTGATATTACAATATTCCAATTTGAAATGACAAAATTTATCTTTTTTCCTCTATTTATTTATTTTAGTTCATTTAAAAAAATTATTACTGATTAAATAATTATATAATTATAACTAATTACATAATCAGTGTAGTTAATTCTCCATTCTTCAAACTTCAACACTAAAAGTTAAAACAGTCTCCGACCATCATCTCCGTTGACATCATCTCACACATTAAAGTACTAATCAATTCTGTTAGATTATGAGCAGAGATAATTAATGTGCATATTGTATCCAATGTTATAAGAGACTAAAGGGTCACACTGCTACACACCCAAATCAGAACAGTTGGATTTTACCATTAATCTGTGTGGAAATAATTAATCAGGTTAGATTAATTATTAAAGAGAAAAGTAAATAATTAATCAATAGAATTAATTATTGAAAAGAGAGAAATAAATAATTAATCAGTTTGTATTAATTATTAATAGGAAATAAATAATAAATAGTTATTTGTTATTTAAGGAGAAATTAAATATTAAGTTTTAATATTTAACGGACCAGTTAATTAATAGTTAATTAATTAACTAGTAAAGTCCAGGAGGTTAAAGTGCAAGAGATGGAAGTTTAATTAAAACCAGTGGACTTTTAATTAAACGGGCTTGTGTCCTTTTAAAGTCTATATATATATATATATATATATATATATATATATATATATATATATATATATATATATATATATATATATATATATATATATATCCTTAAGCCTTAAGGATTAGAATAACTTAACAAAAAGATTAAACCTAGCCACCACACATCTCTCTCTCTCGATCTCGCCTCTCTCTCTTGTCGACACTCTCTCCTCTCTCGGCTCTCTCTTTTCTCGTCAAACACAAACCAAGAACACAAGGTGTGTTTCGGTTTTGGTGGTTTACGAAGATCACACACACAATCAAGGTTGAAGCTTTGAGGATTGGTGATTCCAGGAGCGGTCTAGCAGCCAGTTCGTTAGGAGGTGCAGTAGTGGTGGACTGTCTTTAGCAATCCCAAGTTTGATCAGGTATATTTTCTTGTAACCTTATCTGTGGATTGTTTGTTCATTAGAAGCTATATTGATCATTAGTTTTAAAGATCCTCACCCTTTTTGGGGTTTAGAGGGTTGTGTTCAATCCAGTTCCACTTTTAGGATTGAACCAGTAGAATCAAACTCAGGTTTGACCAGTTTGTGTCATTGGGTGGTTTGGTCAGATAAAAAACCCTTCAGTGGTATCTGAGCCTCGGCTCTATGATATTTTAGTTTCTAGTTTTATCTGTTTCTAGGATTAAGGTTTGATTCTTGATCTCCTACTTGCTCTAGACTTTTTTGAAAATCACCAAGGACAACAAAAACGTTTTTGTTTTTGTTATCCAGTTTTAAAAGGTTTAATCATATTAATCAGAAAGTTTAAACAGTTAGTTTAAATGGTTAAAGGATTATGATTTTTGGATAAGGACAAGTTTGGATTAAGATAAATTAAACAGTTTGTTTAATTAGTCAAACCTAGATAATCTAGTTAGTTGGTTTGTTTAGGTTTAAATGATCTTCTTTATCTTGTTATTCTCCACATAAATTTCGAAAACCATAAGGGGATAAAAACAAGGTTTCTGTTTTTATCCAGTTTATAAAAGGTTTGATTTTAACCAGTTAGATTTAAACCAGGTTTGTGTTTAAACGGTTAAAAAGGATAAACTTTTTATCTAAAATTTTATCTTAACCAGTAATTTTTGAACTTTTGTTTAAAAAGGTTAATGTTTAGTCTTAGGATAATCAATTGTTAATAAAACTAGTTTTAGTTAATATGAATAATTGATATTTTTTGGTTTTTGAAATTAAATTCAGGTTTTAATCAGGATATTAAAACTGTTAGTTTTAATAGGTTAAAAATATTTTAATTTATGTATTAATCGGGAAAACGGAAACCACCATCACCGTGATCGGCGGCGGCGGCAGGGTGGACTCGGCCCAGGTAGCGCCGCTACGGGCCAGGGGCTTCGTCCCAGGTGGTCTACGGCCCAGTAAGGCCTGCAGCCCAGGGGCTATCGGCCCTAGGATGTAGTTCAGCCCATAAAGTTTTCGGCCAAATGGGAGGTCACGGCCCAGGTAGGGCTCTCAGCCCAGGAATTTTTGGCCCAAATAGTTTCTCGGTTAAAACAAAAAGGGATATTAATTTTAAGTGTTAAAAATTAATAAGGTATTATATAAACTAGTATTATATGTTTTAATTACCGCTTCCACCACCAGCCGCTGCCATCGCCGCCACCACCACCGTCACCGCCACCCACCGTCACTGCCGCCACCGTTACCGTCATCACCGCCACCACCGTCACTTTTGCCGCCGATACCGCCACGACCGTCATCACCACCGCCGCTACCATTGTTCTTTGGTGGGTATTAATATTAATCATCGTGTTCCGAGCACTAATTTAATGTTATAATATATTGCTTATTTTCTCTCATTATATATTGCGCACCAGCTAGGCTGATCGCTACTTCGCTACAACCGATCTCCATGATAACAGTTTTATTAAATTACTTTTCAGCTTTATTATAGGTTTAGCGTATAAATTAGTCTGTAATTCAGAGGAAATATTAAGGGTTTATGCTGTTATAATCACATTTGAAGAAAGTAGAAGATAGGAAAATACAGAAATGAGTTATGATTACTGTTTGGGAATCAAGCGGTTTCTATGAATGAAAATTGTCCGATCTTCGATAAAATTGACATTCAGCAAATTTTGTCCAATAGTATCAGCTTACAATCAATATATGGATTTAAATGTCATTAAAAGATATTATCTTATTTTATGAGTTTTTTTTACCATTTAAAGTATTAAAAATATAAAGAATTACTAGCTAATCGAAAGATATTCTTTTCAATCATGAATGAATGTCGTGTGGCCAGTTTGGCACTTTCTGGTGCTTAGTCATTTGGTCCATGCAATTATGATATTATGTACACAGGAGAACCTTTTCCTTTTCCACCGGTGCGTCGATACCGCAACGTCACTCCTCCTATAACTAGCCATTACCACCTATGGTAGGGTGGTGGTAAGGTAGAAGTAGGGTAGGGGTAGGGTGGGTGGTGGATAGGGGCGGGGTGGGGGAGGGGTAGGTGGGGTGGGTGGTGGCAGGGTGGGGTGGGGTGGGGTAGGGTAGGGGTGGTGGTGGGGTGTAAGGGTTGAAAAAAATATTTGATAGATTATTACATAAATGATAATAAATATATAATATTAAATAAGTCGCTCTGGGTCAAGATCCATTAGTAATTGATCTGATCCAAATCCAATTAAATGGATCTCATTGTTAATGGATCATATCCAAATCCAATTAAATGGGTCAACGGGCCAGGTCATATCTTTAACCGATCCGATCCGATCCAACCCATTGACAGCCCTAGGTTGGACAATGTCCAACCGTAGGTCTATCATCGATCTATTTGAACGGTTTCGACGAAAGGCGATCAAGATGGAGGCTTAAAAAACACTTTTAAGAGTAAAATTTCAAAACACTATTAGAAGATCGATTGTAGAGGTGATGGAGATTTGTGAGAGGTGTCAAACCCAACAAAAATTGGTGATAGAGGATTGCATTGACGAGTGACGGCGATGATGCATGGAGGTTGTAATGTTGATGAAGAGGTGAAGGTATGAATTGGAGAACTGGAGAAGCAAGCATCAAGATAGAGGAATGAGATGGATAAGAGTAATAAGACTAATGAGTTAACAAAGGAGAAAGAGAGTTTCTATTTTTGATAATTATTATAAATAATTAAATATTATTTAATTTAATATCAACTCAAAATAATAAAGAAGTAGATAAGATAAGGGTATTTTATTTATTACAAGTTAGGGAGGAACCGAAGTGTAAGAAAATTAGGTCGAAAGAGGTCAAACTCATAAAATTTACAAATCATGGATCAAACCCTTATATAAAACTACAACATAATATATATATATATATATATATATATATATATATATATATATATATATATATAGGCAAAAGTTCAAATGAGAACTGTTTTTCGTACGAGAACCAATCTGAGCCGTCCAATTCCCCCAATTTAATGTCATTGCCCACCCATGAATTCCTCACATGCACCCTGCCACACTTGATCCCCTCCACACTCTCCATCCATGAACTTCCCATTTTCAAGGAATGGCTGAGATTGGTTCTCGCAGTTCTCGTACGAAAAACAGTTCTCGTTTGAACCCTCCCCTATATATATATATATATATATATATATATATATATATATATATATATATATATATATATATATATAGGGGAGGGTTCAAACGAGAACTGTTTTTCGTACGAGAACTGTGAGAACTAATCTCAGCCGTTCCTTGGATATGAGAAGTTCATGGATGGAGAGCGTGGTGGGGATCAAGTGTGGCAGGGTGCATGTGAGGAATTCATGGGTGGGCAATGACATTAAAGGAGGGGGAATCGGACGGCTCAGATTGGTTCTCGCAGTTTTCGTACGAAAAACAGTTCTCGTTTGAACTTTTGTCTATGTATATATATATGGGACAGTTTAAACGAGAACCGTATTTCGTACGAGAACTGCGATAACCAATTATATCCATTGATTAAAGAGATGGAGGGTTGAGATTAAAGAGTTGTTAATGGATAACCTTAAACTAATCAAACTTATCCTTAATTAATTAAGGGTAGTTTAGACATTTTTACATTACCCCCGCATTTTTTAAACTAATATATACATCAAACGGAAAAGTGTTAAATTACGAAAATTATACCAAATTAATGAGAAAATTATGCTCTTTAATTTGAGACCGGTCTTGCTATATTTTTTCAAAAATTTATTTTTTAGTGTTTGTTGGGTTTTTTTTCTGTACAGCTCGAAATTTGCACTAATGCAAATTTTGCTGGGTTTTTTTCTGTACAGCTCGAAATTTGCACTAGTGCAAATTCACAGAGTTGCACTTGTGCAAATATTTTGCATATGTGCAAATTCACAGATTTGCACAAGTGCAAATAGTTGTGAAAGCGCAAAAATTTGCACATGTGCCAACATTTGCACAAGTGCATATATTTGCACAGATTCACCTAGTTTTTTCTATACGGATGTAGATATGCACATGTGCAAATGTCCCGATAACCCCCTTAATACTCACACGGGCCATACGAACAGTGTAGATCTTATTTTGTTGTAATTTATCCTGCATAAAAATTAATTCATCCGTGAATCCAATTTTGTAATGTCTTTAAAATAATAGATCCAATTAATGAGAAGCCGTATTTTAAATTACTTCATTATAAGAAATTAGTAAGGATCAAAAGCTCAAACAATTATCAAACCTAAAATAATATAGAAACTACTTTCAGTCAAATATGCTCTTTCAACAAAATATGCTTTGACAGATACCTACTTAAAATTCATTCCATTTTTAAGTTGAAATCAAAGTCAATGTAATAAACTAAGTGAACTTTTGTAGAGCCCAGTTTAAAGCTGAAAACCCAAAACAAATTTACAACTCAAAGATTAGAAAGTAAATTAATAAGTTTTCATCGAAAATAGAGCTTGATAAATGAAAGGCTTGAAACCAATTACTGGATTATTCCTATCATCACACCATATGATTTAAACTATAAAATACATAAATCATCATCATAAATTACCGATCTGTAAACCGTATTTGATTTCTAAGTTGTGTTCATGAAAAAAATGGCGAAGAACAGTCATATATTAATACAAATTCTGGTAAGAAAAAATCTATTCAAAATATTACATAAAAATGTACTTCTAGTTAGGCAACACATAATCCATAATAACCTTCTAAACATATAAGAATACATATGACATTGCATAGGAATTCATAGCCGCTTATCTTGTTGAAAGTCCATCTTTCCAACTTCTTTTTTGCAGACAAACAAAACCCACTTATTCACTTTCTTCTTCTGTCCACCGCCTTTCTCCGTTTCAAATTATAGCTCATCGAGGCCTTTCACCGTTTCAAATATATATAGCTCCAAGTTATACCTCTTCACCGTTTCACCTCTCGCCATCCATACGCTATCGAGAGCCAAGAAGTGATTATGATTTCCCAAATTGATTACACACTTGCCAAGAATGTGTATGTGAGTTCCGATTAGGAAATTTTGGGTCATAATTAAATGTCACGTAGATAACAATTTTGGGCCCTAACAGAGTAGAGGCCCTGTTCTTATGCACATGTTGCACCTCCATGAGGCCGGGCTTGGGTGGTGGCACCAGATCCATAGTTGTTGCACTAAAACAACGCCATCGGTGACGGTCGCCGGACCGATTCAGTGAGAGTGTCGGTTCGTGATCAGATCTGACCTCGTAGGTTGTCTCAATCGTTGAACACGGTGGTACGAGAATGCATCGACAGACGACGACAACCTGGGAAGATGGTGTCTGCAGTCGCCGGCACTGACGATGGCCATGGTAGTGATCGTCGGCCGAGAGATATGTGAAGAGTCGGTGGAGAGAAAAGTGCAAAATCAAAATGGAAGGGAAGAGTGTACCGTGTACGCTACAGACTATTTGTATTCCTTTGACAAAAATACCCTTGTCATTAGTTAAAAACATTTAAGGTTAAATAACAAAATGATTGGTTGAAAATAGTTCTCGTACGAAATACAGTTCTCGTTTGAACTGCACCCTATATATATATATATCTACACAGACTATATTTGTAATTTTCTCTTTTATAAATTAGATTCATATGACATAAAAATATATTTGCTTTGGATGCAAGCTCTAAATGGTTTAAGGATATATTGTGCTTGTTAATCAATAAAAATATATTATATAAATAAGCACGTTAAAAAGGGTATTTGCAGAGGTAACAAGTTAAAAGACGTTATATTTTGTTTGGTTTTCACTTGGTCATGTTGCATCATGTGTTGACTTAAAATAATGTTTGATTATACATGTGCCTTCCTTAAATCTTGTCTTGGGTCCGCGAAAAAATGGAAGTTACAATTTACAAATGCTAATATCAACCTATTTAATTAGGTTAATGTATCTCAACTCTTCAAAACAATATTGTTATTAAGATTCGTCAACTATCAATAGTAGCTTAGTTGCCTAGTTCAAAATTTAGTGTTCTAATGCTATTACCAACGTAGGCTTATATTAATAATAAAATTAGATATTTACTTTAACCTTAAAATCTTTTTTAAAATGATGGTACGTGTCAAGTTATGTGAAATGCTAAGGTTGTGTTTAGTATACGTGAATTGAAAACGAAATGAAATAAATTATTGACAGAACAGAGAAAATGTGTTTTTGTTAACTTAGAAATGAAATGAACTATTACATATAAAGAGCGCGATTATCTCATTTTCATTCGCCAGAGGGTTAAAATTTTATATTCATTCCTTCATAGAATTATACAATTTAAACTATTTTCTTACTTTTACTAACATTAACTCCTTAAAAAATTACTTTAAGGAAAATAGTTTTTTTTTTCTTCAAAATCTTCTATAAAGATATTTTTCTCACTTTTTTTACATTTATTTTTTTTTCTTATTTTTTTACTTCATTATAAATCACTTTTTCAAAATCTTCTGAAGTAACTATATGTAAATGTATAAATCTAAAAGTATATATAACATGAAATTGATATAGAAAATATTACATTCAAACTAAAATATATAAATAAAAATATCAAGATGATATATTTGGACATTTACGTATATATTATATAACTAGCAAATGTACGTAGATTGATCGATTAGCATTTTATCTTTTATTAACTTTTATTTTTAAATTTGTTATAATTCGTACATATATTCTAAAAGCATAAATATATTAAATATCAAGATGATATATTTTGACGATACACACATATTAGACCAGCTTTGATGGTCCACAAACACAATCACCAAGTTGTTCACACTATATTTGATGGTCGACAACCATCAAATTCTTTTAAACCAACAGTCATTTTCTGCTTCCAAGCTTGCCAAGCAATTAGTTTTTGTTTGTATTTGGTTCATGTATTTGTATTAGGCTTTTAGTTAGCATTTGTACATTAATTACACCAATTGGTTATGTCCAGCGACATTGGTGTTTCGTATTACATATGACATATGGTCATAGGTTTGAGTTTTGTGGTAGATAAAAATGGGATAGACTTGTACATCAATTACATATATGGTCTCGATCTATGGTTGTTACGGAATTGTTTTTAGTCTTTTAACATTAAAAATTACGAAAATAATCATTGTGGTTGTTATTTTGTTTTACTTTTAGTCATTTAGGTTAACTACCATTAACTATGGACGTTAGTCAAATGGTAGATTAATTTTTTCACACTTTATCTTTGTTACCAAATACACACCCCTCTTCAAATATATATATATATATATATATATATATATATATATATATATATATACTATTTAAACTTAAACAAACACCCCCATTCTCTCTCTCTCTCTCTCTCTCTCTCTCTCTCTCTCTCTGTTTGTGTGTGTGTGTCTGTCTGTCTATCTTCTGTCGACACAACCACTACGTCTTTTCTCTTCAATACCGCCGGCTACAACCACCACGCGACCACCTCTTACGCTAAACCCTAACCCTTTGGTCCTCTTTAATTTGTTGCCCTTCCTTCCCGTTGTCGCTAAATCCCAACCCACAGTTGATCTCCTCCTCCTCGCTGTCGTGCACCTTCTTTTTGATGCCGTCGTGCCACATCTAAATCAACAATCAAACAAGGACTCATGTCACCATCACATGACCAACTAGCTTTTATGGTTTTTGTGTATTGTTCAAACATACTGCTTCATCCAGTCGAGGGTTTTGTGGGTTGCTTCTTTAAAATCAAGAGCTTTAATCGATCGTTCAAACATATTGTTTCATTCAGATCGAGGGTTTTCATCAGTTATTGGGTTTCTAGAATATCGCTTGTTGATTTGCGTATTAAGGTTTCATTTCTTATGTTTGGTGATCTTTGTGTCACCACCTCATCACCACCTACGACCCCTATCTTTTGTCTCTCTCATGCGATTAGGGTTTGTGGTTTGTTTATCATATGTTGTCTTCAAGTTTTCACATCCATATTTATCATCGATTGTGTTTTTGTTTATCACCGATTAGGGTTTGTGATTTTTGAATGGGTTTGAAGGGGGGGGGGGAATCGATCCATGTGTTACAAAGACAGTGTGTGTAGTACGGTGGTAGTCGGATTGATGAGTGTCAGGATGATGGAGGTGGTGGTATATGATGGAAGGACTGACGGTGGTGATTGTAGAGATGAGGATTGAGGGAGACAGGTATATATGGAGGTTGGCTATTGTATTTTTTCTTTTTATAAATTTATAATAATATTTAATTAAAGAATAATTAAAAATTTTAAAAGAAAAGAAGGAACCATGTTAGATAATAAGGATAAAGTAATAAAAGTCTAAACTATCATGTGACTAGCTAATGATCAAAATTAATAACAGCTAACTTAAAGAATTATAAGTAAAACAAAATGACTATTTTTATAATTTTTAAAGTTAAAATAATAAATATCAAATTTCATGACAAAGATATAAACATTGTATATAATTTTTTTTTACCAGCAAATTAATTGGGACACTTCCCCGCCTCTCCAGTGTGGGTTCGAATTGTTTGATGACGGGTTTTCAACTACCCCCTCATTATTTGGCTTTAACCAAGGTTCGAGCACCACACCTTCACTCCATGGAGAAAACCCCTAAGGGAAAAACCCTCAACCCACTGCATGCAGCAGGATTTGATCCCCAACCTCTTGCGAGGAAGGGGGGCGCCTTACCAAATGAGCTAAACCCAATTGGCAAACATTTTATGTAATTTACTCTTTTAAGTGGCTCAAGCTAACATTCTACTGTTTCTAATTTTCTTATTTCACTAAAAATGGGCTCAAACCTCTTTGTATATGAGGCTAATGAATTGGACATATGAACTGGATGGTCAAACCGCTAGGGATTATGTTCGGCTATGGGAGGTCGACTTTGGAAAGGAAAAGAGAGTTGTGGTAAAACCGAAAGGTAATTCTAGTATTATTGTTAACTCTTAGGTGGCGTTTGGTTTGCAGGAATTTTTCTGATGGAATTGGATTCTCTTATGGAATTGGAATCTGTCAGGAATTGAATTTGAATCTGTAATCTGTTTGGTTGGCAGGAAATAGAATTGGAATCCTTTTCCTGAATCTGTTTGGTTTGCAGACAATATAGATGAATTTGATTTCAGACATGTAAAATGACAGGATTACCCTTCCTGATTTTTTTCTGAATTTAGATTGCAGACAAATCAATGACGTTTGTCGTTGTCTACGATTTTGTGCTGTTAAATTAAGTCGGGACATTATTCCTGCGCATGTAAATTCATATTCAAGATGGTAAACAAAAATCATAAACATGTAAATAACATAACAAATTGATTACAGATACATATTCAATAGCCTACTTACTAGCATAATATAACAAACTACTTAATAGCCTACTTACATCCATATTCAATAAAACCAAATTCAAGAACATGTAAATACCATAACAAATTCAAGATGACCAACATGAATCCATATTCATAAAATGTAAAAAAAAACTTCATGTAAAGGTTACAAATTGATTACAGATCATGTAAAGGTCACAAATTCCAAATCATAAACATGAATCCATATAAAAAAGGTAGCATAAAATCAAGGTCTGCATATAATAAAATCAGATTGATTATTGAGGAAAAAATCAAGGTCTTCATAGCATAAAATCAGATTGATTACAGAGGAAAAAATAAAGGTCTTCATAGCATGAAATCAGATTGATTATAGAGGTTGAGGAATACAAACCCTAAAACGAGGTTGAGGACATGAGAGAGGAAGGGAGAAAGAACTTACTGAGGTCGACGACGGACGGATGAGGAGGACGGCGGACGAGGTCGATGGCAGACGGAGGATGGCGTATGAGGTCGACGGCGGACTGTAGAGGACTACGGATGCGGCAGCGAGGATGATGGCGGCGGTGCCGGCAAGGAAGACGGTGGGTCCGGTGAGGAAGACGGTGACTCAAAGGATGGAGGCGACGATGAAGACGCAAATGTCGAAGATGTTGGCGGCTGAAAAGTCGATGGTTTGGGGATGAGACGTGAATTAATAGGGTTGAATGAGGGTCTTTTTGTCATATGCCAATTTCCCTTGTTTACTGATTTTGAAATCCTTCCATATATCAAAGGATTTTAAATTCCCTTACTTGTAGGATTTAAATTCCTACTAAATCCAATTCCATGGTGTACCAAACATAGGAATTCTAAGGAATTGGATTCCAATTCCTACAGAATCTCATGGATTCCTGCAAACCAAACAGGCCCTTATAGAATAAGATATCATTTGTATTGAGTAATATATAAAGCAATATCTTCTACTTACGGACCTACCCCGCGTGTCCTAATACACTTCAATTTGTGGTGTAATTTACTTTTGGAACAATAAAGGCGCCGGTTGGTGAAGCTTTATAAATGAAGAACACCACACTCAAGAATCCTTGACCAAATTTATAACACTCGAAACACAAAGGATAAAAAGCGATGCCAAATTCCCGCAATATCCGCATAACTTGGATTATAAAGATGCACTTTTTAACAGCATATATCGTGTAGTTAATCGTATCATCTTTTGTAATTTGTCTTATCGACATGTTTGATGTTTCCCCGTTTCATAAAACTGGTTACAAAGTTATCAAGTTTTACATTTATAGCAATATTTTTGTTTCCTTTTTCTTTTATTATATTAATATACATAGGGGAGAGTTTATTCGAGAACCATTGTTAGTGCGAGAACCAATCTCAGCCGTTCCTTGGATATGAGAAGTTCATGGATGGAGAGCATGAAGGGATAGATGTGACATAGTGCATGTGAGGAATTTATGGGTGGGCAATGACATTGAAAGAGGGGGAATTGGACGGCTCAGATTGATTCTCGCGGTTCTCGCACTAAGAATAGTTCTCGCATGAACTTTTTCCTATATACATATATAGGGACAGTTTAAACGAGAACTGTTTTTCATATAAGAATTGTGAGAACCAATCTTAGTTGTTGATTTGATAAGTGGAATTCATGAATGTAAAGCGTGTGGGAACAAATGTGACATGATGCATGTGATGAATTCATGGTTGGGTGATGACATTGAAGGAGGGGAAATTGGACGTCTCAGATTGGTTCTCGCGGTTCTCGTACGAAAAACAGTTCTCATTTGAACTTTTGCCTACATATATATATAGAGGAAGGTTAATGCGAAAAACTTTTTATTTGTGAAAAATACGAGAAGCATTTATGACCGTTAGATGAGGTGGTCATTGGTTGTAAATATTTATGGCAATATTGTAATTTTAAGAAAATTAAATGGTAGCTTGTTAAAATAATAAAGGCATTATAGAGAATTTAATATCTTCTCTCTCCTTCCTACCCTCTCTCTTCCGGTTAATATGTCCTCTCTCTTTCATTAAATATATAAATGCCTCTAGAGTCCACACATCTCTAATACGATACCCACCCTCAAACGCTACGTCTCTTTCGGTTCTCTCTTCCGGCGCCATCTCCATCCCCTCAAAGATTGGCATCATAGCAGCTACATATCGCGCCCAACGTTGCTATATGCCCCCTTCACTTCTGAGTCTGCCGCTTCGCCGTTGCTCTGTGCCGCCTTCGCTGATGCAACACAGTCGCCGACGAGATGGAGATGAAAATCGTTGCGACTCAGTCGCCTCCATCCACCGTGGTTGAATGCTGCCGCCGACGAACCACCGACATGGGGTGTCACATGAGGTTCGGCGATTGCGACCAACCACCGCCTCCATCCACTGACGCCACCACCTCCTGTTGACACTAGGATAATCGCCCGTCGATGCCTACCGCCGTCGCTGCCTAACACCAAGGTTCAAGGATGTGTTTTTCTTTTTTTTCTTGGGTTTCAATTATATGTTTTTTGTTCCGAGTTTATATATCTGCTTTCCATCCAAGTTCATGGATATGTTTTTTTTTTGGTTCATGGATTTTTATAATGCCACTTGTTCAGATATGTGTTCTCCTTACGTTCATGGAGTTGTTCAATGATGTTTTTTTTTAAGAAAGGTTTATGGTTTGTTTAATTTTGGTTGTTGTTTGTGTACCGATGTTACATTTTACTGATATTAGTTAAGGTTTTTGGTTTTAATTTGTAATGGGAAGAAAGTTCTAATATTCTAGTTTTAATTTTTAGTTTATGATTATTTAATAATGATTAACAGTGATAAGAAAGGTTTATGGTTTGTTTAGTATTGGTTATTTATGGGTTGTTAACTAATGAAAATAAAAAAATGAGATAAAAAAGATTGCTTGTTATCGGTTGTTAACTAATGAACACCAACGTTGGAGATAAAGAACGATTGTTTGTTATGGGTTGTTAGCTAATGAACACCGACAAGTAGAGATAAAGAACGATTGTTTGTTTATTAATGAACAAAGAATTAAAGGTTTTTTTTAATATACCACGTTGTTCAATAATAAATAACCGCTTATGATATTGGAGAATAAATAATACACACAAAAATTTATTAAGTATACATAACGAAAAATTGCAAATTGTACGTTGTATTCATGAATGAACACTGTATACATAACGAAAAATTTATAAATCCTATGTTGCGTTTTATGTTGAACACCGTATTAAGTATAAATAATAAAGTAAAAGTTAATTTCATAAATCTGGAAAATAGTTAATTAAAGAGAGAAAATTAATTGAAGGAGAGAAAAATTAATTAAAGGAGAGAGAAAAAAATTTGTTTACTAATATACACTTTTGAATTAAATAAATGTAATAATTATAATTAATATGAACCATAAGATCAAAAGCAAATCAATGGCTGAAATTGATTCTCGCACTTTTCGTAAATAAGAAGCTTGTCGCATTAATGTATATTTAGGTGAAAATAAGAGCACAATTAAATTCTGATGTATCAGATGTAACGGTTGTAATTCACCTATTGCGATTCATTGTTAGATAATGAATAAATTGAATGACCAAATGTAGATTATCCTATCAAATCAAATGAATAGCCTGGATCTAGTCTCTTATTCTCACTTAACTATCTATTTATGTATGTAGGGGAGAGTTATTGTAAGAACATATATTTAGCTGATAGTCACCGATTAGATGTTGATCTATTAGATGTCATTGTCACAATTCACACGTTGTAATTCATGGCCGTCAGTATTCAGTGTTGGGTAATGAATAAAATGAAAGGTCAAATGTAGACAATTCTGTTGGGAAAATAGGGGTAAATTTATATCCTCTTTTGTTAATTAAAAAATATACAATTTGTTTATATAATTGTATTTATTAACATTAACATATGTGCACATATACATCTATATATATAATCAAGCAAATAAATATTTATATTTATTTGTTACAAATTGTGTTTATACAAAACGTCAAAAATCCAATCGTCCAAGTTCATCGTCATCAACGCTCAAGATCAAGTCTTCGCCGAAGATACCTACATGAATAAATTCGATTTATATGAGCTTAGAAATAAAATAATTAAATAAGTTTAAGTTTTTACAAAATTATTTTTATAAAAACTTTTATAAAAATGGACAATTTTTTTTATAAAATTATTTGTGTTGGTTGAATTAATCTAAAACTTCCCATTTTAGCAAATACCAAACGCAATCCCACTTTGAAACAATACACCACCATAATTGGTAAAAGAATCTCCCAAAGGGGTAAAATTCCAACATACTTTGTGTATTGGTTTCCAAGCTTCCATATTTGTGTTTAAATTCAAATTTTAAGAGTATGGGATCAACCAACCTTTTGAACATCTACTTTTCAGTTGATTTTTATTGTAAAAATGAGTTGAGTGTGGTTTTAAATAAAGTCCAACGTCTATATTGCAAAGAACAAGAAATTCCAGCAGACCGACGGTCGAAGCCACGGTCGACCGTGGGAAGTCTGGACGACTTTTGAGACTTGCACCTTTTTATATTTAAACCAAGTCAAACCTCATTCATTGCTCACCTCTTGCAAACATAAAAACACAGAATACTCTCTAATACTTGTGAGCTCATATTTCTTGATTATTTATTCAACTCTCAAGATCAAGATTCAAGCAAGAGTCAAATCTTTTTAAAGCTTAAACACTACTTCTACATTTCATACATCTTGTAATAGTGTAAGGATTAACTCTAGCCTTTCAAATTAGAGTGAAATGAGGATCAACCTAGCCTGTAGAATTAGAGTGAAATGAGGATTACTTGCAAGTTTGAAGTGTTAATTCTTGCAAGTGAAAAAGAGAAGTGTAAAAGGTTTATCTCTACATTCAAAGAGAGAAGATAGTGGAGCAAACTTTTGGTGGGTGAGGCCAAGGAGTGGATGTAGTGCAAGTTTGTTAACACTTGCATGAACCACTATAAATCATTGTGTCCATCTTGTGATTGGTGATATCTTTTTAACTCTATCTCTTTTATATTATTGCAAGAACTTGTAAAAACTTCAAAAATTGGATATATAACCAATTCACCCCCCCTCCCCCCTCTAGGTTCTAACAAATTCGATCAAATCAAATAAATAGTCATTATTAAGTCATAATCCACTATTTTTAACGTCATTAATGACTCATTAATAATGGTATTTTGGTAATATATATATCTACTTAACCGTAAATTACGTCCGGATGAGCCGTCATTAATTTTTGAAGCTTAATTTTCCAGAATTAACTCTCATTAATGTGTCATTAAAAAAACATTAATAAACTGCCCAAAATCTTAGTCATTGTTTAATTATAATCAATTGTTAAAATAAGATCTTACACTTTTTATACAAAAAGTAGTTCTCATTAAAACCATCTTTTATATATATATATATATATATATATATATATATATATATATATATATATATATATATATAGAAGTTTAAAAGTTAGCGACGCTACGCCTGCATGTGCTTTTTGTCAAATCACCTATTGAGCTGGCCAATGCAAGGGAGACTAGTGGATGAACCTTTGGCCGGCCATAAGCAACTCAAGTGACGGTTTTGGAGTTTATAAAAGCACAAGACTTGTGTTCATTTGATACTTTTGCCATTTTCATACACACCCACATACTCTTAAGTGCTAATAGACTTAGAGAGTGAAGGTTAGCAAAAGGGTTCCAGAGATAGTTCTTTGTTGTTGTTCTAGAGTGGTATTCAAGTTGAAGTATCACAAAGGTGAGCTAGCACTCGTGGTTTGGCGTGTTCCTGGGGTACATCCCAATAGAAGATTCGGTTATTTCGTTTTTGGAGCATCAACACAACCACACTTAAGGTTTCTGGAGCTAAGGAGGCTTGTATAATCTCTCCTCCTTTCTCTTTATGTTGCATTTCTTTACATAGAGTTTGATCCATGTATGGGGTTTCATGATTTGTGCTTTGTATGCTTGTACCTTGGGCTTTGTTTGTTTTACTTTGCTTCCGTTGCGTGCCCAAGAAACCTCAACAGTGGTATCATATATATATATATATATATATATATATATATAGGGAAGTTCCATCGAGAATAAAAAAAAGCGAGAACCGATCTAATCCGTCTATCTTAGCTTCTTTCTTTTTAATTAATTACCCCCATATTTTTAAAACTAAAATATTTACCAAACGCCAAGATATTAAATTATGAAAGTTATACCAAATTAACAACATATACGTATACATACCTTATCTTACACATATTTTATGCTTATATTATACGTTAACAAATTTCTTGTTGCTATTAAGTTGGTATTTCTTTTGTTTCTTTTTCTAGTGTTGTGTGTGTGCGTGCTTATTTTGGAAATCCATGTGCTTTCACCCATTAGATTGACTACACTGTTATCGAACTAGCATTTGAGTACTGTTCTAGTTTATTAATCATTTGCAGTAGTATGTCTTTTTTTGTGCAATGTATATATTATAGGAGTACAAAGTTTATGTGTAAAAACTGATGAGCATGTGTAACATACCTTATAGTGCTAGAAAAAAAACCCGGCAAAAACGAATTTTTTTTTGTTGAAAAAAATATAGCAATATTGATGTCATATTAAAGAGCTTATTTTTGTCGTTAATTTGGTATAATTTTCATAATTTAATATCTTGGTGTTTGGTAGATATTTTAGTTTTAAAAAAATGGGGGTAAGAAAGAAGCTAAGATGGACGGTTTAGATCGTTTCTCGCAGTTCTCGCATTTTTTTTATTCTCGATGGAACCCTCCCCTATATATATATATAGAAATTGAATCAATAAAGAACCATGTGTTAAACAAAGAACCTAAAGAACCAATCTGAACCTTTGGATCATCAAAATCAATGGATGAGATTGATTGGTGGCAAAACTGTAATTATTATGTATTAATTAAGGAAGAAAAGGGTAAACATGGAAAATCTCCCCTCCTCCCCCAACAAACTCGATTTTTTTTAAAAAAAAACCCACAAAAATTTTAAATTGTCATAACTTTTTAAGTTTTGTGAATTTGAACAAAAAAATTATACCAATCTTTTAGGTTTTTAATCCTCTTTCAAACAAGATCACTCTTCCCATATTTTTCTAAAATTTTTTTAACATGAAAATTTTGTTTGCATTTAGGCAGCATGTACGTTTTCGTTTTTTGCATTTTGTATTTAGGTTTCAATGAACACAGCTCAAAATGCAAACTACGGATTTTGTATTTAGGCTTGAATGAACCCAGCTCAAAATGCAAACAACGGAGTTTGCATTTAGGCTTGAATTGCCCAGCTCAAAATGCAAACTACGGATTTTGCATTTAGGCTTGAATTACCCAGCTCAAAATGCAAACTACGGATTTTGCATTTACGCTTGAATTACCCAGCTCAAAATGCAAACTACAGATTTTGCATTTTGGGCTTGAATGAACCCAGCTCAAAATGCAAACTTCAGATTTTGCATTTTGAGTTTGAATGAACCCAACTCAAAATGCAAACTTTGCATTTAAAAAAAAAAGTTTCAGAAATATATCAAGTCCGGTCTTGTTTGAAAGAGGACGAAAAACTAAATCTAACGGTATAATTTTTATGTTAAAATTGTTAAGAACGAACGAGTTATGATTATTTAAAGTAAATGAGGTTTTTTTTAAGTTTGTTGTGGGTTTTGGTTGTGGGTGCTGTAGGCGTCGATTGTTTTTTTTTTTTAATTTCCTTTTTTGCCCTAAACAATGTGTCACATGTCATTACCAGGGAGGTTCTTTAGGTTCTTTGTTTAAGGTAGGTTCTTTGTTTAACCACACTATATATATATATATATATATATATATATATATATATATATATATATATATATATATATATAAAAGTATTAATCCCAAATTTAATAATATTAAATCTTCGAAAAATCATCCATGCGATCAATAATATTTATGTTAGGTATTATTACACTTACAACACACCTTTCAATTAATTTATGGCTACATAATGCTATAAGAATAACATCAAATAAAATAGATAAGGTTATCTACATAAATAATTTCTTCTTGAATCTTAAGCTCTAAGATAGTTTCTTTGATGAAAAAAAGTACGTTTTAAATTAAGATAATTAAATAGCTATAATAACTCAGACTTCTACTTAGAGTGGACGTAGTG
The DNA here is from genome assembly GCA_947179395.2 of Pulicaria dysenterica. Taxonomy (NCBI): domain Eukaryota; kingdom Viridiplantae; phylum Streptophyta; class Magnoliopsida; order Asterales; family Asteraceae; genus Pulicaria; species Pulicaria dysenterica. The sequence goes on from OX359288.1 coordinate 97,727,582, forward strand.
GGTGTGGTTATCCACGTGGTGGACTGATCACATGCATCTCTTTTGAAATTTACCACTCCACCGCGGCGTGGGTGTAGGCTAGATGTGGTGTTCTCCACACAAGTTAATCATGCGTGGTGTTGAATAATAGTATTATGTGGGTTTCAAATTTGGTGTGATAGGAAGTGATTACTACGGGGTTAAGTGGTAAGAGAAAAAAGCTGACGTGGCGGCGTGGTGAGTGTGGTGAGGAGTAACCACTCCCCCACCCTTACGATGCAAAAAATGACCTCTAATTATATACATAGAAAAATGTAACATTTTGTCAATTTGTGTCGTCGACATGTCTTATTTCTAAAATAAATTGAAGTTTAAAATTTTCAAAATAAAATTCTAAATTATGTAATGTTCATCCGTAGTGCCTATAAATCTAGAATAACTCAAGTTCTGACCTCTAGTGATATATAAATGAAAAGAGGTAACATTCTAACACATGTATAAATGAAAAGAGGCGATTTTCTGACATTTTTTTTTACCATTGACGTGTATATAATATAACAAAGCAAAGTTTCAAAAAACTAAATATAAAATGGAAGATCATACAAATTTTAACAATAAAAGAAATTGTTCATATTTTGTAAATTCATATTCCCATAATAGATTCTCTAAGACCATGGGTGGCGGTTTCCTAAATATTCCAACTCAAATATAGCATTAGTTGTTTCATCATTTTTTCTTTCTTTTATCTTTTTTATCAAACACAAGTAACATCTAACTCAAATATTTTCAATTCTCATGCTTTACGTGAATTCGGGAGTAGGAAGCCGAAGGAGGAGGAAGCCGAAGGAGGGAATGTGAAACACTCGTAGTAAGGGGCCCAAATTTACCCAAGGCCTTCCTGAATGCTTCGAGTTAACCACTGCGAGTGTTATCATCATTGAATTGAACCAAACAAAACAACTTGAATTTGTAAATAGATGAAACATATTCATGTGAGAATTTTGTTCTCTACAACTTTATTGGAATTGAAGGATTATATTGTGAACAAGCTTATTTAAAGACATTTGCATAAGTTTAATAACTGTGATTCTAATATTAGAAGAAAGAATATAATAATTATCATTATTATTGTTATTATTATTATTATTACAAAGTTTTATCACTGTAATTCTAATATTAATAAAAAGTATATTATTATTATTATTGTTGTTATTACAAAGTTTTGTCACTGTAATTCTAATATTAGTAAAAAAAGTATTATTATTATTATTACAAAGTTTGTCAATGTGAGTCTAATATTAGTAAAAAAAATTCTTAAATAGTTATTGTGAGTAAAATGTCTAAAACAATGGATTAAAACCATTGGCAAATGCAGTACTAATTTCTGTATTTCATCACGTATACAACTCACTTTGTCACAACAGTCGTACAATACCTTAATTATTATATGACAAATAATTTTAGAAATAATCATGATTATTTCATTTTTAAACACCATAATTAACTTGAATACCACAACTTTAAATAATTACATTAATTATATAATTCATATCCTATATTAAAAAATAAAAACCATTTATTTAGGTGAATCAAATCAAGTTAAACAAAACCAAGCAGCTTTTAAAAACTACGACGATGGTATGTAGTGAAAATATATTTGCATTAAAGTTCATTAATAATGATTTAAAAAAAATAAAAAAAAAATCAGTAAAAACCGGTGAAAGGTAAACCCCAGTCCCCTTTGCCTCTATAAATACCCCTTACTCTTCTCTCAATTTTTCTTCACCTTCCTCAAATCTTCTGTTTCCCTTATTTTCTCATTGGTTCAGTTCTTCAGAAACCCTCACCAGATCCTTCTCTCAACTGGTACGATTCTCTCTCACACATTCTTCAGTTTTTATTCTCAATTTTATCATAACATACCTTCGATTCTGTTCATCATTGCATTTGATTACGAATCATGATTATCGACTTCAATTTCAAGGTCTAGTTTTGTCGGTTTTGGTACACAATTGATTGATTAGTTGTTTATCGGCGGTGATGGCCGTTGTCCTCGTCTTATTTTGTTCACGAAGCCGTTCGCCGGAGAATTTGGCGCTGGTTTTCCGGTTCCATCGCCGGCGGCTTCGTGTATGTATTTATGAGACGGCTCATGTTAGCAATGAATCAGTTGGTCATGATTCATGAACAAAACCACAAAAAGCAGTTAAGTGTTCGTTTTTTATAATTTTTTTTATGTGACACTCCCATAGCTTTCTTTACGCGCGTGCACCGCACGTCCACATCAACCAATGCACATCAATATTTACAAATAAATAATTTTTTGTTAAAACAATAAAAAAAGGGGCCACAATAATATATTATCAATTAATCTTCACAATTTGTCCAAAAACATCATTTTCACAAAAATCTTAAGAGTTGCTTACAATTTGTAAGGTTTATAGATCGTATATTTGTATCTTTTGTATGATTTTTGTAAACACATTAAAATAACAATTTATTTTACTATAAAATAATAGGCCAATAGCATTTCAAACATTTAAAAAAAATAGGATTAGGTCATAAAGGCTTAGAATTCACTTCAAATAAACCTCGTAGTTTGAAGAAAAGAAAAAAAAAGGGTTTCTATTTAAAATAAACAATTTCTTGATGTTATATCATTTCTAAAGATCTTATTAAAAAAAAAGCAACCTCGGAGACAAATAAAACAATAACAATATTAGCTCAAAATATAGGTTTTTTAATTTACTATATAGAATGAGAAATGATTTACACAATAAAAGTCGTGAATATGTAGTGAAAGTTAATAAATAAAACGATGTTTACTGATTATAAATCACGTTCATATAAGATAAGAATAGCATACCGTCTTTCTTTTTTGTCATTTTACGCTCTTAGTTGTTTTTCATGTAAAGTTTTATTAATTTTAATTATGACAGATGATTTGTATATAACAAACTTTCATATTATGATAGACATATTACATATTATAGTAAAGTAGTTTTGACATTAAAAGTATTAGTTAAATGAGAAAATAAAAATATTATGTGATTGCTAGATCTGATAGTCGCTACAAAATCATTTCTTTTGTTTCTTATGTCTTTTTGTTTCTTCCTTATTTTTATATAAATGTGAACCACCGGCTCTAGGACTTTTGTTTTAATTTCATAGTTAAAGATTTTCATATTTTAAAGATACCAAACATTTTATGTTGTATTAAAATATTTATTGTTTTAAAATTAAAGAAGTAAAATGTTAAGGTCAGTTTATGTTGTCGGCAACGGTTACTTGAATGTTGTGTAAAATGTGTTTTTTAATAATTATAAGGAAAACTCTATAGAATAGTAATCAACTCTCAACTTTGTTCCACTAAAATCACTCAAACTTTTTTTATATACAAAAAATCACTCAACTTTTATTTTTGTTCCAATCATATGTAATTAACTTGCTATAACAAGTTACCAAGTCATCTTTAATATTTTTTTATTTAAATAACAATTATATAATACTTAAATCTTAAATAATACTATTAATCTTTAAACAAAATCAAGTCCCCCATTAACCTTTAAACAAAATCGATTTCCAACAACCTGGTCATTTTAATATTTTTAATTTAAATAACTATTAAATACTATTTAATTATTAAATAATACTATTTACCTTTAAACAAAAATCGAGTACCCTCAAGTCTTTTTTTTTTTGGAAAAGCCATAATTTTATTAAGAAACAGGAAAGAAAAGAGGTCTCTACAAGAAATAGAGGACCTCCACATCACAATGCACCTAACAAACACTTCAAACTAAACCAAGAAAATAAAAACCATCAGGTACATATTGAAACTTGCTCACAAAACTCAAACCATCCTATTGCGATATTTCAATAGCCACTCGATATACCTGTCAACCATTTATCCCACATTAGCTGCACTCGATCAGGTACCCTCAAGTCAATTTATGTTCAAAATATTAATTGGTTTTTTAATTAAAAAGTACTATTTAAAGTTATTTTAATTAAAAATATTAAAAATGGAGTTGGTAATGAGGAACTCGATTTTGTTTGTAGATTAATATTATTATTTAATAATTGAGTTTTACTTGGTAGTAATTTTTTTTAAAACACTAAAGAGTGGTTAGGTTGTTGGAAATCGATTTTGCTTTAAAGATTTATGGGGAATTCGTTTTCTTTAAAGATTAATAGTATTGTTTAATAATTAAGTATTATTTAATTGTTATTTAAATAAAAAAATATTAAAAATAACTTGGTAACTTGCTATAGCAAGTTAATTACATAAGATTGGAACAAAAATAAAAGTTGGGTGATTTTTGGTGTACAAAAAAAGTTTAAGTGATTTTAGTGGAACAAAGTTAAGAGTTGATTACTATTCTATAGAGTTTTCTTTAATTAAAACAGGCAAATTCCCAAATTTTGCCCTTGAAATTTACACAAATCGTTCCTCAGATCACAAAAAAATAGCATCAAGTTATTCGCCGTGACTTTGTGTATGATGAGTGATTTTTTTATTAATTCATTTTTATTAGTTTATTGTCGGGTGATTTTATTTGAACTTATTTAATAATTTAAATTGATCTTCTAAACATAATATGTGTGAGTGTATCATATGTATTAAAAACTATTATTAATCCAGACGACGCATATGATATGTGAATAAAGAGGTTTAAATAGTAACACCCTTCTTTTACTGTTTTACATTCTTAGACCTCATGCTTTTCCAAGTTTGCCAATTGCATTTACTTTGTTTATTACTTCGTGTCTGTTTTATAGGATTCTTCGATCTTGCTTATTAAAAGGTATTAAGTAGCATTCAATTCTGTTTATTAAATGTATTATCAAATGGAAAGGAAAGTGTTTTAAGACTTGAAAACTAGATAAATTAAGATATACAGAGTATATTTATGCATGTGAAAATGAACTATATTTGTTAACATCATATAATTAAAGTGTTGTTATATTTAGATGAGTTAATCTATAAAATAACACAAAGTACCTCTTATTTAAATGATTTATGAGCATATAATTGCATAAATTACAATGATTTGTGTTTGATAACTTGTGCAAACAGTTTATTTATAATATATGATAAAAAAAATTGGTTCAAAATAAAAAGGCCTCTTTTAGCAATATATGATACAGGTCCTTGTTAATTGTTAAGTTTAAAAAATCAACTACAATAATGTTTATGTATTAAAAAAAGGTAACGATTTATATACAATAAAAATTATACATATTTATTTTATGTATTATACATATTTATTTTATGTATTATTAACTTATAACATATGTTAGTTAAATATATTTATACATATGATGCATAAACTAGTTTTATTTGGTACGAATCAAGTCCATTAAAAAGACGCATTACTTTGACCTCCTTCGGAAAGCAGAATATTTGTAAGAATATTATTAATAGTTTAAGTATGTTTGTTTATACTTTTTGACTTTTGTACAAGACAAAGACTGGTAGTCCGTAGTCGTGGCTGATTTGGTACGTAGCAGGTGTAGAGTATAATACTAATAATAATAAAGGGGAACATCATATGGTCCATAACCTAAACACCGACTTTAGGATTTGATTTTTGATTATAAAACTGGAGTTGAGTTCCATCATATGAATCTTTTTGATATTTTCTTCCTCGTCCTCTGTCAGTTTTCACTTTACACGCACAGAAGCTTACCGATTTCCTTTTCCACGCGTTTCAATGCGTGTGCACCTACCCTCTTATTATTTTAATTTACGAATCAAAATTCCCTTTTACTGTTACTTTTTTATATCCTGTATTTCTAAGGGGTTCATACAAGATAACATATACTTACTTTGTATTATAAAATAATGAATATTAGAGTGATAAAACTTGAAAAATATCCAATTTTTAATTAAATTCTTATTTTCGGAAGAATATCTATGTTTTAATCTCATATTTACGTTTGAAATATCTGTGTAGTTAAAGTTCATATCTTGGAATGATATTTAATTAAGATTTTTAACTTTCCTTTCACAAGTGTTCATTTCATGGTATGTTAAAAGGGCATTTATTCTTGTATTATTAATGTATTACGTAAATTAACAATAAATGTTTTCTGAAAAGTTTATATTCCTTCTACTAAATACTCTGATTTCTTCCGCCTATTCTGCCACCTATTGATTAGTGGTAATATATGTATAATATGAGAGTTCTCTTTAATAATTCTCTTGATTAATCCTTATGATCTAATGAATAAGAAGTAGCGGGATGTAACAAAAAGATTGATAAATAAAGTCTTTCTTTTACTGATTAATTGTTTTATTAAAAAAATTATTTCATATAGCTAGGGTAGGAATCTACAGGAAATTACAATGGAGGATTTATTAATCCGAGAAAAGAAAAGTTATGTCTCAAAATCACATGGCAGAATCTATAACTTTTAGTATCTTAAATAACTTATTGCTTGTTCCTGGTGGCACGACTCCGCTGGGTTCGATGGATCTGTGGGTGACCTGGTTTCACATCCATCTCCCTTTACTTATTCGGTCAGTTCTTGTTTAGTTTTACCATTTTTTAGTATATATTCGATTCATTCTCAAAGATTATATATTTTCATTCAGCATATACATACATGCAGATCGAGTTAACATATATGATGCAGTAATTAATTAACAGCCTTCAATCTATATATATATTGATTTAATAGATAAATTTCATATATTGGGACTGCTAAACTATAAATTAAAGAGACAAATCATGCAATATACAGTTAGATGGCATATGTTAGTGTCTGATTCCTATTTCCAGCTACATTTTGGGTCGTTTTGTTTTTTATGTTTTTTTTAAAAGTAAAATGGAAATTGTATATTGATTTAAAAAAGGGTTATAAATATCTCGGTATTTTAATGCTAAATGCATGTTATAATCTAAGAAAAATGTTCAATATAGTCCAAAGTTTTTGTGTAGTCCTGAGGGACAAATCTCAGCCACAGGATAAAAAAAAAAAAAAATTCCCACCAGCACCTCGGGACATCACCACTGCCGCCGACCACCACCTCCGGCCACCTCAATCACATGTGATTGAAGCACAATCACATGTGATTACCGCCAACCACCACCACCGACCACCACCTCCGTCCACTACCACAGCCGCCGATTACCATCTCCGGCCGCCGCAATCACATGTGATTGCACACCGCCAACCACCAACACCGACCATCACCTCCGGCGACCCAATCACATGTGATTGAAGCCACAATCACATGTGATTGCACACCGCCAACCACCACCATCGACCATCACCGCCGGACACCACCACAGCCGCCGACCACCACCTCCGGCCGCCGCAATCACATGTGATTGAAGCCACGATCACATGTGATTGCACACCGCCAACCACCACCACCGACCATCACCTTCGACTACACAATCACATGTGATTGAAGCCACAATCACATGTGATTGCACACCGCCAACCACCACCACCGACCATCACCTCCAGCCACCTCCTCTGGCGACGCAATTACATGTGATTGCACACTGTCGGCCACCACCACCACCACCGCCGACCAGATCTTTTTTTGAAGCATCAAACGACGAATCTGAGACCAGATCTGAACTCCTCTCATCAAACCGAGTTGAACCACCACCATCCCCACCCTAAACAACTCCGGCAGCCGGCGAATTTGGCCTCGTCGGCGCCGATCTGAGACATTAACTCCAGATCTTTTTTTAAGCATCGAACGACGAATCCGAGACCAGATCTGGACTCCTCTCATCAAACCGAGTTGAACCATGTGCGCCACCACCATTAACTCCGGCCGTGGTGGTCGGATTTTGCAGCGGCGGCCATGGTGGCCGGAGTTTGCTCGATTTCTCGTTAATGGAGGATCGTGAGGACGATCAGGCTCCATAGTCTTGTAGGGGAGTCAAAACCGATCACCCTCACCAAAAATCACGATGATCCGAAGGTGGGATCGCCGGAAAACGGTTTGTTGATCGTGTGGCTGAGATTCGTCCCTCAGGACTATACAAAAAAGATGGACTATATTGAATACAACTCTATAATCTAAATATTGAAATATTGAAGGATTCTGTTGAGTGGTCCATGCAAAATTATTATCTCATATATACTTTTTTGTATGCTTTATTAATATAGCAAATACCGCAAATTGAATTGATGGTGAAAACCATTTGCTGTGAACCAAATGTAACATGGATTCCACCCAATGCTGACATGCCTTTCACACTATACAATTTGACTTGGACAACTTGGTTACCTTCCTTTACATGCATGTAATTGATGTTTTCCTGTCATTTTGTTAAATGTCTTGGTGTATTAACTAAATTATTCTGTATGTTTTGTTTTATGTTCAGCAGTTATAAGTCTTACGAAGAAAGGAACAATGACAGAGTCTGTCGTCAAGGTATTTACGTATTAATTACTTGTAAAGTTTCTCAACTTAGCTCGCAAGCTATTTGAGATCGACTAGGCTTAAGTAACATATTAATTTGCGAAATAACAGATGGTACTGATACGCATAGCAGCAAGGCTTTACGAGGCAATGGGATTGCAAAGATGGTTACCCACAGGATCTCAACTTGAATCCATGTCCAAATCCAGACATGATCATGTGGATGGTGGCTATACTCGAGTTGGCGAACCCCCCATCGCAATTGATCAAAATTACATTTCTTGGTTGGTAAGTGACTCCATGTTTGCTAAATTAATACTTGCAACAAGAAATCATCTTTGTTGCTAACAGTCGTACGTGTTGTACTCATAGATCACTTAAATTATTAAACACTGGTATAAGATTGTTATAGCATTGAACATATATATCGAATACAACTATATATAATTGATTTCATGATTAATTAATTAAAGATATATTATTTAATTTTTGTGAAGAGAGAACACCCTTCGGCTCTTAGCTCCTTTAATCGGATGATCAATGTGGCAAAGGGGAAGCAAATTATTGTCTTCTTAGATTATGATGGCACATTATCACCCATTGTGAGTGATCCCGAGTGCGCCTTCATGTCTGATCAGGTACTTATACTATACAACAGTATTCCCTCATATTCAATTTTTAATCTTGTATTTTATTCTTACAAGTTATCATTCGATACAACTTGCAGATGCGTTCAGCGGTTCGGGATGTCTCTAAATGCTTTCCGACAGCCATTATCAGCGGCAGGAGTCGAGAAAAGGTACATAATGATCGACTTCATTTATGTGTGTTACCAATATGTGATACTTGCACCAGAGTTTCTGCCTAACATCTTGATTCTTTCATTGAATTCGGCAGGTTCATGATTTTGTTAAGTTAAACGGGGTGTACTACTCAGGGAGTCACGGGATGGACACCGCAGGACCAGCCAGAAAAAATAACTCTTATGATAAAAATTATCAACAAATAAGCTTTGACAGTGAGGGAAATGAATTGATTGTCTTCCAACCAGCTCAAGATTTTCTGCCTGCCCTTAAGAAGGTATACATGACGAGTTCTATATATTCACATAGTTGTTTGTATTATTGTAGAAGGGACATATTTCACTGACAAATCAGTTTGACCGTAATTTGACCGCAGCTGTTAATTGAAGTCGCAAAGAGAACACAGAACATAAAAGGGGTGGCAATTGAGGATAATATGTTCTGCATTACTGTTCATTATAGACATGTTAAAGATGAGGTATGCAACTGTACATTATCATATTATCATCATCACCATATATTTGTAGTTTCTGATCATTAGTATATGTTTTCTTGTGATCATGATGATAATTATGCAGGATTATAAAAGGTTGGAAGATGAAGTGCAGTTGATGATTGCAAACAATCCAGATTTTCACATGACAACAGGCAATAAAGTATTTGAAATTAGGCCATCTATACAATGGAACAAAGGTGATGCTCTTAAGTATTTATTGGACACTTTAGGGTTTCAAAAGTCCGGTGACGTCTTTCCCATATACATAGGAGATGATCGCACAGACGAAGATGCTTTCAAGGTATATATCTTTACTTATCATATATCCTTAGAGTGACCCGCAACATGTCTTATTTTACCCGTCTGATCAGCTAGAGATAGAACATATTCGATAGTAAAAGGGGGTGAATTAGTGAACCCTTGATTTTTATTTTATCCTTTTTATTTGAATCCCAAGTTGTCAAACACTGACAAGATTTATTTCAGGTATTAAGGGAAAGAGGAGAAGGATATCCGATAATAGTATCATCAACACCAAGAGAAACAATGGCTTTGCACTCGCTTCGCAACCCATCTGAGGTACAATCGTTCTTGACCCGTTTAAGTCGATGGGGTTCTGAAAACGGCTTCAATGATCACCAGTGAATAAAGACCCACCAGTTAGAGAGTTGGCTTCTTGTACATATACATATATAATCAAGTATATATATATTATATGTTATGCCAACAACCCCCAAGAGAAAGGAAATTGAAGTAGAATCCTCAAAGTTAAAGTTAATGATGGTAGGAATGAAAGAAGAGAAAGTCTTAAAGCACCAGTAGGACCCTCTTTTTTATGGTCTCTACTTGTGTGCTGTTTCTCATTTTTCTCAGATTTAAGTCCTCTTAGAGAATATATCAGATTAAAATATAAGATAACCACAGCCATTGTTATGGCTTTTACTTTTCAACTACATTATCATTCATACAATTTATCTCCTCTTACAACTTGTCTAATGTTTTATTATATTGGTGTCATGTTTTAAAGTATATTTTTGTTTATTCAAGAAACCAATCAAGTTTGTTGCACTAATTGATTTCTTCAGCACGGTTTGATATACAAGTTGAGCTTATAAAATTTAATGAACAATTGGAAATCTACTCTCGTCATATTAAATTATAATTATAATTGTGACATTGTAAATCACTTGTTTCTATAATAAAATTACACAATGTAACAACAAAAAGTGTACACTGGGTCTGCTTCTAAAGATTCTTTTATATTTCTTCCTTTTTATGTTAAAACAAGCTCTCCTTCCTCTTGCACTGGTTGCACTTCTTGATCAGGTAGGAGCAATTTTCCTTCTCGATAAGGAACTAGAATTCGCCTTATTTCTTCTGCATTCAGTGTCTCGTATTCCAGTAGTGCGTTTGCCAATGCATGCAATGACTTCTCGTGCTGTGGAAAGAAAGACCGATACAATTATTTCAAGATAATATAATCTGACTCGTGTTATTTCACATTATATATGTCATAAACCTTTTTCAGCAAGAACTTCACACGGTTGTAGGCATCTCTTAGAAGTTTAACCACCTGCAATTTGCAAAAACAATAACTTCACAACACCTTGATCATGTGTAAACAAAAGGCTTTGAAAATTTTGGAAACATACTTCAGCATCGATACGTGTTTGCATCTCTGAACCAGGCCGCTCTTTCAAATGAATAGGTCCGATTGCATCACTCATACCATAGGATGATACCTTTATGATATAAATGACTAACATAAGCATAATGATATAAATATATTATGACATCATAAAGAACCCCTCATCTTTCAATTCACTTAAGCCTGGATCATTTAGCTTCATTTCTCAAAATGTTTAAATTAAGAAGGTTTACCATATATTGTGCAATTTCTGTGGCCGACTGAAGATCACTACTAGCACCCGTAGTAACATAATCCCGACCAAAGATGATCTCTTCTGCAACCCGTCCTCCCATACAAACATCAAGACGGGCTAATAACTGTTTCTTGCTTACTGATGTTTCATCATTTGAAGGAAGTTGTGTAACCATTCCTAAAGCAGATCCACGAGGCACAATTGTAGCCTTGTGAACTGGATGTGCACCCTCGGTATTTAACGCAACAATTGCATGACCACTCTCATGATATGCTGTCAACTGAGAAGTGAAAAAAAATATCCCTAGTATTAGGGAGTAATCTCGTTTGCAATCACGTATCAAAATGAGAACATGTAACAAAAGTATAAACCTTTTTTGATTCTTCAGATAAAAACATGGTTTTTCGCTCTGTACCCATGATTATTCTGTCCTTAGCAAACTCCAACTGTGCTGCATTCAACTTTTCAGACCCTTCAACAGCAGCCTTAATGGCTGCAACATTCACTAGGTTCGCCAAGTCTGTTGCAAAATGAGTTAATTCTTACACTAGTTGGAAACAGGGGTTTACATGATACCGCAAGGGGCCATTTTGACCCCAATGGACAAAACAAGGTCTAAATGGGCTAAAACTAAAAACAATGTTCAAGCATGTAATTTTTAAAGGAGCAATTAATTTTTCGAAATAAAAAGATTTAGATGTAAGCATTTATTACTTTTTACCTACAACATCGTTATTAGTGTAATTTTTTTAAAGATATGTATAACGAACCTGCCCCATTGAACCCTGGTGTACCACGGGCAATTGCTTTCACATCCACATCCTCAGCTACTGGTTTGTCATGCAAATACAGATCCAGAATCTCTTCACGACCCTTCACATCTGGATTTGTAACAACAATCTAACAACAGTTTCATAATTAATTGCCTTTTTGTTATGGATATAAGAACATAAAATCTTGAGTATATATTTAAAGAAGAATAAAAATAAAAATTCTTTAAACATTGACAAGGAGCTTACATGCCTGTCAAATCTACCAGGCCTGGTTAAAGCCGGATCAAGTATATCAGGCAAGTTTGTTGCAGCCATCAAAATTATGCCCTAAAGGAAACTATCTTCACGTTATATGACAAATTGTAATGCGTAACAAATTTCAAAAAGCATCTCGACTTCTTTACGTGTACCTCATTTTGTTCAAAACCATCCATTTCCACAAGCAATTGATGTAAGGTTTTCTTTGTATGACCTTCCCATTGCTTTCTAGTCGAACCAACAGCATCAATCTCATCAATAAAGATTATGCATGGAGCCTAAAAAAGGTCAACAAATGGATTGACAATTTTTAAAAATCTGTTATGCATATAAATCATAAAAGCAATGGTGAAAGGACAAACCTTTTTCTTTGCAGCTTGGAATAAGGATCTCACTCTCCGAGCACCAACACCAACAAACCTAACACGGGTCAAGATAATATTATAGTAAGCGATTTCAAAATTTTGGCTACTCAAATTTATTGTACTATCAGCTAATGATGATCATCCTGATTAGAGTGACAAGATTGGCGGGATGGGATCAGGCTTAACTGGGTCAAAATTGTCACCTCTAGTCTCGAACATAAAATATGGGTCGTAAGACATACATTTCCTCAAATTCGGAACCTGCTCTGTAGAAAAAAGGTACCCCAGCCTCTCCAGCAATAGCCTTCAGAAAATACATGACAATATCAAAATTTTTGATATACACATCATACTAATAAATGGAATGCAACCAAATTATCTAAAGAAAATGTATACATATTTTATAGCACGTCACCTTGGCAAGTAAAGTTTTGCCTGTCCCAGGTGCCCCGGTCAAAAGTATTCCCTGTAAAGTTATTCCATCACTTTGTTATCCAATAAATTTTGTGAAGTAATAATTATACAAATAAAATCGCATATAAGTAAGGACCAGAGCTTTAAGCTAAATGGTTGATTTGGGATTATATTTTATCTTTAAACAGTCAAATGGGTAAAAGAGTAACAGATTTTTTTTAATAGTAACAAGTCATATGGTACAATAGTCGCCCAAAGTGTCTTTCAAATGCATACAACCATCAAAATCACTTTATCTTAGTGAATGTTATTATTGTAGTAATGTCATTTTTACAATCGTATTTAAACCATTATTAATTAAAATATGCTTTGTTGGAAATGGACAAAAGTGGGCTGGGTCATCCCAATTTGACTGAAATTATTCTGTCTGCTTAAATGTACAAAAGATTAGGAGGTAAGTAATACATATATGTTGTTGGAAACAGAGCATTTCCCCAATTTCTCCTCAAAATTGGATTCAAAGTTATGGTGGCTGACTAATTTTCTGGTGTATCTAATTATCCTGTCTAAAACTCTAAATATTGGTCTTTAAAATGAGGTCTTTCTACATGTTGCATATGTCTCAGAATTCAATAACCATATAATAAAAACACCTAATGATGTAAGCATTTTCCTAATCAAGTAACATCACATTCTCTTGTCGCGCAACTTAAAGTGTGAGTGAGATATAATCAATTTTAACATGTACGCGTTATTCAGCTATGATTATTCATATCTACGGGAGCTACAATTAAATGAAACAAAATGAAAGCAAACCTTGGGTAACTTTCCACCCAGACGAGTGAATTTTCCTGGATTTTTGAGATATTCAACAACTTCCTCAAGCTCTTGTTTAGCATCATCACAACCTTTAACATCCTTAAATGTTTTTATATTCTGCAGAAAATATAACACAAAGGTCAAGTCCTGGTCAACATAATAGAAAAGCGTTCACTGGTGACTGGACAATATGGTAAACTTTCCATACTGCTCATGTTATGAATAAAATATCTTCTATGAAATCAATTATCATATCTTCATCTCAAGAGGTTCTTTTCATATTATTATTCAATATTTTACATCTTAAAGATCTTTCCTGTTTCAAGCATTCAACCTCCATATCATTTTACTCGAGTGGAACCCATATCAGCGCATTTCTTAATCTACATTGCAACTGAATCGTTTCATATAAATGGCTAATTTGGGTAGTGAATGGATCAATAGCACTTAGCCAGAGGGGTCGTTGGGAAAATCAATTTGACCCATTTCCTTTTTAGCCAACTTTTAGGATTTTACCTATTTGACCACTTTGAAACAGAACATTACACAAATTGACCCATTCATATATAAGGGGCTGGAATTAAAGTCCCTAAAAAGCTATGTGCCAGTCCAATCAAGGTTAACTCCAACTAGGGAGAAGTAGCAGGCTAAAGAAGACTCTTTATGGGGCCCATATTTACCACACTAAGGAACAAGACTATCATTTTCAAAACAGCTAAACAAAGGATGCACTTTATCCTTGTAGCTGAAGTTATCCAAAAAATCAAAACCTAGACTGTCAATTTATTTGGCAGTCCCACTTAGAGCCTGTACAAATATAATTTGGAAAAGCAATATAAATTTGTCCATGGATTGATAGTATTACTATGCATAATCCTTGGAAAGAAAATTTCTTTGGTGAAGAGTGAAGACCCTTTTCTAACTCCTGTATTGCCCGAAATATATCCTCTTTTTGAAAGTAAAGACCCAAACATTAAGCTTTACCTTCTCGGGCATTATTTCTTTGTTCAAATCATTAGAGGAATATGAAGAACTTGATCCAACACCTGAAGCCCCTATCCCACCTAAACCACCTATATACCTCTGAAGTGCAGCCGCACCCATTACCCTGAAGAAGGATAAAGTAAAAAAATGGTAAAATTTACCAATAATTCAACAGAAAATGCAAGAAATTTACTCCCCATTCAGAACAATTATCCTTTGAATCATTCAAAATGTTGATTCATTTAACACTAGATCATAGATAAGTCTTCACCCACTTCTTTGCTCATGCATTCGTTTTTATTTTAAGCTTATGCCAATCCCGTATATCGTTTACAACTTTACATTGATAGTTGTAATAGAGAAACTCAGTACCAAATTAAACCAACAGCAACTGTGAATAAGATCGTTGAGATGAGCTCCTGTGTAAAATGTGATGACCGGTTTGACGCTTTTTGATCAACCTATGAATCACAAGAAATGCACAACTTAAACCCATGATCATATTTAATTATCACATTAGAGCTCAGAACAGTTGGTCAAGCAACCAATAATTTATAAAATAACGATTGTTATGGATGCAAAGATACTATCATAGGAAGCAATTTCAACCCATTTTACATCGAGTTGGTAATGGGTCAATAATCAACGTTTCTTGCTTTAGAATTTCTTAAACTTCTTCTTACTCTCCTTATGTTACTACTAATCTTTTTTAAGAGTGTTTAGATTTTATTGATGAAGAGAATGTATTCCCCTTAACCTCTATTTATAGTGCAAGTGGTTTGCTTACAGATACTTGTTCATTCAGCTTTATAACTTGTGAATTCATGGGATTCAGACACATTTGTACTTGTTTCACCACCTCATGCTTCTAGTCTTGAATGGTCATCCTTCTAGCCTTGCATTCTCACCTCCTTAGCTTCAAGATTTTGGACAACTCTTAGATCTATATACAACCTACATTTAGTTTTGAGTTTTCATGTTTATAGACTTAATTTATCATGCTTTGTTTATTTGCTTAGATAGTTTGTAGCTTGTGTTGTGGTACTTGTAAGTAGCTTTGTAAGCTACTTGTGTGCATTCTTACTTACAACCTTGTCTTCTTAATTATCAAGTCTAATTCTAATAATTATGTCTTAACATTATTTAGCAAACAGGGGTGTTACAATGTTTAGAACATTAATTAATAATAAACAAAAATTCAATAATGGAAAAAGTGTTTGCAGGTCAGCCCAAACCCAATGATAAACTCTTACCATCATTACATGTAATGGTTGCCTCTCAGATATACCAGGGTTTAGAAAGGGCTCGTCCAAGTTCCCTGATGCTCGCTGCTTCAATTCTTCCAACTGAAAGTAGATTATGACACATATTAGTGGAAAAATTATATTAAACAAGCAACCGTACAAAGGTTAACCAATAACTGTTCGGGTTGACCAATAAAACAAGTCAAAAGACGGGCTCGAAATATTGATATGAAAACCAAGTTACCAGTGCAGAAAGAGTGGAAGGCTCTCCAGATTCCTCATCAGGAAGATATTCAGCAATTGCATTGGTGGCAACAAGAGCTCGAATATACTCAACAACACCTTTACTGTCTACTGCATATTCCCTTTGATTAAAGCGCTTAATGACAGACTCAGGTCTGCCAAAAGTTGGAAAATGAACATTAAATCATGTGTTAGATCACCTAAATATATGAAGAGCAACAAATTTACACCAAACTCACCATTTTATTTTTTTTAAAGAGAGATGTAAAAATCAGGAGAGAGGATGTGCATGATCTAACATGTATTTTAAAGAAAAACAAAGAAAGAAATGATGATTAATTTGATGGTAGTTGTAGATTTGCCTGTTTTAGATAAAATAAAACAACATAATACCCGAGATAGGAGTTAACGGTTGGATACTTTACTTTTAACCACAAAAATGCAAGAAATACATTAATGCTGTTTTAGAGCTAGTCTCCCAGATGATGGTTTGCACAATTTATTCAAATTAACTCAGTTTTTGCTATAATGATCATTTTAGTGTTTGCAAATTACGATGATCAAAAGTAATAACTCGTTTTACTTATCAACAAAGTGAAATAAACACAAGTTAATGATTGCCTTTATTTGGATTAGTTTTTTAACCAGCATAATTACAGTGTTTTGAAATGACTAACTATTCTAGTTTCTAAAATTAAGAATAAAACAAAATCCCTACTGGAACGAGCAATTTTAGACACCTTGCAATGTTATTTGCCAACTGAGCTTCAGATTCAACAGTTAGAATCAAACACTATTGCAAATGTGAGTACTTGGATTTGCATTCACGAAATAATTATCAAATATCGAAATTTGAAGTCACAATAAAGACAAGTTTAATTTTGCTTTTAATTACAGACTATTTAAGCGTAAGATGATCGGTTTCATACCAGTCGCAACAATTGTTATCCAAAGGTAACTCTTTTAAGTTTTAATTTAATAATTCTCCCTCCTTTCACAGTGTCCCTTGTTTTCTTTAAAAAAATGTCATTTTTTATCATCTAATCATCAATTAAAGAATTAGAGATTATCAAACACTCAGAGAACCCATTATGATTATTACAAATTCAAACAACAAAAACTATGCTCTATGGCACATTCTATTACTAACAAATACCTAATTGACCAAACACCCTCTATGTCTTTCATATCTTAGCAAGTCAACAAAACTACAAGATAATCAAGTACACAAACTGAAATCACTGAAACCCCATTTCTAACCTGTGCTTATTTAGCTCAACAAGCAAAGCAGTCTGCTTGGTTGTATCTTTTGGGTTAGCATCTGCTTCTGAGATCAGCATCTCTAAACGTTTCTCTCGCCGCCAAAACGGCAACCAACTGAACCGCTCCGATAACAACATTTTCTCAAACCCACTCCTCATTTTTGCAAATAATCCCATCAAGAAAACCACAAAAGGTAACTTCCCCTTCCCCAATCCACCGTCGGCGACCTCTGCCGACGTCTCCTCGTTATTAGAAACCTCACCGTCTATAACTTGCGCCGGCGACTCCGGTTCCAGCTCCGGTACCGGATTACGAACATCATTACTCGAAGAAGCTAAATCCGAGCTTGAATTGGCATTGTCCTGATGCAATGCGCAGAAAAATGGAGACTTTTGGAGAGAATTTGATGAAGAAAGATCATTTGAATTGAAGGGGCGATGTTGGAGAATCCGGAAGCGTGTTGAGTGAGGAAAAGCGAATATTGGGGGTTTTGAGATGAGAAAAGCTTGAAGAGTAGTCATTTGGTTAGAATTTCATTAGGGTTTATGGGTGGAGTGGAGTTTATTGAATAAATTCAACTTGGTCGTCTCCTAATCTTCGTCTGAACCACATAAATTGAAAGAGAACATAGCAAGACACGAAGATTAGGCTTATCTCAAAATAAAAAAAATGATAGAAATTGGCGCTCCCTTGTTTTCTTCTTTCTTGGCTTTTATATCATCAAATATCTTGCAGGATCCAAGAATGTGTGTTGCTTTAGGCTTTGAGTAAGAGAGGTTCTGCATGGACTTCATTTTCTAGGATAATGTTTAAAGGAAAATTAATAATATGAGGAAATTAGATGCTTTCAGAAAAATGAAACAGAAATAAAAAAATAATACCTGTGTTTGTTGCTTTCTGAATAACTATTTTTTTTTTTTTTTGTATCTGTATGTTTTTGTTCGATTGATAGATTTGTTAGAGAAATTTGAACACATATTCCAAAATATGAATGTCTCATATTCCATTAAACTATTCCAGAACTATGTCTCATACATAAATTTGAAAACATATTTCACAAATAACAACTTTTAGCAATGTATTAAGATCGGGTCGACCAGGTCAGTCGAACCGGTTGACCCAGAAACCAGTGACTAGAGCAGGTTAACATATAGCGGGTTTTTGGTGATTTATAGTCCGGAGTGACCTGGACAGGTTAATGGTTGAACCGGTCAACCCGATTTATGCTGACCCGTTTTGTCCTAGTTTATTATGAATTTATGATTGTTATTTTAAGAAGTTTTTTTACCCTAAATTTCTAACTTCAATGTCTTAAATTCTTTAATTTGATTTGATTGTAAACGTATGAGAATTGTTGTTTGATGTTTGAATTTCCTCTTTTTTTTTTGGTATGTTTTGTTGAACCTGATTAATGTGTTTGGATTGATGATATTGTAAGTTTATATTTTTTTATTATTGTAGACAATGTTTTTATTATTTTTGTACAAGGTTCTCGAATGAATATATATATATATATATATATATATATAGGGGACAGTTCGTACGAGAACTGTGAGATCCAATCTTAGCCGTTGATTTGATAAGTGGAATTCATAGATGTAGAGCGTGGGGGATCAAGTGTGGCGGGGTGCATGTGATGAATTCATGGGTGGGCGATAACATTGAATGAGGGTGAATTAGACGGCTCAGATTGGTTCTCGTATGAAAAACAGTTCTAGTTTAAACTTTTGCCTATATATATATATATATATATATATATATATATATATATATATATATATATATATATATATATATATATATATATATATATATATATAAATTCTGAAAACCGGGTTGACTCGCCAGTCGAACTGGTTGACCTGTAACCCAGTGAAAAGACCAGATCAATTAAAAACCAGGTTTTAAAATATTGGTTTTTAATCATTCGCCACTCAGGACATGTCATATCATATGGCATGTACTTAGG
This sequence comes from Pulicaria dysenterica, assembly GCA_947179395.2. Taxonomy (NCBI): domain Eukaryota; kingdom Viridiplantae; phylum Streptophyta; class Magnoliopsida; order Asterales; family Asteraceae; genus Pulicaria; species Pulicaria dysenterica. The sequence goes on from OX359288.1 coordinate 97,747,470, forward strand.
TGTGTCATATAATAAAAGGCAATATATATTATAAGGGGTCTAGTAAATAGTGATACTATTTTGCCAATTTGATTAGATAAGTGCTAATATTGAGTTTAGAAATTAGGTGGACACTCCAATCAAGTCAAATCAGACCATAATCCCAGAATTTGGGATTACCTATTAATGTCGTTTATTTGATTAGATCAAGTCGAATTCAAATATTCTTCTAGGAATTCTTTTGAGAAGCTTGGAACTTATATTGACTTATTTGACCGGTAGCAAGTCCTTGTTCTCAAAGACAAGTTCTTGTTGTTGCTGGTAACCCTTGAAAAACAACATAACAGTTGGTTGCTTACTTGCTAAAATGTGAAATGCTAGTTGGTATTCCAAGCAATTTATGTATTCAACAGAATTACATGTTCTTTTTGAGAAACCTGATTATTTAACAACAAAAAAAAGAGTTTTTCTACTTCTGGGTCTCAAAATATTTTAAACTTATGGAAAAATCCAAGTGGCATTTTTGTAAACGGTTGTACTGCTGTGAAATTTAGCTTCACAAGACATTGTTCTTCAATCCAAACTATAGAGATCGCGATTGAAGGTTTCTATAATTTCGCAAAACTGTTTTTGGGTTTAGTTTATGGCATATGAGAAGGGAACTGTCAGATTTTCTGATTTACCCTAATATTGCATATCGAAAACACTAAAGCACGGGTAAATGAGATGATATACAACAACAGATCACGAGATCAGTCTCCAACAAATTTGGAAGTTCAAACAGAGAAAATTCAGAGGACAAAATGAAGATAATTCAGTAATATGGTCTCAAACGGTGCCCGTTGCAGCAGCCCGCTTTCCACTACTAAATAACAAACCAATCTTAGACAACTCAAAACAAAAAGCATTTTAAATGAGCAAGTTAAAGGCCAAAGAAGAGAATGATTCTATTGATGGTAACGCGGTGGTGGTGCACCTTGCGGGTACCCATTTTGAGCATTATAGTGAGCTGGCGGCCCGTGGCCCATATCAGATGGCATTCCCTGCTGTGGCATGTACTGGTGATTATGCATCTGCATTGGCATGGGTTGAGGTGGTGCTGGTGGACCTTGAACCCACCCTCCTGAAGACTGAGGGGCAGGTGCATACCCTTCTGGTCCAGGCATGTACTGGGCAGCGGCATTGTATTGTGGAGCGGCTGATGGTGGTTGCTGCCCCAAGATTGAGGGTTGTGGGTTCATCATCGGGGCGGCTGGCATTGTGTAATCTCTACTCCGATCATTGTTCACCTATAAAACATCAGCAAGGAAGCAACAGATTAGTTCTCTTGGGTCGTCTTTTATCTCAAATGGATTTATTATAAACTTATATTGCAAGAGTGTAAAATACCTTAATACTTAGATCAGTGTGACGAGAATACGAGATATGAAGCTTGCAAAACCCTCCATCATATATGCAGTGTCCTTCCAGGGCTTCCTTGGCCATGACAGCTGTCTGAACATCTGTAGATTCACTTGCATCAATATATTAGAGTGTGTAGTATAGCATCAATAAGACCAAAAAAAAATTCTAGAGAAACTCTTTAATTAATTTATGAGGATTCTTAAGTAGTTTAATGTACCTGTACTTTCTCATATCATAAAAAATTATATTAATTCATGTCGTAAGTTTCAAGATGATAATATATTTACAATAATATAAAACAACGAAATGTAAGTGTATGTGGATAAACTAACTCACCAGGATACTGAATTAAAGCTTGGACTCCTCCATTTTTGTCAAACATGGCAATTTTCAAAACAGGCCCGAATGCAGAAAACACCTGATGGTTACCAGACACACAAACTAAATATGATGCTTTTACATATAAAATACGGACTAAAAACAGATATTTATAGCACTTGAGATACCATTTGTAATACATCCAAAGTGACTGCATACTGCATGTTCTCAATAGAAGCAAGCAGAACATTACTCTCGGATTCGATCTTCTTCCCATCTAAACCCAAACTGAACTGCAAAAGAAATAAATAACACTTGAGATGAAATGAAACAAGACAAGCTAACATAATGATACGTATCAAATTGGTAAATTTATATATCATAAGATTTATACATAACAAACATCACAACCAAAGACCCAATTTAAAGGTATACCTGACCAGTAGCATCAATGGCTGAGGATGCAACAGGAAGCATAGGATTGGTATAATCCCTGAACCCAAAAAAAAAACATATTAAGCTAGCAGCAGAATGGATATCAACATATAATTCCTCCCATCTTAATAAGTAGCAAAAAGTAAAAGTAAAAGAAATTTAACAAAGATGCCATCAATGGTTTTACCTGCTACGATGACTCTGGAATTTCACACTCAGATCTGTATGTGCAGAATATGTTATTTTAAGAGAACATGGTCCCAGCTCCGGGATCAAATACCTGTAAAATTATAGGATAAAGAATTTGGTATGAACATCAAAGAAAGCACTAGCAAGTAGGTATTTTGAGAAATTTAAAACATAGATCTAAATGATGGTATATTAACATCACAAGAAAAACTGAAATGATCCAGAAGAGATACACCTTAAACCCAAAATAACATTCACTCACCTGGGAATACTTCTTCCATCAAGAGCATCCTTTGCAGAAGTCGCAGTTTCTGAATCAGTAAATTGCACCAGAGCCTGAAAAGCAAAAATATGTTATAGTACACTTTCTAAAGGTGTCATGCTTAAGAAATCAAAGATATATTCCTACAAGATTCACACACCTGGAATCCAGCTGTCTTCTCAAATGTTGTAATTTTATGCACAAACCCAAATGCAGAAAACACCTACAGAACAAACACTTTCAGAAGTCTGAAGCAAAAGGCTATTTTTTGAAGTAATTATACAACACGCAGCAGACAAAAGATTCAGATATACAAAAAGCATCTTTGTCTATAAAAATATAAATGAAGGTGTAATGCGAGATGCAAAACATAGAACTAACAATGGAGCTTACATAGATATGTTCTCAATAACAGAAAAGCATGTAGAGAAAAATAATAATTAATATTATGATCTCCAAATTACATGACCTAACAAAAATTGAAATTCCGGGCTCCTTCTAAATTCTATCATATGTTAAAAGAAACTGGAAGCAAGAATTACACGCATAAAAAAACAAGTCCAGTATAATTAGGGTGGTAAGTTTCATGTACACAAGGTAATAGGAATGGCTTCTCATGAAGAAGAGCATGAATTGTACGGCAGATTTCCAGAGTTAGATTTGTGTTATGTTTCCTGCAGCAATTTAAAACGGGCTTATCTGTAAATACTCCTTTAAAAAAGCAATGAGTTTGCTAAAACAAAGATACATTTTCTGCATGTGGGGATAATCTACTCCTAATTCATGAAACCAATAAAGAAAGAGAGTATAAAAAGCCAATTTGCTGATGTCAAAATTCAAATCCCAGACCTTATTCAAGTCAAAGCACACACAAAAAAACGTTCCTCAATACAACCAAGCTTTATTCAGTTTTCATCTTCATGTTTATATCGTTTTTAAATAAGAAACAGTGAAGAAACCCCAACATAAGCAAGTATGTAGCATAGAGATGATTCAGATTGACTATTCTCATGATACATGATTTTAACTGTTGCGTAAGTATCAATCCCTCTCGACCCCCCCCCCCCCCCAAAAATCCTCTTCAAAAAAAAAAATAATAATAAAGACAACAAAAAAACACACTGAAACTGACGCACACATTCTGGAGGTTAATCTAAAGGTGCCTCCCAGGCAATCATCCTCGTTCCCCCAACTTGAGAACTCGAAAAGCATGATTAAATACACAGGTGGGAGAAGAGTTTATAAACATCCTCTCAATTAACCCTAGAAATAACTCATAACCACTTTTCGAGAATGGAATCCCACTCAAGCTAGCTGTAAGAATTGCTATGTATATTTAACTCATATTGCTGTGTGTATTTTAGTCATATAATCATATGATGTATAAAAGTGATTAGTTACTAGTTTAATACTGCCCTTTTCCCCAATCTCAAAGCCAGTACCTTTCTTGCCCAGTATGTCTATGAAAAAAACAAGTAACTAGCCTACGTACAGCGTAATGAACACCCATCAATCCAATATCACAGTATCAGAACCCATTAGTAAATAACTAGATATAGCCCTTATTGGCATCTTTCTGTTCGACTGTTACTTCAGTCAGAACAGTCGAACAACCAAGTTAACATTATAACATAACATCATGAACAACTATGCCACATACAGAGCACTACAACACAAACCATGCAGAAACAAAATAAAAGAAATAGGTAAGATCTGAAAAACAAAATAAACTAGTCCTAAAGTCTAATAATTGTAGGGATAGGAAGAGATGAGGAAGAAAGAGCCAGTGTTAAGGAAGGGGAAAGGAGAAAGGAGACAAACACACATGCGCTCTTTCTCCCCAAGCAATAAGCTGCCATCGAAGATAAATCCTTGACATGGGCCTGCTGATCCATTTACATTTGACGTCAAACAATGAAGCTTAACAAGCAAGTGCTACAACCTACCAACCAAATGCTATTGGCAACATCTATCTACTGATAACTTACCTCCTTAGATCATGCAGTACACGAAATGAAATTACTTACCAGATGTAATACATCAATGCTGACAAGGCGGGCGTCATTGCCCTCAATGGTTACCAAAAGTACATTTCCAGCAACATCTGCAGAGGTTTTGTTGTTCACAATTTCTTGCCTGTTCGAGTATTGTAGGTAGACAGTTTTCCCTCGTACCTGGGCTGGTTCTGATGACGAAGCATAGTATGATATCATTGCAATAGCTTGATTTTGTTCAGCCTATAAATAGTATAACCATGAAGCAATGAGTCAACAGGAATTAAGGGGTACAAAAATGAAGTAGCAGTAACTGATTCTGATTGCCATTTAACACTCACGAATTCAATAAAGGCTTGATTCCTGTTAGCTCCAACATTACACTTTGTGTTCACCACTTTACCAAACGGCTTCCCAAGTTCAATTAATTCCTCTTCAGTGCACTCCCAAGGCAAGTTCCTCAGATGAAGAACCTTCGATGGTGTCTGTGTGTACCTGAACTGAGGCTGACTAGAGACAGATGCCATTTCGCACTACAAACCTCAATTCTGAAAAAGGAAAAACAATACATGTTGATCAATCAGTTGTTCCCATCCAATTCAACAAATCTTATGGAACTTGGTAATCAATCCTCAAGATAAATAAAGCCATCAAAACTTAATTCTATATTAACAAAAATGTCGTCTGTTTCACATGCTACTTTTCAACCAAATCACCGTAAAAAGAATGTGAAAAGAAAATAAATAATTACTCCCGTGAAATAGTAAATAAACTCAGGAGCCAACCGATAACGAAATATGTGAAACGAAAACGTAGGGTATATTTTAAGCCACCGAAATCAATAAAGCAAGCAAAGATAAGATATACATCTAGAGTGAGATCCAAATACGTTTGGAAAACAGAAAACAATAAATTAGGGCAAAATAAGTTAGATGTAAAGACGATGGATGGTACCTAGCTGATGTTGTTGTTGTTGTGGTTTGGCGTCGGAAGGAAATTAGGGCTTGAAAGAGGGAGGAAAGAGGGAAAGAAACCGGGGGTGTTGATTTGGAGTCGGCAGCTGGAGAGAAAACAAAACCACAGCAGCGATGAGCCGACGATGAGTAGGGCAAGGCAAGGCAAGGATGACGGATTGTGAAAGTAACGGGGCTTCTTCAACCACCTCTGTTAAATAAATGTAAATCACTAAACCAATTGAATTTATATATTTTGCTCTATATATCTAGGAAATCTGAAAATATTATATTAATTAATTACATTATTATATTATTATAATAATGTAATATCTATGTGTAATATCTTTACATTATTATAATAATGTGTAATATCTATGTACTCTAAGGGATAATTTAGTATATATCTTTACAAATTTGGAAATCACATATATATCTTCCTAAGTCCAATTAACTCTCATAGATATCCAAATAGCTATTTTGCTATTATTTAATCTTTTTTAAAATTAATAATCTTTATCATCTAATATGTTTATCTAATTATTTACGGAATTGCCCTTATATTAGATTAGTAAATTGATTAGCAGACTCGAAATCATCAATTGTGTCCTGGCAGATTCACTATAAGTATATACCTTTTTCAATATGACGGTTCATTCTCCGATTGTTCCATTTAATCATCTTGTTCATTCATCTACTAGTATTGTGATTGAGAACCAGGGCATGTGCAATTGAGAGCTTTGCGTGATTGACAGCTTTCAAATATAGGTATGCGTTTACCTTATTTGTTTGTGCAACTTCTTATTCAAGGGGAAGGATAGCATTAACGGGAAAATAAGGAGCTGATACCAGTAATAAGAAAGTAGAAATTAGCTACTCTTTTAAATTGTTCAAACAATGATTTTGGAATATATGTGACTGGTGTATACTCTGTTAATTTTACATGATTATCATTGCTCATTCGTTTGGGGTGTAACACCACTTTTTTAAAATAGCTTTTAAAACTCTATTACTTAAAATTGGCACTTTTAAAATAACAAGGTTTGCGGAAAACAAGCTTTCAACACTTTAGTGCTAACAGTCTCACAAAAGTAGTGTTAAAAGTACTCTGTTTAAAAGCTTGGAGCTATCCAACTCTGTAAAGCACTGGGGCCTTACCCTTGCCGGAAACTGGTTACCTGCAAGCTCAACATACTAAAACGTAAGCTTTCGCTTAGTGAGCATACAAACTGAACAGATAAACACATAAAACATGAGTAACTCTTATGGGGATGTCTCACATCCAAGCTGAACACTTGCAAAACTGTTCAAACTATTAACTAGTCCAGGGTATGATCACACCTCACGCGTAATCAAATCCCTGATACTCTGTTTGGGTATAAGCTCGTGAAACAAGGTGTTACAAAAACTTCCGTGATTGTTGCCCAAAAATGGCAGAACTTGGATGGCTAGCCACTTACGTATGTATGTATGTGTAGAACAAGATTGAGTCATTTGACTCACAAATGGTCAAACTCAGCTATACATATCTATTACTTTGACATTTTGGCATATTTAGTCCCTATACTTACAACTTTCAGAAAATTCAAAACTAACCCCTAAACTTGAAATCAATTTACACAGAAATTGGTATAAACTCATATCTAGGAACTTACGAACTTTGGGGTGTTACAACTCTTCCCCACTTGGAACAATTTCGTCCCCGAAATCAACTGTACACATAATAACTTTAACATCAGAACATACTGAATGCTACCGTAGCGCACTAGCGGCAGTCTTACATCTCCTCAATTCTGAATGTTATCGCAGCGCACTGGCGATAGTCTTACATCTCATATTTACCCGCTACTAACGTAGAAGGTCTATCACAAAATGAACATAAAATAACATATCATATACATAACATACATAAAACATATATACACTTAAGTGTATCTGATCTCTTTCAGTATTTCCACTGTAACTTTACCATTCTTATCTGTTTGTTACACAAACTTGCAACTTTTCTTTTAAATAAGCTATTAACTGTGCTTCAAAACATACTGAATATAAATCAAGTATTACATACACAACATAGTATGATTACACCTAAGTGTAATCTAATCATTTCTTGTGTTTCTATTCTATCTTTACTATCTCATCTGTCTACTACACAACTCTCAACTTTCTCTAAAATACAGCCACCGACTGTTCTTTACCACTGGATTTCTCATCTTTTGTCCCGTCTGGACAACTACTGGTGCATCTATTACATACTTACAATGGTAGTTATACATGTTATACTGTCTAAAACATCTTTACCATAATTTCTGGCATGTATGTTACTCTCCCTATCCTTGGCGCCGTTGCCGGGGACTGGTTTCTTTTAATCAGTTTATTTTTCTATGCCCAGATCTAATCGTACAAGTAACTTGATTTACAACCCCGAGATTGAGAAAGAAGCAAGACGTTTAGCCAAAGAAGCAAGACTACGACATGGTCAAGCTTCTGAAGTTAACGTGGCGCCAGAAATTTTTATTTGAATTTTCAAGTGATAACAATAACGAAACCGACTCAAATCCCGACCTTGAAGTAGTTATTCCCGAAACACCTCCAGTTATTCAAACCGACATGGTAGGTGATAACCCACCTCCCGAGAGAACCTTGAGACAAATGATGGAAACCGATGTCACACAAACACCCATTGGCATTAATAACCCCATCCGTGAAAGAGGTATAGAATTGAAGTCAAGTTTTCTCCATCACCTTCCTACCTATCATGGGTTGGAAAATGAAGATCCTCACAAGCACTTGAAATTGTTTCATATTGTATGTGTAAGTATGAAACCACAAGAAGTCACCGATGACCAATTCAAGTTGAGTGCATTCCCTTTTTTCTTAGCCGATAGAGCAAAGGAATGGTTGTTTTATCTACCAACGGGGTCGATAAGCACATGGACCTAAATGGCAAGAGCTTTCTTAGACAAATTCTATCCCGCTTCAAGAGTCTCAAGCTTGAGAAATAAAATTTGTGGGATCCGCCAAGGTCAAGATGAAAGTTTTCATGATTATTGGGAAATATTCAATGGCTTATGTGTGAGTTGTCCACAACATCAAATTCCCGAACAACTCCTTATCCAACACTTTTATGAAGGTTTGTTACCTATGGAGAGGAGATTAGTGGATGCTTCAAGTGGTGGTGATGTCTTTAACAAAACACCACAACAAACACGAGAACTCTTCAACATAATAGCATCAAATTCCCAACACTTTGGTCCAAGACAAGACATGAAAAAAATACTCATCACAAGGTGAATGAGGTTGACACCTCAAGTCTTGAGTCCAAGATTACAAACTTGACCAATGTGGTTCAACAGTTAGCTTTGGTAAATGGTCAACAAGTTGCACTATGTGGTCTTTGCAATAATGTGGGTCATCATACAGATATATGTCCCATTATAGTTGGAGATTCCGAGGACGTGAATGCTATGGGGGGATATCATGGTCAACAATAGCAATTGGATTACAAAACCGCCTATAATTCTAGTTGGAAACCAAAACCCCACACGAGCTATGGATCGAAACCACTACCCTCAAATGCTTAACCGGTAACCCTTACCAACCACAACAAACCCAACATCAACCCCATTACCAACACCAACCACAATACCTACCATGACAATCTCACCAACAACACTACCAACACCAACAACAACAACTTGTAGAACCTCAAGCTAGTAGCTCCGAAATATCCTTGAAGACATTGTGAAGTCCCTTTCCACAAGCACCCACCAATTCCAAAAGGAAACAAGAACTAGTATCTCCAACCTTGAAGCACAAATGGGAGATATAGTCACCCCAATTAACAAGTTGGAATCTCGTGGTAAACTTCCTTCCCAAACCGAAAAGAATCCTAATGTGAATGCGGTTACATTAAGAAGTGGGAAAGAACTCGGAGAAAATGCTACCAAGAAGGTTACTAGAGAAGTAGAGAAAGAGGTTGAAGTTATTCCTATCAAGGAACTGGTTGAAGAAGAAAGTGTAAAAATTGAAGCACCGAAGAAGATCACTCCACCTTTTGTCATCCCACTACCCTTCCCTTCACGCTTTGCCACCTCCAAGAAGAAGGAGGAAGAAAAGGAGATCTTAGACACCTTTCGGAAAGTTGAAATGAACATTCCATTGGCGGATGCCATCAAGCAAATCCCAAGGTATGCTAATTTTCTCAAGGAACTTTGCACTAATAAGAGGAAATTAAAAGGAAATGAAAAGATTTCAATGAGTGAAAATGTTTCCGCGGTTTTACAAAGAAAATTGCCTCCTAAATGCAAAGATCCGGGTATGTTTACAATTCCTTGCAAAGTAGGGAATGTCACTATTAATAGTGTCATGCTTGACCTCGGTGCTTCCATAAATGTGATGACATACTCGGTGTACAAATCTTTAAATGTTGGTCCTTTAAATGAAACCGGTGTTATAATTCAACTCGCGAATAAATCTAGTGTTTTTCCTAGAGGTGTCCTAGAGGATGTTTTAGTTCAAGTAAATCAACTTGTCTTCTTGGCGGATTTTTATGTGATTGACCTAGAGGAAGAAGTTTCCTCCAAGTCGGCTCTAATCTTGCTAAGAAGACCATTTTTAAAACCCGCTAGGACCAAGATTGATGTACATGCGGGTAATCTCACTATGGAGTTTGATGGTGAAATTATTAAATTCAATATTTATGATGCTATGAGATATCCTAGTGATGTCTCTTCTTTGTATTTTATTCATACTATTGAACCACTAACCCAAGAGTTGTTTGAGTTGTCTCATGGTGACATGTTAGATTTGGTGCTAAGCATGAGTTTTGATTGCAAGAGTTTCAAAGAAAAGTTGGAGTTATATTCCTTGGATCCGGAAATTCAAGAAATGGTCAACAAGTTAGATGTGACCGACTCAACTAGAATGGATGTTTCACTAGTGGAACTACCTCATTCTCACACAAAGTTGCTCGCCTCTATTGTTCAATCACCGGAACTTGAGTTAAAAGTGTTGCCCGGACACTTGAAATATGCTTACTTGGGTGAAGGAGAAACGCTCCCGGTCATTATTTCTACTAGTTTGGCCGAATTTGAAGAAGAGCAATTGATAAAGGTGTTGAAAGAGCACAAGGAAGCAATGGGACAGACGATTGCGGATAGTAAAAGTTTGAGCCCTTTAACTTGCATGCACAAGATTTTGATGGAAGATGAGTGCAAGCCGAGCCGAAATGCCCAAAGAAGATTGAACCCACCCATGATGGAAGTTGTCAAAAAGGAGATACTTAATCTTCTTGATACGTGTATGATCTATCCAATATCCGATAGCAAGTGGGTAAGCCCGGTGCAAGTTGTTCCCAAGAAGACGGGTATAACGGTAATTGAAAACAATAAAGGTGTGATGGTACCCACCCGTGTGCAAAACGGGTGGAGAGTATGTATTGATTATCGCAAGTTGAATGCGAGTACCCGGAAATATCACTTTCCCTTACCTTTCATTGATCAAATGTTAGAGAGGTTAGCCGGAAAATCACATTATTGTTGTCTAGACAGATACTCCGGTTTTCACAAAATTCCGGTGGCACCGAAGGATCAAGAAAAGACAACCTTTACATGCTCATTTGGTACATTCGCATATTGAAGGATGCCCTTTGGATTGTGTAATGCACCGGCTACTTTCCAATATTGCATGGTAAGTATCTTTTCGGAGTATGTGGAAAATATAATTGAAGTTTTTTATGGATGATTTCACCGTTTATGGAAATTCTTTTCAAGAGTGTTTGACTAATCTCACAAAAATTTTGAAACGATGCATCGAAATAAATTTGGTTTTAAATTATGAAAAGTGTCATTTCATGGTTAGTCAAGGTTTAATTTTGGGTCACATTGTGTCTAAGAAAGGAATTGAGGTAGATAAAGCCAAAATAGATGTAATTCAAAGCTTACCATGCCCGACTTGTGTTCGGGAAGTTCGTTTTTTTTTTGGTCATGCAGGTTTCTACCGGAGGTTTATCAAGGACTTTTCGAAGATCACTAGACCAATGTGCCTACTCTTGCAAAAAGATATTGAATTTGAGTTCAATGATGCGTGCAAATAAGCTTTTGATAAGCTCAAGGAGTTGCTCACTTCCGCTCCTATCATTCAAGCGCCAAATTAGTATCTCCCCTTTGAGATCATGTGTGATGCAAGCAATTATGCTATTAGTGTCATTTTGGGTCAAAGAGTTGGAAGAGCGCCTCATGTTATCTACTACGCATAGAGGACGCTAGATAGTGCTCAAAGTAACTACACCACAACTGAAAAATAGCTTTTGGCGATCGTATTTGCCTTGGAGAAATTTAGGCAATACCTTCTTGGTACAAAGGTGATGGTGTATTCGGATCATGCGACTTTGAATTACTTGATGACAAAGAAAGATGCCAAACCAAAACTCATTAGTTGGATACTTCTTCTCCAAGAGTTTGATTTGGAAATTCAGGACAAGAGTGGTTCTGAGAATCTTGTAGCCGATCACTTGAGTCGTTTGATCACCAATGAAGCACCGTTACCATTGAAAGATGAATTCCCAGATGAACATCTTTTTACTCTTTCTAACTCTTTACCTTGGTATGTGGATATCGTTAACTTTTTTGTCACAAAAAGGGCTCCCGACACTTTTACTAATAGTCAAAAAGCTAAGTTGAAAAGTGATGCAAAATAGAAAATACTATGTGTGGGATGACCCTTATTTGTGGAAACATTGTTCCGATCAAGTCATTAGGAGATGTGTACCCCAACAAGAACACAAATCTATTTTACAATTTTGTCATGATTATGCTTGTGGGGGACACTTCGGTCCTAAGAGAACTTTTAGAAAAATACTTGAATCTGGTTTGTTTTGGCCAACCATGGCGCGAGACTCTTATATGTTTTGTAAGAGTTGTGAACGGTGTCAAAAGACTGGTAATATTTCACAAAGGAACCAAATGCCCAAAACCCGATACTTATTTGTGAAAATGTTGATGTATGGGGCATCGATTTTATGTGTCTTTTTCCCGTTTCTTTCTGTAACGTTTACATCTTACTCGCGGTTGATTATGTTTCTAAGTGGGTTGAAGCCAAAGCCACAAGATCGGATGATGCCAAAACGGGTATCGACTTTTTTAAATCTAATGTTTTTGTGGGATTTGGTGTGCCTAGGGCCTTGATAAGTGATAGGGGTACACACTTTTGCAACAAGATGATGTAAACTATGTTGAAGAAATACAATGTTGTCCACCGTGTATCAACTGCCCATCACCCTCAAACAAATGGCCAAGCCGAGGTGTCTAATCGAGAAGTTAAGTCAATTCTTGAAAAAACGGTCAATCCATCAAGGAAGGATTGGAGCACAAGGTTAGACGATGCCTTGTGGGCTTACCGAACGGCCTACAAAACTCCTATTGGCATGTCACCTTACCGTTTGGTGTTTAGAAAGTCTTGTCATCTACCCGTGGAGTTGGAGCACCGTGCATTTTGGGCGGTCAAGCAATGTAACTTTAGCATTGATGAGACGGGGAAGCACCGGAAGTTACAACTACAAGAACTTGAGGAATTGAGGAATGATTCCTATGAAAACACGAAAATCTACAAGGAGAAGGTGAAATCTTTTCATGACAAGTCCATAACCCAGAAACACTTCATTCCGGGTCAAAAGGTTCTTCTTTATCATTCACGTTTAAAACTTTTTCCCGGGAAGTTAAGATCCCGATGGAATGAACCTTTTGTTGTTGTGAAAGTTTTTGAACATGGAGCCGTTGAGATCCGGAGCATCGAAACCGGACAAGTTTTCAAAGTCAATGGACACCGCTTGAAACCCTTTTACGAAGGTTTCAATGCGGACACTCTAGACGACATCCGTTTGGATGTCCCGGATTATTGAGGTTGACTTGGCATTAAGTCTTGGCAAAGACGTTAAATAAATGCATTTTTTGTAAAACATTATGCTTTCGTGATTTCAAAAGGCAAATAAACATTTTCGAAATAAAATGTTTACGTTTGCGTAACAAATGTCTTTTGAAATCATGTTGAATGCCCGTGAGAAATTCTTGTTTTATCACGCCTACTTTAAATCCGGGTTTGTTGAGTTTGAATTTAAATAAGAATAATATTTTGGGAAGTGTTTGATTTTTAAGTGCAGATGCAGATCTGCGTGGGCCGCGTGTAAGGTAGGTATGACCGCGTGAAGGAATCTGCCTTGAATATAAAATTTCTAGAATGTTTAACGCGGCCCGCGTGATTTTACGTGGCCCATGTGGTCTAGTTTTTGCCCGCGTCTAAAATTTGCAAAAAAAATTCCAGAACGCTTTACGCGGCCCGCGTGGATGTTTACGTGGCCCGCGTGGTTTGTTCAGTACCTACGGGTTAAAATCCAGTGGCCAAAACACGGCCCACGTTAATTTTCACATGCCCCACGTGGCTTCTAGGTAAATGAGTTGACTCTTTGACCTTGTTGACTACCCCTTCTTCCTCTTCCAACCCCTAGCCACTTCTCCGCAACCAACAAAACAGCCGGCTGCCACCACCTAACCGCCGTCACCCGTCGCCGGTCACCACCTGCAACCACCCTAACCGCCGTAAAACCCAAATCGCAAACAACCACCAGCCGCTTACCTCAACCCGTCGCCATCCATCTTTCCTCTCTACTCACCTTCGCCGTTCTCTGCCTAAAACACCACCATACCGCTGCCGCTCAGCCGCCTATCTCTCTCTCTGCTCGACGGCTCACCCACAAAAACCCTAGACCACTCCACCTTCTTCTCCGTCTCCATTCTCACCTCTGCGAAACCAAACCGCCGCCGACTCTACGAACACCGTCTACCCACCATCCTTCGATCTCGCACCCACCAACTCACCACCGAAAACCCTGAAACCCTTCACCGCCTCCATCGCGAAAACCCTGAAACCCTCGCTGCCTTCACCTTCTACGCAAACCACCACAGCCACCACTACTCAAACCCTAGATCGACCACTATCTCGCCGCCATTAGAAAATCCTAAAACCACCTGCGACCACCGTCGTTGACGGAAACGGGCTCCACCGTCGCCCATGTCGTGAAAATCTCAACCATCGAACACCTCTCTGTACTGCAGCAGCCGAGAACAGCCAACAGCCGCCGTCTGCCGCCGTGATTCTCGCCGGAAAAGAGTAGAAACGCGACATTTTTGCCGGAAAAAGTTTCTACTACACCTACACTGTCAGATTCAAGCTTGGGGTACGGGATACACGTGTTTTTCGCGATTTTCAGATTTTCAGCACGCGATTTTCAGAATTCGCAGCCAGGTCTCCTAATTTCGTTAAATTCTTTCCTGTTTTAGTGATTTTAACGGTTGAATTATATACTATTTGGATTTGCAATATTTGTAGGCTATTTGTAATTTGTTTGAGCTGTTTTGCGTCGGGTAGCATATTTATTTTGGTGGTTTTGTTAAAATTGGCTAGTAATCATGTCTACTAGCGGGACTAAATGTTCCGCTACTTCTAAAAAGGCCAAAAAGGGTTCAAACAAGGATCCTAATGTCCCTAAACTCAATGGCCCGCATAGTAAGAGTCGTTTTCAAGCTCTTAAGGATAGGCCCATCAAACCAACCAAATTCCCATGTCGTAGTTCCATGGCCACCCTGGGTTTCTGCGCTTTTAAAAAACATAGGATGGGGCAATTACCTCAACCTAAGAGCGCCAACCTTTAGGTTGCCCACTCTTGAGTTCTTGGCCACACTTGACCAGAACAAGACAGAGCACAAGATAAAATTCCAACTTCTAGGCAAGCCTTACGAACTCACGTATGGCTAAGTCAATACGTTCATGGGAATAACCACCGAAAGTACATTCTTCGATGACTTAGATTACCCGAATGCTTTTGACTCAACTCAAATGTGGCGACAGATATCCGGATGTAGCTTCTTTGCTACGGGTCGAGACAAAGCCTCGACTATTATCCACCCATGTTTCCGGATGGCCCATCGTATCCTGTCATGCACTATCTTTGCTCGCCAAGAGCATGGACAAATAACAGTAGACGAATTATTCCTTTTGTGATGCATGACTCGAGAAGATGGCCCCAAACCCGACTTCGCCTCGTTTTTTACCTACAAATGCCTTTCCACCCGTCGCAAAGCCGCATGAGAGATTTGGTTTGGGGGACTTATCACCGCTATAGCCACCGGGCTTAACATATCTCTCTCCCCACCACATGACCCGCTTGCCGATGCCTCGCTCCTCAATATTGCCATTCTGACACGCTTCAAGCAAATCCGGTCGCGAGCTTCCGGCCAGTATGTGTGGCTTCACTTAATTCATTCCATCCCCTATCTCATACTACCCGATTCTAGGATTAGGGAGTTCAACCATCTGAATCCAGATACGTGGATCATAGATAGTACCTTTATGAGTGGCATGCCCTTAGGATACGATGCGCAGGGGGACATCCTCATGGACGAGGCGCCCGAGTCACCTCCCGGTCCCCAGCCGTCGGCCTCACATCCACCACCGCATTTTCCACCAGACTTCTTTTCCCGCTTTGATACCCTTGTTTGGCTAACAGAACAAAACACCGCGGACCTGCAGCACCTTCGTGCTCAGCAGGAGATTACCAACCGCCAGTTAGCCGGCATTTGGGAGTACCACCACCGGAGTGGGCACTTCCCGCCTCCCGAGTCCCCGTTATAGTGGCCAGTTTTACCCTTTCCCTAAGCATTGAGGACAATGCTTATTTTTAAGCTTAGGGTGGGGTATTTTGTCTTGTTTGTTGCTAGTTGCATGCATTTTAGGTTGTATATATTTGCTAGTTTAGTTATTTTGCTTACTTCTTTTTCATTTTTATTTTTGCATATTAGTTGCATTTATACTAGATTGTTTGCATTTCGTGACATGTTTTTGTTCTCTCTTTCTTCTCATCTAGATCACCCTTAACTGTGAACCATAATATTACTTCATAATTGATCTAGGACTCCTTAACATCTATGTTTATGACACCACGATCATTTTTGAAACTTTGGATCACCCTTAGGAACTTTTACATGGAACTGGATAGGATACGTGCACCAGAAAATGATCTATGCAAATGAAACTAGTCGCGACAAATTGTGTCAAACAAAGGGCGCAATGACTATTACCCGTGAGTACTTTATAAATGTGTGTAATCGGTTAGGATGTATTTGTGCTACAGACTTTGCTTTAGAACTCGAAGATAGATAACAACTTTCATAAGGGTTCTTTTCGTTTATCTCGCCTCTTTTGCGTCTTAGATTCTTGTATTTGTCGTCTTAGATTCTTGTAGTCTTCGTCTTCTTAGTTCTTTTTTCGTGATTTTACTCGCCCATTTGCGAGATATTATGTGAGTTATGTTTGTCATATGTTAGTTTATGTTATGTCTTATGGTCACCCTCTCATCTTATTTTGACCCGTTTGATTTTACACCATTTAGTGATTTTCTTTTCTCCACTTGAGTGTGTATTATTTATGGTGAAATTTCAGAAATTTTTGCGGGTAATATTCTGAAAAAAAAAGAAAAGAAAAGAAACAAAATATTACCCTAGATGTTATGAGTTGTTTTTTTTAGAAAAGTTGTTGTAGAACAACACAAAAATAGAAATAAACTATTGTTAAGTTATATCTTCCTTTTTGTAGACTTGCACGAGTACATGTGCATAAGTCCCTGTTTTTGCTTAGTCGTGTGACCGTTCCATATATGTGGACTCTTTTGTCTCTTCTCCTGTCACGCGTTAGATGTCAATAAATAGCTTTGTTAGTCCATATTTAGTATTGTTCGAGTGGTATTTTTGTGTCTTTTTTTTCGTGTCTTCTTTGTGTTTAGTACCCTTATGCAAGGTTTTGTCTTTGAGAGTTTTGTTGCAAAGTCAAATTAGCCTTAGCCATTCTTATGCCGATGCCCGAGTGCACCTCACTATAAAACGAGAGCAAGCCTAATGTGAGGAAATCACACATCTTTTGTGATAAGAGTGCATACACGAGCATTTGAGTAATTGTGAGTCCGCCCTTTGGATTGTGCCATGTTTGTCGTGCTTAGCTGTAAAATGTATAGGTCATGCTTATGCTTTATTTCTACCGCTTTCGTGATATTGCCTAACATGTGGTTGTTTCTAACTGTGATCTTTAGTTTTGAAAATGGACCTGATGTGATATGCATAGAGTTCAAGTCACCTACTTTAATTATGTTGGAATATCTTGGTTTGCTACTTAGGGTGCTCATTCTTTTTCTCTTCTGTGTTTTGATCATTCCCGACTTATTATTTTTCTTGTTTGTAATCCTATGCGATCGCAAGGGTCTTACACAACCAAATCTCTAAAACACTGCCTTACGGTTGCAAGTAATCATACTTACGGCCGCAAGAGACTAAACATCCCAAAACACAAAATCACTGCTTGCGATCGCAAGGGATAACCCTTGCGGTCGCAAGGACAGTCGGCACTGCAGATCTTTCTGCTTTGTTCGACGACAACAACAATAATTCGATTTTAAGCACTTTAAATCTGACCAAACTCAGATTCAATCTTTCAAACAAGTTCTTTAACACTACTAGCAACCTTTCTACATATATTTTAACTTAAAACATCAAAACTCAATGATTCATCCAAGAATCATTCCTTTGACCTAATGAACATCAAAATCAAGCAATTAACACATACCTGGACTTTAGTGATTATCAAGGATCGAAATATCGCTACAAAACTTCCGTGATTGTTGCCCAAAAATGGCAGAACTTGGCTGGCTAGCCACTTACGTATGTATGTATGTGTAGAACAAGATTGAGTCATTTGACTCACAAATGGTCAAACTCAGATATACATATCTATTACTTTGACATCTTGGCATATTTAGTCCCTATACTTACAACTTTCAGAAAAGTCAAAACTAACCCCTCAACTTGAAATCAATTTACACAAAAATTGGTATAAACTCATATCTAGGAACTTACAAACTTTGGGGTGTTACATGGGGAAGATTAACAGCTTCATTCAATCGTTTTCCCCATTCAATCCTTTGTTGCTCGTTCCTTTGCTACTCAGTCAATCGCTGCTCATTCTTTCGCTGCTCATTCAATCGCTGCTTACTGGTTAAAACGATGAAGCTAAGGCACGGTTAATTCATGGTTTGGGGGTAAAGAGTTTTGATTTCATACGAGGGTAGCCGAGGAGGAAGCTTGAATCTTTAATCGATCCAGGGATGGAACGAAGGGGGATAATGATCGCAGCGAAAACCCTAGGGTACATTTATTCGATTTCATTAGATGTAATGTCGATGGTTTAATCTAATTTCATACGAGGGTAGCTCGGGAAGAAGCTTGAATCTTTAATCGATCCAGGGGATAATGATCGCAGGGAAGAACTAGGGCTCATTTATTCGATTTTGTCATATGGACTTTGGGGTAAAAACTAATCTGATAATATAAGTGCAGTTTTGTAAATGATTAAATAAATATATTAGATGATAAAGATTATTGTTTAGAAGGATATATACGAAATGATTCCTAATGTATATTAGGAAAATGATACATGATGTTAACATTATCTAACATAGATGATTTTGCTCCTACAAACTATATAAATAAGAGATTGTTTAGTCATTTCATTATCTACTCATTTAAATAGTTCATTAAAATAACATCAGTTAAGTCGGATGATATCAATGATCATATATCATTTTCCATATCTTTTTTTGATATATTTTAGAATACCATTTGGGTTACTAAACCCTAATAATAACTCATCGTTCTAGTATAGAGCCCCGTTTACCCAATGAAATAAACAACCATAGATAGGTATTATTACGAGTATTCCGTTGCACTTCACCACATCATGTATATATTACTAAAGGTGAGATTTTACACAAACGTGTGTGGATCTTTGAATAACCAACAACCACCTGAATAACTATAAAGTAAAACACAATTTAACAAACTTATAGATTACTCCAACAAATATGGAATTCATTAGTATCTGAACTAACAATCAGCTTCGATTTTCAAGTCTATGAAGTCTTGTTCTGGAGGGACATTGAAGCATCAGCGGTGGAAATGGCATTCAAAGCATCGTTACACATCATTAAAGAATATGGTAACAATTTGTGTTGGAAAACGCGAGATAACCTCGACGAACATGGCAATCACCAGTCATTCAAGAAATGGCCAACTTGACATTGCTCGCAAGCTGTTTGATGAAATGCCCCTACGAACAGTTGTATCTTGGAACACTATGATATCTGCCTACTCCAAACGGGGAAGATACGAGGAAGCTCTAAACGTAATTTCATTGATGCATTTCAACAACGTGAAGCTAAATGAAGCAACTTTTTGTTCCGGGTTGAGTGCTTGTGCTCGTTTAACTTCAGCCTATAAAGGTAAGCAGCTCCATGGTTTTGTTTTGAGATGTGGTTTAGAATATTTTCAACTTGTAGGGAGTGCGTTATTGTATTTTTATGCAAATTGTTTTGAGATCCAAGAAGCTAGGTTGGTGTTTGATGTACTCCATGAAGGGAATGGATTACTTTGGAGCTTGATGCTAGCGTCTTATGTTCAGTGTAACCTGTTAGAAGATGCTTTGGAAGTATTCAACAAAATGCCAGCTCGTGATATTGTTGCTTGGACTGCGCTGATTTCTGGGTTTTCAAAGACAAATGGTGGTTTTGATAAGGCTTCGAAGTTGTTTTGCTTGATGAGAAGAAGAGGTGAAGCTGAGCCCAACGAGTTTACTTTGGATTGTGTGATAAGGGCTTGTAGTCAATTAGCTGCTTTGCGTGAGGGAATGACTGTTCATGGGCTTGTGATTAAATACGGTTTTGAGTTTGAACATTCAATTACTGGTGCACTAATTGAGTTTTATTGTGCCTGTAAAGAATTTGATGAGGGGAAAAGGGCTTACCATGGAGTACCTAACCCGAGCTTGTCCGATACAAATTCTTTAATCGAAGGGCTCATAGGAATGCGGTTGATTGAAGAAGCAGAGTTGATATTTAATGAGCTAGTTGAAAAAGATTCAACTACATATCATTTAATGATCAAAGCGTATTCATTGGTTGGTCGATTTCAGGATTCAGTAAAGCTATTCCTCGAAATGCCTCAAAAGGTTTTAGCTTCCTTGAATACTATGATATCGGTGTATTCAAGAAACGGCGATCTTGATAAAGCTTTGGAGCTGTTTGAAGTAACAAAAGAAGAAAGAAATACTGTAACATGGAATTCAATGATATCGGGTTACATCTACAATAATCAACATGAAAACGCACTGAAACTATATAAAACTATGCATAGAGTAAGTGTGGAAAGTTCTAGATCAACTTTTTCTATCTTATTTCATGCATGTTCATGTCTCGGGTCTCTTCAAACGGGACGATTACTTCATGCGCAATTGGCTAAAACACCCTTAACGTCTAATGTCTATGTAGGAACTGCCCTGGTGGATATGTATTCCAAATGTGGGAGCTTAACTGATGCTCAATCGTCTTTTCTCAGCATAGTGACTCCTAATGTCGCTGCATATACCGCTCTTCTCAATGGATATGCACATCATGGGCTGTGCTCGGAGGCAATTTCAGTTTTACAGAATATGGTCAACCAAAAAGTCAAACCAAATGGGGGAACTTTTCTTGGTGTTTTGTGTGCTTGTGCTCATGCGGGTTGGGTCAATGAGGGAATGAAATACCTTCATCTAATGAAAGAAATTCATAACATAACACCAACAATCGAACACTTCACTTATGTAGTTGACCTTCTTGGTCGATCAGGGCGTATCCAAGAAGCCGAGGAACTAATAAAGAAGATGCCATTTCAAGCAGACGGTGTTATATATGGAACATTATTGAAAGCATGTTGGTTATGGTTGGACCTTGAAGTAGGTGAAAGAGTTGCTCAAAAGATGGTTTATATGGACCCTAAGACTATATCTGCCTACGTGATCATGTCTAACATATATTCATGTGTCGGGAGGTGGAAAGAGAAAACTGAAACAAGGCGGATGCTGGTGGATATGGATGTGAAGAAGGATCGTGGTTGTAGTTGGATTGAAATCAATAATGAAGTTTGTGTTTTTTCTGTAAAAGATAGGTCACATCCATGTTTCAGCATAATTTTTGCAACTCTCGAGCACCTAACAGAGAATATCTACATTATTATGTAGATCTATAGGTGTTTCCTGTAGCTATAACAGCGGTTAAACACTTAAACATGTATATAAAGTTCAGCAGAAGCCCATGATTCGTATTCTTTACCGTCTTCTTTCACAGGTGATTTTTTATTACCGACTCAAACAGACCACTAAATATTCTTTTGCTTGAATTCTTCTTTTTCCTTTTAGTCTTGTCTATGGCTTCATTTACTGCTATGTTTTTTCTTATCCTTCTTTTGTTTTTCTGTTTTATTCTGCCTCAAACATTATCGTAGTCTCTTAGATGCTCGTTCTGTGCACCCAAGTTTGTAATTCTTGACATTTGATAAGATTATTAGGTGTTTAGTCGAAGTAAATTGATTTTTATGTCCATATTTTAGAGAGGTTTTTTATAGGAGTGGATATTACACAAAACTGCTCGGGGGTTCAGTTTATAAATGGAAAACTCTACATGGTTCTAGATATCTTGATAGGTTGACTTGATTTGATTTAGTTTCCTAGGGGGTGCTTGGATTAGTTGTTTTTTTTGGTCTATAGGCTTATTGGAATTTTGTAAAGCCGATAAACAATTTTTTTTTGGCTTTTAAAAGTATCAGCTTAGAGCTTAAGAGCTTTAATAAGCAATAAACTTATAAGCAAGAAAAAATAAGCATACTGGTTTTTCAAATCCCATCAAGTCCATAAGCCAGAAAAAAAGCTAATCCAAGCACCCCCTTAGGTCAGGTTGATTTGGTTTCCTAGCATAAGCATTGTAGAATAGAGGTCATTTTCTCAACAGATATACACACAATTATAATTTTTGAAATACTTCAGCTGGAATAAACATTGCTACTGTCCTGTCACTTTGATCTAAAATCTTGATTTATTGATAGTATTATGTGCAAATGATTGGGTCTTAACTATGATGCATGCCCCCACATTCTGTTTATTATTTTATATGTTTTGCTTCATCTTTTTGTAGTAGTTGGTGTCCTTCTACATGGCAGCTATATGATAGCTTTGTCGTTTTCTATTATAATGGTGGATGGTCAACTGAAAAAGAGCCAACACTGCATTAAAGGCTATAAACTAAGGGAACATTTAGTGAACTACTAAACTGTTTGGAAAGTTTGTTTATCTTTTAAATAAGTGAACGTGAAGAATATTTTACGTCCAATTTAAACAAATGAACGAACACAAATGACAGATGGTTCATTTGTTCACTTACATTTGTGAGCCTTTGGCAATATGTTCCTTGTATGAATGAACACAAACAAGAAAATCTGTAGTTTTAGTGTTTGTGTTTGTTATTTGTTGCGTTAAGCTTAATAGAACTAACATAAACAAACCCCATGCATTGTGTGTGTGCATTATCAATCGTTTAGAATGTTGATCAAATGAGTAGAGATATAGGCATCGAGTCCCGTTTTATATTTTTATTATTGTTTTGTATTATTTTGGGTGTTAAGAGGAAGCAAAGCACCTTATACTTATCTAGTATTCTTTTCTGATATAAACGTTTTCGTGCTGTGGACCATAAAAATAGTACTGATATTCCTTCTCGTCATCTAGATTAATGATGCCTTGTTTCTTTAAGCCTGTTATTTCAAAGGTCACTTTGTTTACTCTGTTTTGTGCACTTATCTTTTAAGTGGATGAATCTTAAAAGAAACAAACCTAATTTAGTCGTCAAGTTCTAAACTATAGTTTAAGATGAAACTTTGTTTGAGTAATAAACATGTTTGGAAATCGAGCTAGCTTAAGGGAATTTACTGATAAAGCTGAAGAATGGATAATAATTTAATTACTGGAAGTGAAATAACATGATCACCAGTTGAGGCTTGATTACATATATTATACTAAATTGAACCATTAATAAAAACAAATAACTGTTATTATCATCACATTGTTGGAATTCGATAGCACCGTGACTTGATGCTGCTAATTTATCCTCTAATTTGATTCTTCTCTGCTCATGAATTAGATGTACATTATTTAATCCATCAAGAGTTGATTATCTGAGACTTTTTTTCATTAAAATTTTCCTCTGGTGTAACCACTGCAATCTGCAGATGTTTGCTTATTTTCTGGTCAACTTTTTCTACATCCCATTCTTGTGCAGGCTTCGGTTCCTCCATTACTCTGTTCCTATATTTGCAGTAAAAAGCCAGTTGCAATGCCCCTAGAGGTGCACCCACCAGGTTTGGAGCCTGAAATTCAGTAATAAAATTTAACTAATTTTCCACACAATTTTTTATTTTATTTAACAGAAGCTTGTTAAATCAGGGGTTTGCATGGTACTAACCGCGATTATAAGATCCCGGCCTAGAAGTCCATAAGCCATCCATAGTGCACTAGCAAGAAATGAGAACAAAGACAAGCCAAATGGCATAAACTCCACACTCTTTGTCTGAATCACTTTTTTCTGTAACAAAAATTAGAAACCCAAATACATTAATGGAGTTCAGAATATAATAAATATTAAAAGAAACCCTTTGATTTTTGTCTTTAAATTGCTCACCAGGACAACAAGAGGAGAAGCATACATGGCACTTGCTGCTATAAGTCCCATACTTCCAACTAATTCTTTTCTGGTTTTGTGATCATGGATTACATAAGTTGAGATCAGTGCAGTGGCAGCGAAGATGATTATTACTGCAGTCGTCGTGATCCCAGCCATCAACTGCAATCCCACATCACAAATCATGCTAAATTTCACACTGGTCGATCAAGCATATACATACATGCATACATACATACATACACACACACACACACACCTTTTGTTTTGGTGAAGTGAACCATATGAAGATGCAGATGTATGAAAACTCGAGAAGGATTCCAAGGCCATTAATGCTGATCATAGGGAAATTCTCCCATCCATTGCTTACAACAGGAAAACCATACCATGTGTACAGCATACAGTTCAACATGGAAAGGGTATAAGGTATAGATGAGAACTCTTCTGTGCTTTTCTTCCTTATGACCCTAGCAAAAGTAGATCTTCACAAGAAATAAAAAGCTTAATTAATGTTAGGAAGAAATATAGCACAATGTATAATTAGTTTTGATAGTTCTTTTAATTTTGATAAATAATATAAACATTGGCATTGTATCTTACATGGGAGCAGCATAGAGCATAAATGAGGTAGCACTCCCTGCAAATATTTACACACCATTTTAGAACTAGTATTTTAGACTCATGTGTTCATATAACCAAGAAAGCGGAAAGAAAAATACCCAATAATCCTACGGCAACTCGCAACATGACAATTATGTTTTCGTGTTAGTTGTTTTGTAGGATAACAAATGGTGTCAAGAAGAGAAGACTTTAGGTTAAGTGTAGGATTAAGAGCTTCTGCTTTGACAATGTAGCATTCATATGGAGGGCTATTTATATACTACTCATGAGAAGGGAACTTTATTTTGGTATCATTTTGGATTTTTGATTTTTAAAGGTTGTTATTTTATGGAAAAAAAGATGATAAGTTGTCATTGTCAATAAGAAGCACCTAATATATATGCACACTTCAAGACTCTTGGTTTCATGGGGTACAACTATTTTATACATGTGTTTTAGTGAGCGTACGTGTTTATTATACGTAATTTATACGAGATTGGATAATGCTGGTATTATGTTATCAAACTTTATAATTCGAATGCTGATAATTTATTCTTTTAGTTATTTTTCTAACACGATTGCATTATGAAATATATTATAAGCTATACAAAATTTAATGAATAAGTACTAATTGTTACATGATGACACCTGGTTTGGTCACCAGATGGAAATATGGGTTGTGCTTTTAAAATTTAGTTTAAAAGAGGATCCACATGAACCTGTGGATGGGAGTAAATATGACTCATGGTGTGGGTATTTGGTTAATTGGTTTCTTCTTTTTTTTAGTTAAAAATAGTTCCCAACTTTGATTGTGTTAACTTTAAATTTGGGGATTTTGTTTTGAATTTTTTTGTTATCAATTGTTTACGGTTTTTATATTGAGTGGAAGATGCATCAAGATTTCCACTATCCAATGATTTAAAATACTTGAAGGTGCTTGTTTGGGCATTTGGCTTCTAGATAGTTAAAAAATCAAGATTATGGCCACCAAGGTTGTTTATGTTGTCTTAAATTTACATCTCTTTACAAACTTATTTTTGAGAAAAACAAACACATGTTCATGTCTTTTATAACTATTTAATTTAACAAAAATCAACATAATATCCGTATATGTATAGAGAGAGAAATGATTAAGAGTAATAATTACAATCATTGACACTACGACAACATCACTAACATATTGCTAACCTCTCGCAATAATAATTCTCCATCATTGGACTCGCTAAATAAAATAAAAAAACCCCTTTGAAAACAAAGAATAAAAAAGCTCATTACAAACGTAATAGGGATAGTGAACAGGAAGAATAAAGAGAATCAAGAATAACATGCTCGTCATGGGCTATAACGACCTTACTCCTTGTACTCTTAAAATCTTAGTATTATAATAGAATTATACAGTTTCACTTATAACCAACGAAATATATGTAATCAGGTACCGTGTACTTGATATTAGTATGAAAATTATGAATTACATGATTTATTTTGGAGGCCACGTAATGTTTTTTTAGTACTTGATATTAGTATGAAAATTACATGATTTATTTTGTTATCCAAATGTCAATATTATTTCAACCGAAATATGAGCATTTTTATACAATATTCTTAAGAAAATGTAGAAATACCCTTTTGTAAAACAGATTCTGATTTGTTGTCTTATGTTGTGAGATTTGGGTCTTCATAGAGGCGGCTGGATCGAGTTACTCAATATTTATACCGTCACGTTATTTTTTCTATCATACTAGTAATCATTTATCCATTCTACTATACCCGTATTTCAGTCTTTAAAAGATAAACAAACAAAAACAGATTTGATATATAAACTGATCACCTAGCTAGCTAGCGTGATTTTTCTATCTCATGACCGTAGCCATGCAAAGTGTGTATGCTTTTTATTCTTTGTGTTCCCTTTCCCTCCTGTAGAGTCATATATAGCCGTAACTTTAAGTTCTGTTTATGTAGCAAAGTTCATTGCAGTAATAATGTATTATAATATACTGTTCATTTCAGAACTATATAAATATTATATTTTATGTAATTATTGCCACGATCGATCTATTGCGTCATATATAGACAGCTGGCTCCATGCAGTTAATGCTACACTATCTTCAACGTACTTATTCGTTTATATATATATATGCGAATTAAACCGATAACTGTTTATCGTATAAAAACTACGAAAATTGTTCTTATAATATTATCTATGACTAATTAATAATGGTATTAATTTGGTTATTTATATAGTTATTATATTGTGATTTGCGTCTAGATGGATATATAATTATTAATTGACTTGATCTTTTTAAATTATTCTTCCTTAATGAGCTATTTAAATTTTTAGTTATTGATTTTTATATAATCAAAAACCAAGATTTTTTCTCGTAAAAAAATAGTTTTCTATAATATTTGTTTTGTTAGTCCATCGTTATTTGTTGCTAATTATTATTATAACAATTATAATGCGTATCTAAATTAATCTTAAATTAACCAATTAAGCTAATTATTTGTTACTTGGAAATTAAGATGGAATGAAATATATATGAGAATATATCCAAGACATGCATGCGTGCATGGAGATGGATGGATGGATCGAGTAGGTTAATTTGTCAGGTTGTTTGTAAAGGAAATTAATGTGGCAATTAATTAACCTAACACACATGAATAAATGAATGAGATGAAGAAAACCTTCATTAATTAATGGATGAAATGCCTCTCAAATCACGTGTCGTATGTGTTCTCTTATATATCTTTATTTATTTTTAGGAAACAAATTATTATTGTTGTAGAGAATAAAGCGAAAAAGAAGTAAAGAGTGTTTGTCGCAACCCAGCCATGCCAGCTTTGACCATTCGATCGATGGTTCACATTGTCTCGTGCAGACATGCCCAATCCTTCATTATTAACTTTGCATTCTGGCACAAACACATCGTATATGAATGAATTCGGGGTGGTTACCTCATGTACGTACGTACGTAACACAACTTCCTTTAATATTTATATTGTTAGAGATCGAGACACTTTTTAAGAATGCGCATATATAACAAACAAGATAAGAAAACATAAGATATAAGGTGGTTCGGTCAGAGTCATGACCTACATCCACGGACAGAAACACATACTTCTTTATTAACTGAAAGTGATAGATAATATACATATGATTGAAACCTAGGCTCGATATTTATAAGAAATCAAGAAAACCCCAAGTAACCCTAATTCTTAATTAGGAAAACATAATTAACTTAATTAAAAAGATTATAGCCACCGCCACAGCAAAAAACAACATTGGGCGGAGTATGCCTGCTCCACACCATGGAGCAGGAGCCCACGCCGTGCACCCTCGAGTGCTCCACGTCGTGCACTCTTGTTGAGTGTCGTGCACTCATGTTACGTGCCGTGTACTTATGTTGTGCGTCGTGCACTCTTGATTTTCTAGTTTCAATATCTCCAAACAATTTTCAAGTCATATATATATATATATATATATATACATATATATATATATATATATATATATATATATATATATATATATATATATATATATATATATATATATATATATATATATGGGAGGGTTCAAACGAGAATTGTTTTTCGTACGAGAACTGCGAGAACCAATCTCAGCCGTTCTTTAAATATGGGAAGTTCATAGATGGAGAGCGTGGAGGGAATCAAGTGTGGCAGGGTGCATGTGAGGAATTCATGGGTGGACAATGACATTAAAGGATGGGGAATTGGACGGTTCAGATTGGCTCTCGCAGTTCTCGTACGAAAAACAGTTCTCGTTTGAACTTTTGCCTATATATATATATATATCAATTCATTCCAAATTTAATTTAAACTTAATTAAGATTTTACAACAAATTGTATATATCATTTCGTATTCTCACCATATCTTTAATATTGTTGCTTCTTGACTATATAGACAGCCTTATCGATCTCTACCATAGAGTACATAGAGAGAGACCGTTAATTTTTCTTAAAACCATTAACCACCGGATAAAAATGATACACTACAAAAAAATATTGGTTATATTAATACGATACTTTAAACTTGTGGAAAATTAAAAATAAGCATGGAAAAATTAGGTATTACTAAATTCTGTCAAATCTCTACAGTTGAAAGTGTGAAAACCGTTGTA
Source organism: Pulicaria dysenterica (assembly GCA_947179395.2). Lineage (NCBI taxonomy): Eukaryota > Viridiplantae > Streptophyta > Magnoliopsida > Asterales > Asteraceae > Pulicaria > Pulicaria dysenterica. The sequence continues at coordinate 97,776,383 of OX359288.1, forward strand.
AAAAATAATGTTGCAGAACTCGCTAGGCGGTGGGCGGGGGAGTATGAGTACTCGGCCTAGGCAAGGAGTACTCGGGGAGCACTTGGATTGAACTTTTTAGTGGAAAATTCGAATTTATACACACACAACACATACATACATACATACATACATACATACATACATACACACACACACACACACACACACACACACATATATATATATATATATATATATATATATATATATATATATATATATATATATATATATATATGGGACGGTTCAAACGAGAACCGTTTTTCATACGAGAACTGCGAGAACCGATCACAGACATTGATCAAAGAGATGGAGAGTTGAGATTAAAGAATTGTTAATTGATAACCTTAAACTAATCAAACTTATCCTTAATTAATTAAGGGTAGTTTGGACATTTTTACGTTACCCCCATATTTTTTAAACTAATTTATATATTAAACCGAAAGGTGTTAAATTACGAAAATTAAAAAAAATTAACGAGAAAATTATGCTCTTTAATTTAAGAACGGTCTTGATATATTTTTTTTTTCAAAAAAAAAATTAATGTTTTCTGGGTTTTTTTTCTACTCAACTCGATATATGCACTAGTGCAAAATTTGCACAAGTGCAAAGTTTGCACATGTGCACATGCACAAATTTATCTAATTTTTTCAACACAGATGTAGATATGCACTAGTGCAAATTTTGTGCATATGCCGAGCTGGTACCGGAAAAAAAAACCCAGCAACCGCGATATTTTTATTTTCAAAAAAATATAGCAAGACCGGTCTCAAATTAAAGAGCATGATTTTGTCGTTAATTTGGTATATTTTTCGTAATTGATCACCTTTTCTTTGATGAATATATTAGTTTTAAAAAAGTGGGGGAAATATAAAAATGTCTATACTACCCTTTCCTATTTAAATTAAATAAAAAAGACAGAAAATTAAATGATTGGCCAGAAATGGTTCTCGCAGTTCTCGTACGAAAAACAGTTCTCGTTTGAACCACACTATATATATATATATATATATATATATATATATATATAACATAGTACTCGCGCAATGCGGTGATATCAAATAACTACTTGATAATTTGTCTGTTTCCGTATTCATGAATACGATGATAACAAATAATTTTTCTTTGGTGTCATGTTTACTTTTTTATCTTTTTTTCATTTTCTTTAATTTTCCGTTCTTAATCAACTCTTTTATTATTTTTAAAGTAAATTTTGAGAACAACTAATAAGAAATACGGTCTTTACTTATAAAATAGGTTATTACATAAAAATACAGAGTGTCAATTAGTAATTCTATTTAAATTTAAGAGATTAAGAGAATATAATAAATTAATATGAAATTATTGATTATATGAGCTATTTAAAAAACTTCAAAATATATGTTTATAAATTTTGATTATATTTATATATTCATGTTTACGAGTTCTACTTATACAAATTTTTGATAAATAAGTTAAATATCTTTTACTTGATTGAATATTTATTAATTGATTTTTAAATATATGAAAGGCTTAGCTAGTTAATAAAAAAAATATAAGAATCTTATCAAATGTATATTTATTATAACTATTTTTACTATGCATTTGACCAAACTATCACTCCCTTTTAAAAAATCCTTCACGTCAGGCCCAAGAAAAAAAGAAAACCCTTTATGCTTTGTCTCTCTCGTGCGTTCCTCGGCCGTGTCCATCTTCTTCCATCGTGGTCGGCAAGTGCAAGCATCGATTGTAAGTTGTTCACTAGGAGGGTGCAAGAATCAAAGGATAGAGTTTAAAATCGAAGTCCTTAGGAGTTTGTATTTGGTAAATCAAAGCTCAAATGGCATATGCAAGTTCCAATCGAGATTGATGATAGCCAAATTGAAGGGTCGAAGCCTCAAAGGTAACAGGTGAGTCCCGTTTTTGCTTTAGGTTAAAAAAATTAACTGACTTTTATTGACCGCCTAGCCTGAGTATACCCGAGTTGGACCGCCTAGATCCGAGTTTGACAGAGTTTGAACGAAGACGAGTAGTTGGTCTGAGTAAGTATTCCAAGCCAAGGTCAACAACCGCCGAGCGAGTACACGCCAAGTTGGCCGAGTTTTACAACACTGGCAAAAAATCACATAATTAAGTGTGGAGAAAATATATAAAATTTTCATACTTCTAAACGCGAAAATTCTTAAAATTTTCTAAATATACAAAAGCCCACGCTCTTAAACGTGGATTACTCTAATTATCTAGTTCTTATGAAATGTGCACATTTTAAATAGTAGACTTTTAGATTTATAAAATATAAAGTTTTTTTTCTAACAAATTATATTTTTAAACTAATTTTTACAGCTATAAGTGTGACCATATTTAAAATTACTATACGCTTTTTAAGAAACGTGAATAACAATATATTTGTTGTATGATATATAATCAATAAAATTACATATTTAATACACTGACTTACTTGAAAAATCTATGAAAGTAAAAAATAGGTAAAATATCGTGAAAGAAAAAAATGGATAATGTTAATGTTTGAAGTTGAGAACAACCCGGCCACCATTGAGGTGAAAAGAAAAGACAAACGTAATCATTCAGTACAAAAGAGGGTTTTAATTATGGATGATATTTATGTTTTCTTATTGGCCTCTTTACCATTTGCATGTATTCTTCAGTATGGGCAAAATAGACATTTGATTGGTGGCCAAGTGACAATATCCACAATGCGAGTGCTGCTTTGGAATTTTCCGTTAATATAGAGACGTACATTGATCTTTCCTTATTTGGCAGTTAATTTCAACTTTAGCCCCTGGAATTTAGTAAACTCCACTTTGGTCCTTTGTAATTTCTCATTTATATAACTTTTTGCACATTAATGTATTATGGGATATAAAGCTAGAGATTAAATTCAACATTCTTGAGACTCAATAGCTTAATCAGGGTCATGACCTACGTCCAAGAACAATAACCGGAAACTCATTTATTAAAACTAAAGTGTTTACAAGATGTCACCCAAAAGTGCACAGATTAAATGAAATCCTAGCTACAATATATATATAGAAAAAAGTTCATGCGAGAACCGTTGTTAGCGCGAGAACCGCGAGAACCAATCTAAGCCGTCCAATTCCCCCTCCTTTAATGTCATTGCCCACCCATGAATTCCTCACATACACCCTGCCACATTCTATCCCTCCACGCTCTCCATCCATGATACTTCCCATATGCAAGGAACGGCCGAGATTGGCTCTCGCGGTTCTCGCATGAACCCTCCCCTATATATATATATATATGCGGCGGCGATGACAATAGTTTATGCCCGATAACATGTTTGATTTAAAAAGTAGTATATGGTATGTGTGAAATGCGGTGTTAGACAACCTATCCATGTTTTTTCTCCTTTTCTGATTTTTTTACTTTTTTATAATCAACCATTTTATTAGTTGTTAAAATAGTTTTTGAAAAATAATTTAAAAATATTAATATTGAATAATTAGAGAAAATTATACTATAGTCTTAAAATTATATTAATGTAAGTAATTTAACGAAGATTAGATAAATTAAATAGTTGTGATATTTAATGATTTTTAAAGTAAAAGTTATCTTAAATTAGTTGAGATAGTTAAGGCTAAAAATGCATTTAGATTAATTTTATAATATCTTATTTATTTAATGAAAACCTATATGTGTATCTATTTAAGGTTATTAATGGTAAAAATAAACTTTTTTGTTATGCATGATACAAAAGTTGTGTATACATTATCTTCTGTAAATATATGTAAGTTTATAGACGAGTGCAAATTTTATCAAGCAAATCGAGCTTTCTTGAGTCAAACTTTGTTGAATTCGTACAAACACAGGCTCAAAATATATAACTATCCAAGTCGAGCTTATAAGGGTTGGCTCGAACTTTACATAATATGTTTGTGAATATATATATGGCACACAATGAGTTTTTTTATAAAGTATATCTTTTACACTTATATTATATAAGGTTGATTATTAAGATAGTTTATAATCTTTCTCGACCCGAATGCAAGCTTAATACATAAAACATATCTGATTGATTATATAGAGTAGTATTGTAAAAATTATTACAAAATTTATATGTAAATATTACTTTTCTATCAATTTTAGTAATTAGAAAAAATTACCTTCCTAGATTCGCAAATTCGTTACGAACAAATTGAATAGTTCTTTTGAATAACAAAATTATTCATATAGATTTATTTAAGTTAAAAATATAAAATATTCGTAAAATGACGATTGCAATAGAGTATCTATTTAAAATATATTATATGTTATATATAAAATAGGTTACTTTTTCAAGATTGTATCAAATTATGTCCCAATTGTTATGTATGTGTCTTCTTTTATAAGTGTTATTGGGTGTATTAAATTTTCAAATAATGTGTTATTGTGTGTATTTAACTTTTTATTGTATGTACTAAATTTTACTTTTTTAACTTTTTATGCACTCAAAATATGTATAATTTCAGCAAATTAAAATTAAGTTTACTACATATTGTAATACTTTTATGAGATGGATATACATAATTATTATTTGGGTACAGATTGATAATGTTAAAAAAGTAAATCCTATATAATATAAATTTTTTATAGAAATTATTAAAAAATAACTAAGGTCAAAGTTGTTAGATATGATTATATTATAAGTTGTGAATAAAAGAGAACAGTTCAAACAATTTTCCATTTTAAAAGAGACAATGATGAAATGCTGTTTGAGACCTAGGATTGGAGAAAAGTGTCAAATGTAGCATTCCATTACATAAAGAATAAAGCTGTCTTTAGTTTCTAACCCTTTTGATTGTACTCTTTGTCATCTCTGATTAGGATTACCATTTGTTTTTCATATCCATAATTCTGCTTTTATTTTTAATTTTTGAAAATTTCAGACCCACGGAATGTGGCAAAACCAAAGTAATACTTAAGTTACTATTAGCGGATTAAAAGGAATAAACAGGAAAAGGGTTAGAGTTGTTGAACAAAATAAATGCTTTTAAAATAATATCTAAAGTTTTTATGTTTATATATACCTATTAATATTTATAAAAGCATTTTATATGTATAAAAATTTAGAACAAAAACGGGCATAATAAATCATGTTTGAAAATATTAATGCGTATAATGACACATTTTGTAAACATTGATTAGCATAATCAAACTTTTATAAACTTGATACATATATTTGGGGGAATGTTCAAATGAGAATGAGAAATTAATTGATAATGGAGACTAAATCTTAGTCGTTCATTTTCTAAGTGGAATTCGTGGATGGAGAGCGTGAAGGAATCGAGTGTGGCAGAGTGTATGTGAGGAATTCATGGGTGGACAATGACATTAAAGGAGGGGAATTGGACGACTAGAATTGAGTCTCTCATTCTCAATTAATTTAAGGTTCTCATTTAAACCTCCCACTATATATTTGATCATAAAAAGATTTATGTGCTATAATGAAATACTAAAAAAACATTCTTGTGCTCAAACACAGGAGAATGCATGTTTTGTATTTTCTGCTTTAAAAATTATAAAAAACAAGCAACTACATTTGTTTTTTTTCCCCAATTCATACAACTTATTTTAATATTTTATATTCAAGACACTTAAAAAATGCATTTTAATTCAATTGATGCAACACGACTTGTTGATAACCTACTAAACCGGTAACTCTTCAAAATTTACAAGTAATTCTTTCAATTCGTGTAACATTTTTTTTTAACTTTTTCTAATTTATATAACATATGCTTTTTTTGTAAGTAATTTTTTAATTTGTCTATATATTTTTTCAAACTTATTAAATAAAGAACATTTATTTTTTATAATAATATGAGTATTTGTATTAATACTTAATACTAATAATAATAAATCTTACTAATATTATCAAAACTATTATTTTTAGGCATAAAAAGTTTGTTTTACTTTAAAAATATTATATTGGTGATTTTTTTATCTTTAATTTTACTTGGAATTTTAATATGATTATTGTTATGTTATTTCTAAAAACTTTAGATGTTAAATTATAGTAAAGTTAATTCTATAATAATAATAATATAACAATAATAACAACAATAATAATAATAATAATAATAATAATAATAATAATAATAATAATAATAATTATTATTATTATTATTATTATTATTATAAGTATTATTTTTATTAGTTTTGCTATATTATAAATATCATTTTTAGACATAATAATAATAATTATTGATATAATTATATTAATACTACTAATAATAAAATTATTAATTAAGTTTGTTGAAAATATAAAATGTTAAATAAATTGAAAAAAGTTGAAATTAAAGAGTGTTACACAATTTAAAAAGATTACTTACAAACGGACACAAATTGCGTTAACCGAATGAAAATCATAGTTGAATGATCTTATTAGAAAAAGTTAATTTTTTTTACATAAATTAGAAAAAATAGCAAAGATAATTGCATGTCTTTTTTATATAATGTTATCTACTTCTATTAACTAAAATGTAATGATCATTGTTAACCAAAAACATTTAGGTGAGATACAACTATTAAGATCTATGTTTGTGAATTACAAAAGCATTTACATTTACAACTATCAAACTCGTTCATGTTAGGAATCAAGTTGTCCGAGTCGAGTCAAAATGTGGTAGAAATAGGTGACTCGATATGCGACTCAAAAAGCACTACTATTCACATGTTGACTTGCAATTTTTGAAGCAGTTCGTTCCAACTTCAGTCAACTAAGTTCTCGATCAAGTCGAAGAATGAAGTAAAATCTATCTGTTATTGACTTTATAATTGCAAAGTAAGTATTAACTTCAAGTCTTTTGAAACATCGGCCATGCCAATATTTGACTTCTTCACAATCTCACTTTTAGGAACATCGACCTCACCAGGTCAAATCAGAAGTATTCAAAACCTCACCTTCTTATTCCGTGCCTCCATTGAAGGTATTGTCTTCATTAGAAGTATTCATAGAAACTACTCAACCCAATAATTTACCTACTCAACTCTTTTATTAAAAGGGTTAGAAGAAAAAATAAATAGTAATGAGTACTCAACCCAACTATTGAACTACTCAACTCAAATGAAATACTGTCATAAAAATAAATACTTAACCTGACTATTTATTTCAAAGGCAACCCAACTATTGAGGACTTGAAGAAAAAAATATTACGATAGTAATGGATACCCAACGCAACTATTGAACTACGATTGTCATATAATCTTTCATAAAACAACTTAAAGGTCTTTAACCTAGCCGTATTTAGTGTTTAATAGGATCCTCAAAGTCTTAGTTTCAAGTAATGCTATAAACAAGATATAGATTTAAAAATATATTTAAAAAGCGTGTGAGTTATGCTAATACCAAAAAAAAATAAAAATAACCCGTCTTTCTCAAAACAACATATATCGGATATATGCTCTAAAATAACTAGCTAAATATTTAGAGAGTATTCATGATATCTAAATTGATGTAAACCATTCATTTGGTATTTTAATTGCTATGCCTAATATCTGTAAAAATAGGTATAACATAGAATATATTCTATCCTTCAATCCTAGGACAATTCTTCTTGGATAACATTTGAACATGAGAATGTAAAGCTACAACTGTGCTTGCATAAGAAATGGAACTTCATTCTTGAAAAAAATTGTCTCCCATTAATCTATTTGATACCCACATAAAAGGACAATTGAAGGAAGAGATATAGTATTCCAAGTGATGTCGGTCTTGACTCTCAAACACTCAATGCAACCCCGACTTGAGAGATGGTAATCTGGTTAGAATCTTTGAGAAACTTACACTTCAAGTTTGTTTCTTAAAAATATGCAAGATGTAAGAGAATCACATGATATAGATGGATCATTTGCTATGAATTTTAGCTTCTTTATTTTTTATATATTTATGTTAAACTTTCTTAGTTCATGCATACAACCACACCCGAAGCCTTTGGCTTGGCTTTCGGGCCGATTTATCTGGTTTTAAAATTACGCCCATACGCCTCTATGTTGTAACCTGACCCGGTGAGGTTTTCGAGTCTCACAACCCGATCTTACTTTCTCTTCTCTCCATCTGATCTCTCTTCTTATCTTCTCTCTTCTTCAGTAATATATATATATAAATAAAAGAAGATAATATTAAGTTAGGTTATAATATTAATATATATAACATTAAAATTTAATAACCGGAATTACATACAATACCAACAGTCTTAAGTCAAATCCTTACAATGCCTATGCAAGCTGCCCCATCGGTCATCGCACATGACCTATTTTTTCAAGGGTCAGAATTTATACTTCTATTCTTTTTTTAAATGTAATTGATACAATAAGAATAAAAGAATGACTGCTCGATTGATAAAGATATTCTTTGTCAAAGTTAAAGGCTGGGGTTTCAACTTTCAACTTCCCTTCTAATTATTTTACTTTTTTCATAAATATTAAAACATTAATAAAAATAAATTTTATATCTTTCTTCTAATTTTTTATTTCATCTTTTTACTCACTCAAAGATACAATACGAAATCCGTTAATTATCTTTCTTCACCTCCTCTAATATGATTTTGACACTTATTCTGATCTTATAAGTAGGGAGTAAGAAAAAAAAGAAAGTAAGAGAATGTATAACATCAAATACACACAATTTTTGCTTTATATAAAAGGGTTGGTGTATTTCTCCTTTTTCGTGTATTTAAACTATGTAGTTTTTTCTAGCTTCTCGCTAGTTTATATATATATATATATATATATCATTTTGGCTTGAATGGCGGGGTGATGACAATGCCCAAGCTCCTGCCCATTCTTGCCTTTGTTGCCGTTCAAAAAAAAAAAAAAAATATATATATATATATATATAAAAGGGTTTTAATTATATACTATATCAATTCTTGAAGTAAAGGGGTATTATCTCAAGAGATTTTAAAGTGTCTTTTTGTAATTTTAGTAAAAAACCCATGAGATGTTAAATGACCATTACATATTAATTTATCATGATATGTTTGTGATTGGTAATAGTAAAAGTTTTTTGTTCTTCTTTCTCAACACCCACTTATTCATTTAATACCTCACTTTGGCATCCCATTTTTTAAAGTTATAATTAACGATAAATAATTATCATATATGTGTATATTTCTTCTTTCTTTACAAACTACTTCACTCCTTATTTTAATAGAATAAACTTAATGGTTTTGTGTAAAAAATAATATAAATTTTGTTTATTAAATTGAAAGAGTTTTTTTATTAACCTTTGTTAAGAAAATATTTAGGATAAACTAAATAAATTAAACAAATAGGGAATACATACAAAGCCATTTATTTAGATTGACATAAATTATTATAATATTTTAAGAAGTATAAATAATTTGTATCGTTTCTCTTTTGTTTGTAAAATTTTGAATAACTTTTGTCTAACAATACTGAAACTTGATAACTATCATGTTACATTAAAAAAAAGACATATATATGTAAAGAGCTAATGTAATTTGCTTTCAACCCGACGCATCGCACGGGTTATTAAAAACTCGTTATAGTCAATTATACGTATTAGTTTTTTTAATATATTTGTTATCTTACAAGAATTTAAATACTCATACTTTTGAGATCAACCACATTAAATGCAACTGAAAAAGGAAAATTTGACGACATTAGTTTAATTGATGAGAATGATTATTTTTAATTTTTAACTAATTTTGACATCAGTGCATTGACAAATCGATCAGTTAAGTTAAAAGTACTATAAACTAACCAGTAGGTATTTTTATTTTCTTTTCATTATAACATTAATTCTTATAATACACATAAAGTTTTTCTAATTAAATATATTGAAAAAAAAATCAGGCATACGTACAACCATCAAAATTGGCGAAATGTCCTTCATGTACGTACTTGGTAAGTTTATGTGTTTGTGCAGTATATCTTTGTGGTTTAGGCACAACAGATTCGGAGCAAATTGTTTGACATTGATGCCCAATTGATGGATCGACAATAGTGCGTAGATAAGATGGTTTGATTGTCCGTACGTACGTACTACATTATTAGCTAGGCAAGCTGGCTAGGTTGTCCATTGTCATGCACTAAGGTCACTTCCAATGGCTTGAAGATATATATATGTTGCAACTTGCAACTGGTCGATCGATCAGACCTCTTCGATATGATATATCCCGTTTTGTTTTCATTATTTTGACACAAGATCCACATATTAAAAATCACCTTCAATAAATAAGTAGATATTTTTAAGGATTATTGATCACTCACAATTCATCACATCACTTACAGAACCTATCTATTATTTGAATAAAAACTAAAATATAAAAAAATAAGAGAAAAAGTAAAAGTGACAATATTTAGAAATCAAACTCAGATTTAAGAACGATGAAAAGACAAATTTAGAAATCAAATTCAAATTTGAGACTTGAAATCCTTCTCATTCTTAAAAGGACTTTTTAAATCTTTGCTTAGGAGTTTAATTACGTATTAACCGTCAGATTTCAGTTCCTTACATTAAGACAGTTTTATTTTAGTTAATTGGCCGGTTTTTTAGTAATTAACTAGTTTGTACTTATATGTTGTTTGTTTAATTACTAGTTTAGTAGTTTGTTTAGTATAATAGGGATTCACTAATTGTTAGTTTGTTACTTAGTTTTCTTATATATTTTAGATTGTTTTTAAATATTGATATATTCTAGTACTAGATTATTGTTTGTGTTTTGCACAGTTGTACGGTTAGAGATATTTTATCATTTATTTAAGGGTAAATTGTATGTAAATACAATAAACTATCCCTTCGTTATCATAGTATAAACTTATTATTTAAAAATACAATACAATCAATTTTTATAATCGTCCACTGATGTCCACACTACAAGAAAAAAAGGGAAAAACACCAAAAGGCTTTTGCGATGACACGTGTCGTCGCAGAAACCCCAACACGACAAAAACTGATCACTTTTTGACTATTGCTCAGTGTTGACCAGAATTACACTTTTTGCGACGACATAGGTATTTATATTTTCGTTTACATTAATTTTTGACACGAAAAGTTGAATTTAGCGGTGAAAAGTGCCGCCATTTTTTTACAAGGTTTCTGCGATGACATATCTAGGATTCTGCGATGACATTGTCGTCCCTGAAGGTCCTAGAGAAAAATATTATATTTAAATGCTAAACTCAGTACATACAACGACGTCGTTTAGGTATCTGCGACGACATTTGGGGTTTCTGCGACGACATGTGTCGTCGCTGAAGGTTTCTGAAACCCTTATCTCTTTGGCAGCCGACCTCTTCTTCACTTTCACCCCCATTTCTTAATTTTGACAGCCCAAAGCTCTCCCTTTCTCACCTTTCTACCGTCGATTTTTTAATTCCCATCGTAGATCTCGTGTCATCTCATCTCCGGTCACTCTAAACTCCGGTCAAACCTTCATTTTTTCCGGCGAAAAGCTTCATTTTCTCCGGCGAAGTTTAAAATTCGAACAAGGTTAGTTGATTGTGTGTAGTCTTTGTATATTTTGTTTGCTAGATGAGTTATGTGTAATATATTTTGTATTTTTTAGATTTTCTCTTGATTTCGTTTTTCCGGCGAAATTCCGGCGAAGAAGTCCAAAGTTTTCCGGTCATCTTCAAGGTTTGGTGTTTTACTCATTCTTTGTATTTTTTATTTGTCAAATGATTTATGTATAACACATGGTTATGTTAGATCTTTGTACATTTGAACCTCTAGCGAAATTCCGGCAAAACTCCGGCGAACTTCCGGCAGGTCTCCGGCGGCAGGAGGTTAGTGCACTACATTACATTTGTTGTAGATATTTTTTTTTATTTTGAAGTAATTCATTGTAGTTAATCTATATAATAGGCCTTTTAATTGCATAAATTCTAAATAAATATAGATATAAAAATATAAACTAATCATTCTAGAAGTTGTGTTTTATAAAGTTATTGTTGTACCTTTAGACCATTTTTATTAAGTCAAAATTGTCATGGCTATTCTTGTAAATAATGATAAGCTTTAAGTAAATAATGGGCTTAGTGCAATAATGATAGGCTTAAGTAAATAATAGGCTTAATCGTGTGTGTGTGTGTGTGTGTGTATATATATATATATATATATATATATGACTTAGCTAACAATGTAAAAAATATAAAATATATAAATATATATTACAACTAATATCAATATATAAAAATGATGGGCTTTAAGTAAATAATGGGCTTAATCCAATGATAGGCTTAAGTAAATGATGGGATTAATCGCGTGTGTGTGTTTGTTAGATATTGTAGTTTATCCTTGGAGTTTGTTAGATATTGTAGTTTATCTTCCTTTATATTTGTATGGGCTGGTTGACATGATGACATATTTTGTTTAGTTATTTTGTTAGTTGGGAGTTAGATAACTATTAAATATATATATTATACATAGGTACAAAATTGGATTTTCCATTTTACAGTTGTTATGCTGACGAAATTTTTATAAACTACGAAAGTTGAGTAATTATTATATATGAATAACTAGATGTATACACTTGCGGGTGATATATGCAACAAAACATGAGTAGCTATTATTTTTGTATGGGTTGATTGACATTATATCATTTTTTTTTGTTCATTTTGTTAGTTGAGAAGTAAAATGACCATTAAATATTTTTCTTATTTTATAATTATATAGCAAGAAATAGAGCAACTCATGGAAAGCCAAGCACAGAGTTCAAACCCACTTATCGATGAGCAAATATTACAACAAGTTTTGGGTGAACGTTGTGGACACAATCGTGGGCGTAGTAGAAATTACCTGCCGTTGCATCATCTTCAAGCTCACAACTATAACAGGAAAGAACATATACACAAAAGGAGGTGGAGTCAATGTTTGCGGCTAATAATTCGCAAATAGAATATGTATTTGACACCTTAAAACGCGCAAATATTCCAATACCCGAGTTTCAACCGATCATCCCTCAACGTTTTAAGGATCCTATGTACGCAAACGAGGACAATGACGAGGAAGAGTATGTGGATGAAGAAGAGGAAGATGATTATCTTAAAGATGAGGATAACGATATGTAGTATGCCATATTTCTAATTTTATCAAAAACTTTGTGTGAAGTACAAACGAATTAAGTATGTATGTTATCTTTAGTCTCGAGGACATGTACGATGATTTATAAATATATATGTATGCTTCGTCTTCAACTATAATTTGTAGGTTTTTGTTTTATATAGCTGCAAATAATATTGACAATTTTAAATATTATATTGTAAAAAAAACCTTTTGCGACGACATTGTCGTTGCAAAAACAAAAAACTGCATGTTAGGGTTCCTTTAGCGACGACAATGTTGTCGCAAAACTTTTTAAAAAAAATTAAATTTTACCCCTTTAGTGACGACACTGTCGTCGCAAAAACATCAAGAATTTCTTTTTGATTTTTTTTCTGCAATATTATCTGCGACGACCTTTTGCGACGACAATTCCTGGCACCATCCGTCGTCGCAGTTGACGAAAATTGTCGTCGCAAAAAGGTTTCAGCCACAGTAGTTCGGCGACGACTTATTTGTGACGACATGTCGTCGCAGAAAGGTTACAGCGACGACATATTGGCTTTTAGCGACGACATTCGTCGTCGCAAAAGATCATTTTTCTTGTAGTGCCAACTGTCCAAGTTGTTGTATACAATAGAAATTTTGACAGCGTTTATTGTACAGATTAGTAATTAAAAATGAGACATATAATAAAGTTGTTGATTGTTTACAATGGTAACTAAGTCTAAAATTTATTATTTTTCAATGTAATTTGTTCTATTTAATGTGTATCGCAATTTATTATAATTAGTTAATTAAATGACCGAGACACTAAAAATTACGGCTATTTAGATTATTAAAGTGAAAATTCGTGTGTAATATTCAATAACTTAAATCGTTTCAGTTTCTTGTTTCTATAAATTTAATATCATAATACTAAAATGCTTATATATTTAAATAATTGGAGATTTATAATAATATGACAAAATTATTATTGTCTTTAAATAATATGATTTATAATATTAAGCGGTTGTTTATGAGAAGTTGATGGAGTTTTATATAAATATGAAAATGATGATTATTAAGTAGAATTATGATAAAGATGAGGTAATATGTAATTACTAAGTAGATAATACAAATAAGGGAAAATTGAATAAAAATATAATAGACTTTGCTTTAATTATCATGGTATATAATTAATATCTTTCTTTAAAAAAATTAATTTTCATAATTTTTTCATTGTATGCAGACTTCTTTTTCACTATCTGTTTTTCAGTTACCATTATATACGATACACATTGTCATATTTTTTTCATTGTATATAACCCCTTACATACAATGGAGGAATCATGAAAGATGATTGTATTGATTTTTTTACAATAAAAATTTATTGTATACAATAATAACTAAAATAAATATTTTTATATTTTCATGTAATTTACCCTAAAAATAATTAATAGAAGTTTGATGTGAATATGAGAAGAATAATTATTAAACAATAGATAATTACTAAATAGATTTATGATAGATATTAAGTAATGGATATATTAAAATAATTAATTAGGAGGATAACACGTGTCATCCTAATATTTTAAATATAATATTAGTGTTATATTATATTCGATGTATCTTTTTATTTTAACTTTTACAAATAAATTAACAAAATTTATAAATTAATTTTGTGGACGTCTGCGCAAAGAGGATTACTATTAATTTAATTAAATAGATAAACAACACTTAAGTTAGGTGCTTTTACACACATACATGTTAATCAATTAAATCACTAATCGACTATATATAACAATACTTTCATATAAGTGATATATATGTGTAATAATACTTAAGTTATGTGTTATGTGTTGTTAACAATATCATATATCATATTCCATAATTATAGAGTAGATAGTATCCTAACAACACATTGGTTTTATGCATTAATAGGAAAGGATATTAGGTATTAAGTTAGAGCTTACAATTGGTTTAGTAAGTATATTAGTATTTACTAAATATTAAGTAGGTTGTAACAACTATCACTTACGTACAATCTCCCTAATATTTCAACATTCAACAATATATATTTAAAATATCTAAATTTTTTATTAAAGATGGATAATTTAAAGAAAGGTAATTTAAAGAATTGGATAATTAGAAAATATTCCTGTCACGTAAATTTCATATCAAGAGTTTGAAAATAGATATTTACAAATCGGGAAATGTTTAAAAAATTGATAATTAAAATATTTGATTAAAAAATATTTTAAAATTATAAATAAAAATATACGTACGTGTCATCTAATATCCAGTTTTAATTAATTATGTAATTACATACTCATGTCCTTCAATTCTTTAATTTTCTCAGTTTACATACCTATAGTGATCGTACAAGCGAGATATTTTCAGAATAATTGAATAATAACATCAAAATTAATAAAAACCTTTAACTATTTCAGAAAACCAACTACATAAAGCCATATATTGTCGTGATACGTTATTTTATAGGTCAGTGAGGTGTAACGAAAGGATGAGAATTGAATCAACATGTATGATCGCCACTATAGACCTATAGTGATGTTTTATAAATATGGACATTTTATTAGAATAAAATGTGGATGTCGATCAAATCCGTTGGTGGGGATATTAATACGAGAGAGATTCTATATGAAGATCGCACAACCAGGAATTTAGTGGTCGAGATCATAAATTCCATTGATAATTAAAATTTATAATACAATATGAAAATGTATTTTGTACTTGAAAAGATAAGAGGGATTTATTACATTATTTATAAAAGAATTTGGGGTGATGACTTTTGTAGTAGTAGCTAGCCAAATTACTTGTACGTATTGAGCGATTTGGAAAACACTATATATGGTTCAGATTAGTCGGATTCGAGTATTTTTGACACTCTTAGTTTCGACTGTTGGTGTAGAACCCTTAGCAAGTTGGTGATGTTGATCAAAAAGACAGATTCTTTAACGATTTTCGGCTGGTAAATATATTACATTTTGAATACGATGCCTCATTGTTTAGTATAGATGTGGACATATGACAAGATCCCAGTGAGTGAAGAAAAGGCATATGTTCCAAGATTATGAGTCTGGTCAGGTGCGTTATGTGTTGCATCACTTAGCAAAACCATTGATATGATCTTTTTTCCATATTATGGATCAAGTTGATGATTTTAAATCCCATCAAAGCATTATTCTAATAATATTATATTCACTTGTCTAAATTTGTTATTAAATTGGTAAATTTCAACCGTCCATTTGATTAGATATAAATTTCACACCACCAATATATTTATTCTTTTTTACTTATCTTGTTCTTCTAGTTTTGTTGTGGGGGTTTAATGCTATTTATGATGTCGCATGGACTGGTTTCTCCAAAAGTAATTTGAAGAAACGTACACAGAATAAATACTCATAACTTATCTCAGATAAATGAGAATAAATCATGGTTTTGTCTGGGAATAAGGCTTGATGTATGCTAAGGTCCAGTTTAATGCGTATTTATTCATTATAAGACGTGTTTTTTAAAGCATTCACTACAAAAAAAAGACTTTTTGCGGCGACAAAAGTCGCCGCTAAAGCCACAAAAGTCGCCGCTAAAAACCTTTTGCGACAACATTTCGCCGCAAAAAAGTCGCCGCTAAAGCTTCGTACACAAAAGTTTTTTGCGACGACAGTTTTGACTTTTTGCGACGATACACAACGGACCCATCAAGTGCCACGTGGACCGTTTTTTGCGGCGACAATTTTAATTTAATTTAAAAAATAAAATAAATCTTTTAGCGGCGACATATGACGCATTTGCGGCGACATGTTTATTTAAATTAATTAAATTTTAAATTATAATTAAGCATTTTTTGCGACGACATGTCGCCGCTAAAAGCCTAAAAATATTTTTTCAGCATTTTGCTGTATTTTGCGTTTTCTACACATTTTAAACCGGACAATTACAAAAACCTGCTGTTTCAGAACTCAAAACAACTGTAACACGACATTTTAAGCTATATAAAACAAACATACATATCAATCAATAGTTTCAAAGTTAACATAAACGTTTTTAGACAATCACAATGTCGCCTAACAAACTAATAGTCTAATCCTCATGATCGCTAGACGCTTCATCATGAGAAGCCAAATCAGTGCTTGGTTCATGTCGGGAAGTTGAGGGAATATCGACATTTATACCTGCCGCATGTAATACTTCAAGTATTGCTTCTGTACGTTGAAAATTAGTATGCATCTCCTTCCGGACCTGCTGGATATCAGAATAATGAGACGCAAGAATGACATCTACCTCGGCTTGTGTATATAATCTCCCTGTCGGCTGAGATTGTGCAGTAGATTGTGCAGCAGATACGGATGAAGAACTTAATGTTCTTCCCATTCCACGAACGTGTCCTCGGCGTTCACCCAACACCGTGTTCAAGATTTCTTCTTCGCTCAACGGATTTTGGCTCCCGACTTGACCGTCTCTCAAGAAAACCATACGACGCTGTGTATGAATAAGATATAAAAACAATTAAAATCATATTTTATATATATATATATATATATTTAAACACATAAGTTTCATGAAGTATAAATAATTACTTACATAATTTTCTTGAAGAGACTCGGATGTAAAGACGCCATTGCGTGAATGGTTTAACATGTACTGTTCAATCAAGCTAGGGGGTTCTAGCGTTTCCGGGTCACGCTATAAACAAATTTAATAAGTATATATTTAATAACGATTAATATATCATATAAACGGGTCAATCATTATATCAATAAAACGGGTCAATCATTATATCAACATACTATGTCAAAATTAAGATTTAAAGATAAATAGACTTACGTTCTCGAATCGATACTGACAGTATGATCTCCGACCATGCAAGCTTTGATTTACTTGCTGCGCTCTTACTTGTGTGTTCGCTATTGACCGTTGAACGGTCTTTACCCCACAATAATAGTCAATGTACAAACCCCACTCACTCAGTTCCATGTTAGGAGGAGGATCTTGACGCAGTCGTTGAGCCTGCGAGACCCCCCCTCTTCTCTCAAACCATTTAAGCTTAAACTTGTATTTTTGGTCTCTGTACATCTCAGCACACATCTTATCGATTCCCGTCAAGATCGACGAACGGTTTGAAGTGTCATAATGGTGCCTCAAATCAAAGTAAGTATGTAAATTATAAGAAAAAGTTAGTTTATTGTATATTTTTTACAAATATACAATATATAAAAAAAATTAAGTGAAACCTCAAGGGCCGGTACGATCGCTGCCTTCAATTCTACGGGGAATTTTTCCCATGACGGGAAGTAATATGGGAAAATCAACCTGACAAACTACTACGAGCAGGAAAATCATTGATGGTCCATAAAAGCATCGCGCACATTGTGAAGCAATTGCCTGTAGCTGCATCTTTCGTTCGGACTCCGTTAGACCATAGACTCTTCAATTCATCAACTAACGGCCTCAAGAAAACATCAATATCCTTACCAGGTGATTTAGGGCCAGGAATTAACAAGGTCAACATGAATGAAGACTCTTTCATACATAACCACGGAGGTGTGTTATATGTTGTCAATATGACCGGCCACATGTTGTAAGAAGTACTCATGTTGCCAAACAGATTGAAACCATCAGCAGCCAACCCTAATCTGACATTTCTAGGTTCTGCAGCAAAATCAGGATACTGTGCATCGAAATGTTTCCATGCAGTACCATCCACCGGGTGACGCATCTTACCATCTTCTCTACACTGACCGGTAGCATGCCAAATCATAGACTTTGCAGTGTGTCTTGAGCTATAAATACGCTTTAGCCTAGGCATCAAAGGAAAGTAACGCAGTATCTTGTTAGCAACTTTCTTCCCCTTCGTGTTTTTACCTTTCCATCTACTCTCAGAACATATCGGACAACTTTGCAAATCTTTGTATTCATCCCAAAATAAATAGCAGTCGTTGATACAAGCATGGATAGGTACGTATCCTAACCCGACCATTCTCATTATCTTCCTAGCTTCATAGTGTGATGACGGGATATTAGCTGTCGGAAATGCAACCCTAAGAAATTCTAACAATTGGTCAAATGAAGTATCGGTCCATTTATTGATAACCTTCATATGTCTCAACTTTGTCAAAAAGTCAAGCGAAGACATCCAATCACTACCAGGGTATAGCTCCGTGCCGGCTAACTTGAATAATTCACCAAGTTCATCATTTGTATCACTTGGGCCTTCAGTTGGCTCATCACTTGGGCCTTCAGTTGGATTATCACTTTCCGTGTTGTGTTCATTTACAGTATTCTCCTGACGAACATCATTGAGGTAATCATGCAAGTCATTATTCATTTGACCAAGACCGTCACGTGATGCTAGATGAACAATTGGTTCTCCGTGATACCTCCAAATCCTCTAGCCCTCGCAAAACCCATTTTCATGTATATGAACCCTAAGTACCCTAAGCGGGCGATAACAGGTGTTATCACAATAATCACACGGGCAACGAATATTACCATAGCTATTTACGTAGTCTTTACACCTATCGAGGAATGCGTCAAGACCAATAAAAAATTCACGACAATTACGGTTTGCTAAAGTAGTCCAACTCTTATCAATTGTCATAACTGCGTTCAAAACATATCATACTAATTAAGAATACAAATCATGTATTTAAATTTTATACTAACAAATTGTGAGTGGTTTGTAGCAGGGTGGCCTTCCTAACCCACTTTTTGAATACTTTACCTCATATGTGAATACATATTACATGATCGGTTGTTTAAGAAAAATTCGGCAGCATTTACCCTTAGCTCCCAAGTATATAAAGAAATATATACCCGGGAAGCATAGAGTAAATGACAACCCGAAATTAATTTCTAAATCAATTTCGAGCGGACATTCTAAGCTAAATGATTACTACCATTATTATTATACCAACATGGGAACAACTAATTACTAATCTAACATTACAAATTAAAGATTAATACTACCCTTAAAGATTAAAAGTAATTTGCACTAATCTATCATTATTGACAATAGATAATAATCAAACATTATCAAATAAACTATTTAACATCATCATATAAACTATTTAACATTTTATTAGTATACTAACAATACTTAAACATTAACACTAATTAACAATACTTAAACATTATAACACTAAATATAATCTAACATAATAAATTTAAACTAACAACTAGATTAATCAATAATTAACACTAGTCTAACACTAATTAATAATTAAATAACTAAAATTATGATCAAACAATAATTTTAATCAAACACTAATTAACAATAGCCTTAGATTAATAAATTATTACCACTAATTAACAATTAAATAATTTAAATTACTAACAAAAAATAATAATAATCAAAACACAAACTAATAATAACCTAAACTAATTAACATTAATATATAACATTAATATACAAATAATAAAAAAAATACCTCAATGAGGAGGAGGAGGTCGACGGAGGCAGAGGCAGGAGGGAAGGCGGAGATGGATTCCGACCGGCGGCGGCGGCAGCAGGAAGTGGTTGACGGCGGCAGCTACTAGAGGAGAAGGAGGAGATAACTTGTAACAAACAAAAAACAAAAAAAATAAGAATCTAAAACTAAAACCCTAGATTTATAAACACAAAATAGGGATTTTTACCTCAAACTCAAGGTCGCCGGCGACGGAAAAGACGGCGAACGGAGGAGGAAGAAGGGTGGTGAGAGGCGGTGGTGGTTTCGACGGTGAGAGGGAGCGGGAGCGAGAGAGAGCTTCGACGGCGGTTTGAATGGCGGTTTCGGCGGCGGTTTCGACGGCGACGGCGACGGCGAGAGGAAGCAGTTTCGACGGCGAGAGAGAGCTTCGGGAGAGAGAGACGGCTTAGTAAGTATAATGGCAGAAAGAATGATGTTAAAACCCTATATCTCGTAAAACTTTTTGCGGCGACATGTCCCCTTTAGCGGCGACATATAATTTTAATTAATAAAGAAAAAAAATTGTTTTAATTAAATAAAGAAAATAAGAAAAGCCTTTTGCGGCGACGTTATCTCTTTTGCGGCGACGGGAAATTTTTTAGGTGGGAAATAATCCCGCCATGGTTTTCGGGTGGTGGGAACACCTTTAGCGACGACATATGTCGCCGCAAAAAAGTTTTAGCGGCGACACGTAGTTTGCTGACGAACCTAGCCCACATTTTTGTCGTTTAGCTGAGCTTTAGCGGCGACATATAATGTTGATGCCGTGAAAACTCTAATTTCTTGTAGTGATTATAAGTACTGAGTCACATGGACCGAATATATATAGTTATTCAGTTATAATGATGATTGAGTATACCAAAATGAAGTAAATAATGATAATTTATGTTATAAATCTATAGTTAGATTTTTTATCTATGTTTGTATAATTGCATATAAATAACTATAACTTATATACAAATTGTTGTTTTATATCGCGTCTTAACAACTACATGGTCTCGCCATGACTTCCAAAACTTGAGTCTTGATCATGCTGTCACATCACGCCTTATGTTATTTAGAACCTTAGAATAAATTATGTTTCAAAAAAAAAAAGAACAACTATTAGAAGAGGACAAAGTATTTAGGTTCTACCTCTAATTATATTTGTGTAACTACTAACTTATATTTACTGGTCCTTCTTTTAACAGGCGGAAATTTTTGTTCAAATGTTTATAAAATATTACTTCTTCGGGCGGCCGAACAAAACCGCTTATTACCTCATAAAGCGGTTTATTTAAAGAAAAAATTATGGTTGTTTGTATAGTAGAAGTTAATTGAATGTTATATCTCTAGAGATTTAGATTAAAAAAAGGACAAAAAGAATAGCAAGTAAAGAGGCGCTGACTCATTTTTACCCATATAAACACAATACTTATTTGAACATGTTAAAGAATGTAATAATAGCTAATTTATCATTCGTAAGGAGGTCAAAATTCTAGTTGTATGTGGTTTTAATTAAGGATGCCTGGGAATACTTCGAAAACAACCACGAGTATGTTGATTGGCCAGATACAACCACTGGTTTGATAACCAAGTATAGAAATCATCGGTTTCCTTGTAAATTTTCTTTTTGGACGGCAGGAGCTTTCCATTGAACTTAAGAATCAAAATACATAAATTGATACAGGCTTAGATCATAACCAACACATAAAACAAAACTAAACCAACAATAAATCGTACATATAAATCTACTGGAATTAAATAAAATAAATAGTACAAACAGTTAATAATCATACAAAGATTTTAATAAAAAGGGCTAAGGTTAAATAAATGCTACAAGTGTTTACGAATTTTCATATGATACTGGAACATTTTTTTATGCAAATGCGTATTAAAGTTTTAATTTACCTACTTTTATGAAACCTAATAAATTATTTTTAAGGAAAATGCCACACGATTTTCTAAAAGCTCCTTGAAAATTTTGTAACACAACGCAAAATGCCTTAAACTGGCCGGAAATTTTCACGGGGATTCTTAATTTGTCACCAGAGAAGGCTTCAAACTAGCTTGCCTGATAACTTTTTCCCTTGATTACTATTTACACAATGACAAGAACTTGGTAGATTTTATAAACAACGTTAAAACAATGAAACATCGACCATCAAGTATTGAGCCCATCCAAAATTTTGAAATCGCTAGGAAATAAGACTTTGCTAAGGAAAGTCGTCAAAAAGGACCCAAGAGTTGTCGGAACCGATGACCGGAGGTGAAGAGTCGTCTCGATCAGAAGCCGCCACAAGAAAAGTTTGTTGGAGAAAGTTATAAGATGATTGAAGAAACAGATCCTCAGTAAAAAGTCGCAATACTACTTAATTTTTCAAAAGTCTCACAGTGATAGTTAAGCTGAAACTATATATGTTAAAAATTGTACACCGTTAGAAAAAAGTCTCGAAAGATTAGTTGCATTTATATTTTATACAGCCTCCTTAGCCCAAAAACCTAAAAGAAGATAACCCAATGAAAATAGATGAAGTGGACCCTTAAGAACTGATTGGGCTTTGGGCTTAATTAAGCCTCGGATGATATCCGTAAGAAATATATAATTGTAAGCAGGGCTTCAGGGGATCAACCACCCTAGGTCTAGGAGGCTAGGACAAAGGTTTTAACTATGAGTTAGGTTTTTTTCGATAATTTAATATTAAAGAGATTTGAACTTGTAAACATAAAATTATGAAAAACATCCATAATGAATATAGTCACAAGAAAAACAAACTTGTCTTATTGGGAAAAAAATCGTTTTCTTATACAAAATTTAGTAGCTATTTGACGGAAGGTAAATTTCAACTATATCATAAGATCTTTGTGATACATACTTTGTGACGTTGGAGGTAAATTCCAACTTTTGTTTTGGTTGAAAACTTTGTGATATATACAATAATTGTACGTGCGTAATCCCGTATTCATCACTTTCCCCACGTACGTACGCTCGATCATGTGTTCTACCATCTTATACGCTAAGCTAGCAGCTTACTTTTTCAAAAGATATATATATAATACTCTCTTAACTAATTTCCTATTATTATTATTATTATTATTATTTTTAATCTATGGCATTTACAGCCCTTGGATTTCTTCACCAGCTTGTGGTTTTATTTAGATAACGTTATTTTCAACCCTTATATAATTTTCTTCCAAAATATGTGTAATTTATCTATATATTATACTCGCTAGCTACTATTATTACAGGTCTATCAATTTACTTATTAAAGCGATTATCTATCTGAAAAATAAATCAGTCAAATTAGGGGAATTGAAGTCATTAATTAATTAACAAATTCATATCTGAAACTTGTATCGATCCGAAGATTTCTTGTAGTTTATTTTAAATTGAAAAAATTACTTGCTATGAAACTGTTCATTATACTCGGAGTCGCGGCGAAGAAAGATGATGTTTGAGTGTTTGACCCATTTGAAAAAAGATGAAAGAAATTAAAAGTATTACTATTTTTGGGCGTACGTAAAACATGATTGGAGAAGAGAAGTGGTCAACGATCTCTTCTTGATCGACGGACCCAACTCGATCTCCCACTAGGATTAAAAAACACTCAATTTCAATACGACCAAAGACTTGTCTTTCTTCATTTTAACAATTCTACTCGTTTTCTTGGTCAACTTTAATTTAATTAATTTCGTTCATTTCCCTCTTATATATATTTCCCTACATATAATTTTCATCATTCACATCAAACTACTTACACATTTAGTCAATCTCTCTCTCTCTCAAAAAAAAAATAAAAAAAATAAAATAAAATTAAGAGAGTTGACCAACTCCTTATATTGTGTAGAGTGGCAAAGCAAACATGGATTACAAGCGAGTCATTCATGAGTTGACTCAAGGCAAGGAGTTTGCTAACCAACTCAAGATTCATCTTGACAACCCTTCTTCTACTAAGGAGTTACTAGAGACCTCGATCCATAACATCCTTAATTCCTATGAGAAATCCCTATCTTTACTCACCATGCACAGGCTCAACAACCCGCATGACGGGATGGAAATCACACGCTCAGAATATTCAAAAGTTTTGTTAAATGATCAAAGCCCTGGTAGTGAAGATGCACACGATGAGTTTATAGATCCGAATAGCAAGGATCTCAATGCCAAGAGGCAAGTCTCATATCATTATATATGCTTAATGCATATATATGACATTGTTTTCTAGCAACCATTGACGTATTAATTAATTTTTTTTTCTTGAAAGGCAAATATTAATTAGATCTAAATATTAATTAATGACTTAATTTGAGTGGTTCGTAGGAAGAGCAATATGCAAAAGTGGAAGAATCAAGTGAAAGTGAGTGGAGATATGGGGTTTGAAGAAGCTCTTGATGATGGGTATAGTTGGAGGAAGTACGGCCAAAAAGATATTCTTGGTTCCAAACATCCAAGGTAATTAGGATACAAAATACGATGCAATTAAGTTACATAAATGCTTATTAATTGATTCAAGAAACACGTAAATAAATAAAGAATACGATCCTCAAATTTTTTTACTATCTGTTCTTAATACAACGCGTAAACATGATAAAGGGAGTTAGATCAAACTTCTCATGTATAAATTAAACGTGTCTATTTAAATAATAATATATAAAATAATGAAAAATGAAAAAAGTAAATGGAGAAGTAGGGTACGTGTCGATTGAGTCATATATTGTTTTATTTGCTTAAATATATATGTTTATAGCTTTCACATAATAGTTTAATTATGCTAAAATTTATTATATTAGTCATAATATATATTTTAAGAAGAACATATATAACCCATGAAGAACATATATGATTAAAAGATAACTACTTAATTAGTACCCGCTTTTTGTTACAGATCGAAGTACTCAGATATATGGATATATATTCGGTATTTTAATAAATATTACAATCGTAATCTTATAAGAAAATAGAAATGATACGAATAGAAAAATAAATGATTCATAATTAATAATAATAATGTTAAATATAAGTAAAGCGGAAGCATGCAACTTGTATAGCAGTACTATAGAAGTATAGAACTATAGGTCCATTATACATGGCCCATACATTAAGAAGTAGTCAGTCGCGTAAAATGATCATACTAATAATTAGGAGACAAACTAATTTGAGAAGGCCGGTTTAATTTGATAAAAACCGTAAAACCATATCAAAATCTAGGCTAACTTAATTGAATATTTTATAGTTTATTTTCGATTTTGTTAATCACAATGCTAAATTTTTTGATGAAACCTTACAGGAATTAATATGCATTTTTTAAAACCAAAACCTTATTGATGACCGAGACTATTAGAAAAGGTTAACTAAATTACTTGATCTCGACATTTGGGTTCAAGTCCCGACGTGGGTAGTGTTGTAGATTTAGGAAGATTAAAAGAGTGTGTGTTAAAAAAAGAAAAAAACAGATTTTATATATCGTCTTCGATGTTTTTCTTTAAACCTAGCTTTTTACCAGATTACGTACACGCTGACTTTTGTTTACGTGTGTATAAATATATATATGTTTATGTATGTATGCATATATGCATGCGTTTAATTACGCTTGCATGTACGTACATATTTACATTATCTAATTAACTATGTGTGGATTGGTTACTAGATCAAATATTCGAGCCTTAAACTCGTAGTTCAAATAATACGTATTATATATACTAGACTAAATGTTTGTATGATACACGGGTTAGTGTAAAAGATAATAAATATTAAACATTAATAAAAACATATAAAATAATTATAAAACATGAACTAAATGAGAATTTAAAGTTTTGACGACATAAGACACAACAATCTAAAAAAAGTTAAGAATAAGTACCTTATAAAACGCTCTCTCTCCTTCATAAAACCATAATTTGCATCCTACCGCCGCCGCCTCTCTGCTCCGGTCGTCGGCGTTAGCCGGCGGTCCGGTCTTCACCTAAGTTTTTTCCTTTCTTGTTCGAAATCCCGGTCGAGATTCAAAGTTCAAGGTTCAGTTCGTTCGTGGATTGAGATTGCGTTAGTCGGTGGTTCAGTTCGTGGATCGAGATTCAAGGCTCAGTTCATGGGTCGAGTTTTAATTCGTGGGTCGCGCTCCGTTTTTGTTGCTCCAGATTTTTGGTCGAGATTCAAGTACAGTTCATATATACTTCAGGTTGTGGGTTGCATTTCAAGTTCGTGGGTCGCATATCAAGATGGTCAGATCTCTGATCTCTGGTTCAGATCTCTGGTTCGTGGTTCGAGATCGTGGCTCGTGGTTCAGATCGTTGGTTCGTGTTCGAGTTTTCAAAGGGTCAGATCTATGGTTCGTGGCGGTTCGTGGTTCAGATCGCTGGTTCGTGTTTGAGTTTTCAGATGGTCAGATTTATGGTTCGTGGTTCGAGATCATGGCTCGTGGTTCAGATCTCTGGTTCGTGTTCGAGTTTTCAGATCGTGGTCGAGTTTCAGATCGAGATTTTAGTGAAGATGTCAGATTGTGGTGGGTCGTGTGGTTCGTGATCGCATCTTAAGTTCAGATCTTGTTGATGTTCCAGATCGTGGTTGGTTCGAGGTTAGTTCGTGTTTCAGATCTTGTTGCTGTTCCAGATCGTGGTTAGCTCGTGTGGGTGTGGTTAGTTCGTGGTTAGTGGGTTCGTGTGGTTTGTGTGGTTCGTGGTTAGTTCGTGTATCCGATTTTGTTGCTGTTTCAGATCGTGGTTAGTTTGTGAGTTTCGTGGTTAGCTCGTGGTTCGTGTGGATCGTGGTTAATTCCAACTATTTCTGTCGGTCCAGTTAATTTGATCTGAAATATCGTATTGTCACCACTTGGTTAGATGTGGTAACCTTTGTTTGTTTGTTTGTTAGTTCCGGAAGTTTGTTAGTTCGGTGTTTAGACGAAGGTCGAATAGGTTCGAGTCCACCAGGTGATTGCCCTTTGGTTTTGCGAGTTTTCGATAGCTTGACCGGATTGGTCTGTTGGATATTAATAGTTTAGTAGGTTAGGTGTCCGTGTTTAAATTTCGATGTTTGTATCGTTGTATTAACTAGCATCTATCTAGTTTTTAAATTATATATATAAAATACTTGCCTTTAAAAAAAAAAGACACAACAATCTAACCAGAGGTGGAACCGTAGAAACATCAACGCGAGTGGAAGAGCTGACTTGATATTATTATTAGAATTAAAGGTAATAAAGTTAAATGTTATTGGTTATAATAAAAAAAAATTTAAAATGATTATAAAATATTTTAGAATAATAAAACTAAGAATTTGGTTAAATATGATATTTTGAAATATTATAAAGGGGTAATTATGACATTCGTAAATTAAGATGGACAAATACGATTTTATATGATTTAATAAAGTTAAATATGAAATTATCTCTAACGATCTTGACTCTAAAAAGTCAAAATTGATTTTTTGATTTTAAGTAAATGAATGATCAAGATTAAATATTTTTTTAAATAAATGGTTCAGATCGTCTAATAAGTTTTATCAAATTAGTCTTTTATTTATATTAGAAGATTAGCCATATATATTGATGTTAAAAGAGCTACATTTGAAAGGTATGATTTTATACATCAATAATCACATTTCATAAAAACTGCTTTTTTTGTGTATTTTTATTTGCAGAGGTTATTATAGATGCACTTATCGACAAACCGAAGGATGTCGTGCAACTAAACAAGTTCAAAAAACCGACGAGTATACAAGTATCTTCGACATTACCTATTGCGGAAGTCACACTTGTAATCCTGAATCCCACACACCTTCAACATTGCCATCACTACAAAATGAAGAAGCAACCCCTTCATTTAACCTCCCTTCAACATCTAAAAATAGCATTAATATCCCAACACTTGATACCACTTCTTCAATGTCACAAACTCAAGTAGACTTTGTTGGTAAAAACTCGAGGGTGACAGGTTTTGAGTCTGAACTAAACGACATTGTTCAAGCCGCTACATCTACTACAAGCTCTCATAATGTTGATGTGGGATTTTCATTTGATGAAATGGAATTTGGTAAGAGCTTTAGTTATGATGATTTTAAGTTTTATGACTAGCTAATAGCAATAATATAATGAACTTTTACACTTGTTCTAATAGGCATTGATGAGAAGTGTTGAGTCTTTGTAGAGGCTATAAATATATATGTATAATTGAGTTTAAAATAGACTATTATCTTACAAATTTTGTATTCAATGATTGTTAAACAATGTTGTGTACTTGGTCTCTAATACCATAATAGACCAAATAAAAGATATATAGCGATTAATTCTTACACTTGATTATCAGGCAATTTATATTAATATTTTGATTTAAAACCTATTGGATTAATCTAATTAACCACATTCATTCTCATCTATTTATATAGAATAAATAGTTTAAACCTATCAATACAAATCCTCTTCGGTCTACTCAATTTACAAAACAAATTAACTATGTAAATTAAGCATATATTATTTTACTTTAAAGCTTCTGAATTAACAGAAGTACAAACAGAGATGGGAAAGAAGAGATGGTAGAAGATGAGACCGGGAGGATGCGTCCGACTAGAAAGATGAAGCGATCATAGATTCATAGTGCATTCTTTAATACGAAATGGATACCATATATGTCCAGTACCTCTGATATTCTTCGTTTCATGTACAACGTACTTTTCCTAGACCATCCCACATTCCCACACACCATAACGATACTCTCCATACCATGGTTATCTGATACCCAAGGATGGAGACCATGGCATAAAGTTGTAGTGTCTCTCACAAACATAAGAGTGGATCCCTTATATTACTCAAGAATGGGTCTCCTTTGTAGGGTCCGCTCTCATGTTTGTGAGAGAACATGATGAGTCATGTTTGACTCAAACATGAGAAGATCCTCACCCTTGATGACAACTACTTGCATGGGAGGCAGCAGAGCGTAGGCAAAACAAAAATAAAAAAGAACAGGGTGGGTGCGGATCTTTTGGTGGCTGGCAGTTCGCAGAGCAGTGCAACTGTGCAAGGAAGAAAGAAGTTTTTCTCTGTTTTTTGGGTGTTAGGTCGCGGGAACTAAAGAAAGAAAAGGAACACTACTTAATTTGGGTATGAAATTAGTCATGTGTGGTTAGTTTTATTTTCGATTTAACTTTAGGATTTATTATAATTTATTTTAGATGGTTGTTTAAGATTGTATGTTTAATTATTTTGTAGTTATCTAATTTCTATTTTTGAATGATTACTGCTATTTTTATATATCTTTACAATCTGATTAACTGTCTGAGATTTTGGTAGTAAATTGTTATCTTGATTCTTGAATACGAAATTGTTTAAGAATTAAACACAAGTGGTGATTAATTAACATGCTAGATTTTATAGCAGAGATCTACTTTTTATTATGAAATTAGGTGAAATGATAAAAAAATTTAATTGAGCATGGGTGTTTATTCATTTGGAATCGGGTTGCATAAATCCTTTATGCTATCTTTGATTAACATTTGAAGAGCTTGTTTAAATCCATTTGAATGCTTAGGACTGTTTAGGATCCTTATCTGTAAACATATTGTTTCGTAAGTTGGAAATGGTCACTAGAGCTTGATAATAATGACTATAGCTTTTTTTTTTTTGAACAGCAGGAATTACTTTCATTCATTACAAAATATGGAAAATGCCTCCATGAGTACACAATGTCAACCACATACACTATTACATTGACACACAATAGGTAACTGATGGAGATCATAAAATAGATCCTCACAGCACTATATGGGCTAACAACACCGGCAATACAACATCACCAACAATAGCCACGTAAACAGGTCCAAAGCTAGCAAACAATCAGCATCATAAAAAGCGAGAGACAGTGAGAGCAGCACCGAAATAGTAGCGACACAGCAACTCACAATCAGCAAGATCAGTAACCAAAGCCCGATACAACACTTAACGCACACAACATATGCACATAAGCAAACATAAGTAGATATTACATCCCATTACTGCTATATTCTAGCAGCGTCAGACCATTGCGAGCATTACTGCCAATAACACACGGCAACAACATCCACCGAACGGCATCCTCAACGAAAATAAGCACGTCACATACAGCAGGGCACACACACCCTACCCGCCAACGCACAAAAGGTCAGGAGTTACTTATAAAGTCTCACTTAAAAAACGGGGATAAGTAACAGCCAGACCCAAAAAACTCTGGAGCACAACAGGAATCCTAAACAGAAGAAAAAGGAAAGAAGGTACCTCCCCCCACCCCCTCATACTAACCATATATCGAATCAACCCACAACCATACAAAGCTAAGAAAGGATTCTGAGGCTCAATGGGTAAAACAGGGTAAGGAATCGCCCGGACAACTCCACCACCTCCCAACCTCCTGAACACCTCATGCACTCCATTACATACCCCCTAACACCAACCCAGCCCCCCGCCCCACGAAGCGAACCTGCCTATGTAATACCAACCCGCAGTCAATAAAACCATGACAATTGCAATACAAAACTCTGAGGCTTCAAAGAAGGATTTGCATCGGCTAACACAAAGATGGCCTAGCAAATCAAAAGGTTTAAAATGCCCCCCTTATCACACCAGGTAAGCAAAGTGCAACCTCCTGCACCAAAGCAAAGCCCCACATACTAGCCTATGACCGTGGCCACGAAACGTAGAAAGCAATGTATACAGTGTGTGCAAACATAAGTGCCACAAGAACACCAATATAAGATGTATGGCCAAAGCCACTAAACCTACCTCTCCACCCTTATAACCACCATCCCACCCAACCAAGACAGCCCCATTAAAGAAAAGTCCTTACTCTAACAGCACCAAGTGAAACAGTGACTACTCACGCAAGACTCACCCGTATAGGCATTGCCCTGGATATATAGATACACACCCATCAACCGAATGCAACACTGACCACACACATTGACTCTCATCCACCTAAACTTCAATATGGGTGCATAGGTACTCGCACACCACATACTTTATCCGCCCACCCCACATACTTTATCCGCCCACCCCACTATCATCTACAATATATACCCATACTACCGCAAAAACCCCGATACAGTGACCGCACACACTAGTCCGCCCACACTGATACAATGACCACCCCTGATACAACAGTGACCACGCACACCCTAACCCATCCACTGAAACCCATTTCATGGCCTGCCCTAATGGCTCAATATTAAAAATAGCTCCCACATGTAGATCTTTCGAAGGAACCTGCAAAACCAATATAAACTAGGCCCCTGCAAGGTTAGCATACTCACATCAAATAACACACACAACCCAGACCTCACGCCCACACAATCCAAGGAGACACTCTACTCGCTCCCTTCTTAGCCAGAGCGTCTGCCTCCCTATTCAAATCTCTCGGCAGATGCTGGAATTCACACGCCTCAAAGCACTTAGACAAACTAGAAATTCTATCTAACACCTCTCTCACCTCCAACGGAGGGTCCATTGTACTATTAACCAAACTAACCGCTACACAAGAATCCGAGAAAACCTTAACGGGGCCAATATCTAACACCCTATTGCTCCTTAAGACTAACAAACCATAATACACCGCTTCCATCTCGGCTAGTAGGGGAGTGCACAAAGAGATAGGCTTGGAAAAAGCCCTAATAAAAGACCCACCTGTCTCCTCCCTAAACACCCCTCCGATACCAGCTCTACCAACAACACCCGACACTGCACCATTTATATACACTGCTAAACTCTTCACTCCTGGTTCAATAATACCATCACCCTGCCAAGCCAACAAATTTTCTCCCCTCATCACCTCAATTGGTCTAAAAGACAAATCTAGAGAAGATCCTGCCACCCTTGGCCATTTCGCATAACACCATTGTCCAACTCTTAGCCATATAAGGTCAACCATCTTTTCAATCCCCACTTGTTTATTATTAAAGACTACGTTATTTCTCTCCGTCCATATAGTCCACAACACACCATACATTACCAACATCCACACTTTCCTAATCCACTTCCCATCGCATAGCTTAGGCCACAACTCTATTAAACCTACTATGTTTCTAGGTGACACCCACGGGATTCCTACCCCACCTAATACTCTCGACCAAACCTCCCAATATTTGCTACAGTGTAACAGCAAATGAGCCATGGACTCCCTACAACCGTTACAAAGCGGGCACACATCTTCACTTTGTCTTAATACCCCTCTTCTAACCAACTCCGACCTTGTTGAGATACTATTCCATGATGCTTGCCAGACGAAGAGACGAACCTTGGGTGGACCCCAATACTCCCAGACTTTAGCAACACTATACACCCCATCATCCTCGTTGGCCTTATTCAACAGGCTACCTACAGAAAATTCTCCACTACTATCGAACTTCCAAACTACCCTATCTTTCTGATGTTTCCGCAGGCACTGTGAGTTCAACACATTCATAAACTCCGTATACACTCCGACTTCCCAATCAAATACCTTTCCCCTCAGATCAATTGTCCAAACCTAAACCGTACCCCTCCACTCCCCAAAGCTATTCACCTTTCCTTCTTTTTTGACTGCTAGAGCAAAAATTCTAGGAAACCAAACTTTCAACTCAACACTCCCGCACCACCTATCATCCCAAAAATCAAAGGTATCCCCCGCGCCTAACTTAGCAACAAAACCTTCACAAACTAAATTTCTAATTCTATATTCCGAATTGCTCACCGAAACTATATTTCTCCAAATCAACGACACCTTCCTTACTGGAGTCCTCCATCCGCAATCCTTTAAGACCAAATCTCCATACTTGCACTTAACCACCCCCTTCCAAATTGAGTTATCTTCATTCCAATACCTCCATAACCATTTGGACTACAATGCACAATTCTTCATCTGCAAATCTCCTAGACCCAGCCCTCCTATCTTCTTGGGTTTCTGAATTTTGTCCCATGCCACCAAGCATAGACCTCTCTTGTCCCCCCCACTCGACCAAAAAAACTGTCTTCTCAACTTCTCTAGCTCTTTATAAACTCCGACTGGTACTTGAAAGAGAGACATGTAATACATAGGTAAATTGTTTAAGACAACTTTGATTAGGGTGACCTTACCTGCCTTAGACAAAAACCTAGTTTTCCACATTTCCAATCTCCTTCTCACTTTCAGTAACACCGGCTCCCAAAAGGAAGACTTCTTAGGGTCCCCGCCGACCAGCATTCCCAAGTACTGGCAAGGAAAGCTACCAGCCTGGCACCCTAACATCTCCCCAACCCTATCCAATCTCTCAGAACCCACATTAACCCCATAAACTACACACTTCCTTATGTTCAATTTCATTCCAGACATACGATAGAACATTTTTAGAACACGACACATGTTTCTCAGGTGACGAACATCCATCTTATTTATCAACATAGTATCATCTGCAAACTGAATGTGAGAAATCGTCATGGTCGATTGCCCCTCTTCACTACTAGAATCCACCTCAATCGGCTCAACCACTTTCTCTAACCCCTCTTCTCTTTCCAGCCCACTACACTTGTCACCATTATAAATTATATGAGGCCCAAAATTAAATTCATTAAAGTTATTGCCTTCTGCCAGCACATCCTTTTCACACACACCCTCCATTCCTTTTTCATTTTCAATATTAAGTCCTTCATTTTTGTCTTCAATGACCTTTACATTTTCATTATTAATTCCTTCACTTTTGTCTTCAAATACGATGCTCCTAAGAACATGTGGCCCTCCCTTTTTGACTTTTCCATCTGTAGTAAAATCATTACTAAAAGTAGGGACATTATTACTAATATCATCCATAATAACATTGTTGTTCTCGAAAGCTTTTTCTACCCTCTCCTTATCAATGATATTCTCGGTACCCCACATTGCTTTTTCCATTTCCCCCACAATCACTCTCCGTCTCTTCCTCTTCAACCACCACCGGACTACCGCCATTCTTCCCGTCAAGCTCCATTTTTTCCGGTGACACTTCGCTCATTTCAGCCATCTCACTACGCTTCATATTTCTTCGTTCATCCTCGCCATGCTTCATACCATCCGTGCATTTTATCTTATCCTCAGACCCAGAAGACGTAACCTGTATTGCTTCCGATCTACCTTCGTCGAACATGAAAATCCGATATACATCGCCATCAATATTAACGTTCGCCGTCTTCGGGAATTCCGACCTATCAGTACGAATTAGAATTCGAGCTCTGTCCAGTCTCCTCCTGTATTTAGTATCGTCATCTACCATCACGAACGATCCCCACCGTCTTCCTAACGCCTCAAAGAACTCAATGTTAAACACATGCAACGGAACACACTCCGCCCTAATCCATCTGAGTGAGCTATGATCGACATCCGATTTATCCCAATCTTTAATCCACTCAACATATTTACATGTCTCCTCATCTCCATTGGTAAAACTATCAACAAAAATTGATTTTTCCTCATCATTTTCAAACTGTAGCAAAAACTTCTTACTGCCCATGGTTTTTGCATGAAACTTGAACTTCTCTTCTAAAAACATTAAATTGGTCAGAATGGAGTTCACTTCACGTTGATTGTTTAAGGTAACCTCACAAACGAGAGAAGATTTCAGCCATCGGCGTTCCTCCTCCGTCGTCAAGTACATACAGTTATATTTCTTTTTATCGCCCCCTGTCTTGTCCTCGTGATATCTCTTATTCCTATTCATTTGTACATCACCTTGTAGTGGTTCCATATGCTGATCATTCCTCTTCAACGACTTCGATTGATTGCTGGTTAACACCTCCTTGAAGGACCGACCATCCACGTAAGCATTACCTAACCCGGTTACTTTGGCCCTCGCCGACCTAGTATCACTGATCACTGACTTCTTCTCCGTAGCATTTAACCTCTTCCTTTCCCTAGCATTTTGAACAACAGCCTTCAGCTCACCAAAGAACAAGTTCTTCGTCTTCTCCCAATTGACGCCCACATTACCGTTTTTTCGAAATCTAACAAAACCATACCTTCTACCATGTAAATTATGTGACTTCGATAGATACACATCTGCTATCTTTCCGACATATCTCGTCGCTCTCCACATGTCTTTGAGTCCCCACGATTCCGGAAAGTTAGTTACGTAAACCGATTCCCACTCCGCTGACTCACTCTTCTTCCTAACCTGATCATACCGTGTTGAAGCAGCTCCCGATCTATGCGTTCTCCTGCTATCATGGTTTGGTACAGGTGCTTCCCTCCTTCTCCAAACATGGCGATTGCCTCCATATGCCCATCTCTGAACACCGTAATCATAATACCCATTCCGGCGACCACCGTATGACGGACCTCCATATTCTCTCTCTAGATGTAGTCATTTTAGCTATTTAATCCTATAACGTATAATAATGACTATAGCTGATATAATCAAGTAATAATCTTTTATAATATACTATTGACAATAACCTCTTAAACTTATAGCATTTAACTTCTAGAGTTGGATGCTTTTTCCTTAATTGTGACTCTAAAAAGTTCTCAGTTTAATACATGTTTGATTATAATTAAGCAAAACTAAATCTTTAATTTATGTATTTAAAACCATCTCCTTCAATTAATTTTGGTGTTTACAGTTAAACTTAGAGTATATTTGGCGTAACTAGCTGAAATCTGGAGTTGGAGCTTTTAGGAGCAGTAGTACATTTTATTAAGAGTTGAAAGCTGGAGCTTGATTTGTATGAAAGTGTCTGGTAAAGTAGTTGTAGTTGTAGCTTAAAAAGGTAAAAAGACACAAAAATAAACATTTTAATGAGAAACAAAATTAATCAAGGGTTATTTATGTAATTTCGGTTGTAAAAGCTTCGAGTAGCTCCTAAAACCAATTGAATTAACTTTTCATTCTAGAGTTTTTATTAGCTTATTTTTTTAAAAATATATAAAAGCTTAAGAT
This sequence comes from Pulicaria dysenterica, assembly GCA_947179395.2. Lineage (NCBI taxonomy): Eukaryota > Viridiplantae > Streptophyta > Magnoliopsida > Asterales > Asteraceae > Pulicaria > Pulicaria dysenterica. The sequence goes on from OX359288.1 coordinate 97,812,711, forward strand.
CCTACAATCATACAAAACTATTGAAACTTATTTTCTAAAAATTAAAGCTTCAGTCCTTAAAAGCTTCCCTCAAATAGTCTTTATAGAATCGACTCAACTTACCATAATTAATATATTTATTTATAATTCGTATTATTATTTAGTTGATTCAGCATTCCTAATTTCCTATCATTATAATTACACTTAATGCATTTGTCCTATTATGTTACATTTTTACATACACTAATCCGTATTGCTCTATCATTGTAGAAAATGATAGGACGTCGTATCAAAGTACGTACTATTTCTATTAGTGATAATGAGATAGCGTGCACCTTAAACTAAACTATCATTGTAGCGCTTATATTGTGGTGTGTATATTAAACTAAACTAAGGCTAGCAATTTGAGTTAAGAATTTGAAACCCGACCTAATCGAACATGAAATAGGTTGAAATGAACCTATTATGAAATTAAAATAGGTAAAGAATTGGTCGACACGAATATTACAAGAAAAAATATGGGTCAGATTTTGATAGAACTTACTTACCTAAAAATGAGTTGATTTACATATTTTGTTGAATAAAAAGGTATTAATTAAATATAAAATTTTATACAAATCTAAGTTAAGGTGGTAATTTTAAAAATGTGTTAAAGTTTAAAACAAAAAAATAACAGTCAAATGAAATTGAAATCCTCAAAATTCAAAATTTAATTCCATTATGGATTTTGTTATACATTCTTAGGCCCGATAGTCCGATACTGTACCCATAATATGAGTTGGCTTGACACCCAAACTAGACATGGGCCCTGAGGACCGACCGGACCGGTCCAAGAAAGACCGCCCGAACCGAACCGGTCCAAGACCGGACCGAGACCGAAAATGACGTAAGCGGTCCGAACCGGTCCAGAACCGGTCCAAGATCCGAACCGGTCCAAAACGGTCCAGGACCGGTCCAAGACCGAACCGGTCCAAACTCGGTCCGAACCGGTCCAAGACCGGTCCAATGCCCAACGGTCGAAGTTCAAAATGCAACGGCTCTTTTTTCGGTCCAAACCGGTCCGAACCGGTCCAGAACCGGTCCGAACCGGTCCAGAACCGGTCCGAGCCGGTCCGAGCCGGTCCGAACCGGTCCCCAACGGCTAGTTTCCGATTTTTTTTTTTTTTTTTTTTTTTCAATTCTTCCTATAAATACCCCCCATTTGGTTGCCATTTTTCTCCTACACCTTCTCTAAACCACTTATTCTCTCATTCTTTCTTCTTTCTCTCAAGATTTGCTTATAATTTGCAATTTTTCCAATTCAAGGATTTGTTTATAATTTGCTTCAAGAATCAAGGATTTGCTTATAATTTTTTGATTTGCTTCAAGAATCAAGATTATAAAAAGTGGCGGGTGAAGGACCTAGCAATTTGAAAGCGGGTCGAAGTGATTTCAATATAAATCTCCCGTACGAAGAAGTTCCAAAAACAAATCGAGTTGCGGAAATTTGGAAGGATTTTGTGCAACTCAAACAAAATAACAAAAAATATGCGAAGTGTACGCATTGTGGAGGAATATTATCCGGCTCTAATTCTTCTCTCGCTCGGCATTTAGTAAGTATTCTTTTTTATATTTAAGTTTAGTTTATTTAAATACTAGTTTTTTTATATTTAAGTTTAGTTTATTTAAATACTTATTATATTTGTGAATTTAAAATTATAGGAATTCATGAAATTGAAAATATAGGAATTTATGAAATTGAAAATATTGGTGGACAACTTATTATATTTGTGAATTTAAAATTATAGGAATTTATGAAATTGAAAATATAGGAATTCATGAAATTGAAATTATAGGAATTCATGAGCCTAAAACAATTTGATGTAGTTCTAGTTATTCATAACTTAGTTATTCATTCTAATCGTAATACTAGTAGATATAACCCGGAGAGTGGTGTCTAGAATAGTCACGATCGACTTGTGGTTGTTGGATTTTCCGAAAGGTTTTAAACCGAAAGGATCCTGCCCCCCGACTGACCTGCCTGGCCACTCTTTGCTTGGTAGTCAAACGTATTACTTTAGAATCAATAACTATAGTTTAATACTTGAATTAAATACATGAACTTGGTTAAATATAGTTTAGTACTTGAATTAAATACATGACCTTAGTTAAATATAGTTTACATTACTTGAACTTAGTTTATTCTAATATAAACTTTAAAAAATTAGACTAAATGCTTGGTGCGACAAGCCGCTGAGGTTGAGAGTCAAACTCAAGTTGATGGTCAAACATGGCGTTTCGATGCCGCTTTAGCTCAGGAATTAAGCATGCAGTTAACAATACAAGAAGCATTACCATTTGACTTCTTCTCCCGCCCAAGAGTCACAACTTTTATCAAAAAAGCTTTACAACCTCATTATTCCTCTGTAAGTCGAAGAACTCTTAAACGTAGAGCTATGACAAAATGGAAAATAATATATCAAGACTTAAAGGAATTCTTTACTAGATTCGATGGTAGAGTTTCTATAACCACCGATATTTGGACCGCTCCACATACAACCCATTATTCATTTATTTGTGTTACGATACATTGGGTAGACCCTAATACATGGCTTATGCAAAAACGTATTATTGCTTTTGAAAACTTTCCTCACCCGCATGGAGGTGAACAAATTTACGATATTTTATTAAGGATTTTTAACGGTTTTGGAATAAAAGAAAAAATACTTTCAATCACCCTAGATAATGCTAGCAACAATACAAACGCTATGGGACGATTGAAACGGGTTTTAAACCCAATATGTGACGGGGAATTTTTGCATGTACGTTGTTGTTGTCATATTTTCAACCTCGCGGTCCAAAAAGGTTTGGGGGCTATGGAAACTTGTCTTTTGAAATTTAGAAGATTAAATGAGACAATTTTTAAAAGCGGACCAGTCGCGTTCGAAAAATATGAACATTTTTGTAAAACAAAAAGAAGAAGATGTTTGAGACCTCTCATAGATATGCCCGTGAGATGGAACTCGACTTATAAAATGATAGGGCGTTTGATACAAAATAAGGATTTACTTACCGAATATCATCGAGAACACCTACCCCAATTATATGAAGTACTTACGGAAACTGATTGGATTATTTTAGAAGAATTACACATCGGTTTGGGAGTTTTGTATCAAGCCACAATAATGCTATCACAAACATATTTTCCATCATCTCACTCCGCTATGATAGGTGTTTGTGAAATTTTAAGAACATTAAAGGCTTTTGGTTCTTTGGATCAAAGGTGGGATATGATTACCAACGAAATGTGTGAAAGTCTTATAAAATATTTTAAAGAGTTTCCAACAATTTTTTTGATTGCTTCGGCATTAAACCCTCTTGTTAATTTTAAGGGTGTAACGGAATCTTTAACTACAATCGGGGAAGCATTGGGTCAATCTCCAGATGAGATTACGATAAGTATATCCAAATTTGAAAATAGTGTTAAACAATTATATATGATTTATGATAATGAATGTGCACCACGGGGACAACTTGCTTCCACCCCGAGGTCTTCGACTTCACAAGCATCGGCTTCTCGGCCAAACACTACTTTTAGCATTGGATCGTCTTGGCTTCAAAATGTATCTCAATCAAAACGTACACGAGTTCAATCGTCTTTAGACGAACTTTCCATTTATAAAGAAACTGATTACAGTAGTTATATTGGCACCGAAGATTTTACACAATTTGATGTATTAAAATGGTGGCAAGAAAGAGAAAACGTTGGTCAATTTAAGATCCTAGCCCGTATGGCTAGGGACGTACTAACCGTCCAAGCTAGTAGCGTAGCTTCGGAATGTTGTTTTTCTCTTAGTGGCAGGATTTTAAGTGCACGACGGTGTATGTTGAAGGCCGAGTCGGTGCAAATGGCCGTGATGCTTAAGGACTACTATGATTCTATGGAAAGATGTCAAAACGATGCAGATCTTGAAGAAGGCTTAACTAATTTGGAGGAAGCGATTATGGAAGACGATTACAACAGGGACTTCGCATCGGGAACATCAAACACTAACACTGAAGCTGAAACTGAAGAACCCGAACCCGGCGAAGAATACGTTGACGACACTCAAAATAGAATGAACGCGGGTTCATCATCCAACGTCCACTCGAACGAAGTCGCCTATTATGGGCATGTGCCATATACCGACGATAGTTACAACTACTGGAATTTCAATTCCGACTATCCATTTTAGTAGTTGTCTCTTTATATTTTGTGACGTTATTTCTTTCGAACAATATGTATTTTTCGGGTCTCTAACTTGGGGTGATGGCAATGCCGAAGCTCCATTGCTAGAGTTCCCTTTTCTTGTTAAAAAAATAAATTAAGTTTCAACAATATGTAATTTTATTTTGTAATTGTATCGCAATGTTATTTATATGTTTTTATTAACTTGCAATTATATATGTTTATATTTTATAGTTTATAACTTGCATTTTTTTTAAATTAACAAGTCACTTTTTTTTTCAAACAAAAAAACGAATCGAAAACCGGAAAATTTTAAACCGAAACTAAAAAAAACCCGGAAATATCTAAACCGAACCGGAAAAATACCCGAACGAAAAACGGACCGGTCCAGGACCGAAGTCGGACCGGTCCGGACTTGGACCGGTCCGGAAGTGGTCTAGGACCGCCCGAAGACCGAATTTATCGAAATGGTCTTACGCGAAGACCGGTCCGCCGAGGACCGGACCGGCTCAGGACCGACTAGGTCCGGACCGGACCGGACCGGCTGTGGTCCAGGATCGGTCCAGGACCGATTTTGCCCATGTCTAACCCAAACCCAACCTGAGAATTTGGATGTTGAAGTTATTTTTATATATTTTAAAGTCAATTTTATATGCAATAATTTTTCAATATTGGCCAACCTGAAACCCAACTAGAATATCTGAATTATATGTCGGATATGACAATCTGGGTTTTTTCACGGTAAAATGGGTCAAGACAAATAAAATAAGACCCAAACTGAACACGAATTAAAGCGACGCGAACAAAACTGATACGAAATTAAGTTAGGTCGTAAACGAGTCTACACGAAATAACACAAAAATGATACGACCCATTTTACTCGAACGCAACTTGAATTTCCGCCTTATCTTATACGTTTCATTGAATAAACAATTTATCACATTTAAAATATTAAAAGCAAAAAATTTACAATCTGAATTGTATTTTATCTCGATTGTTAAATAGATTGAAGGTTATCTAAAATGTTCTATATAAAAATTGATGCAGATGGTTTTCAAATAATATCTGAATCCCTCAATGAAGTCGTTTCGGCAATATGTGATATTTCATTATGGTCTTTTTAGAATCGGAGGAACTTTATTAGAAGACCCTTTTTCTTCCATTCAGCGAGATGGAATTTAAAATTGGACGGTTGGTGCAGTGATCCGAAAGCATCATTATCAAATTGAAGATAAATAGTAGTGTATTGGTTCAAGGAGTGTCGGTCGTATGGTTCCTTTTGGTAATTTTCTTGTTCGGTATAAGTTTGTTTGTTTGATATTTTAGTAAACTTTGTAATTCGTTTCTAGCATCTTGCTATAATTTATTAATAAATTTTCAAGTTTGCTAAGCGGGATGATAATTGATGACAGTACATAATAAGCTCTTTATCCAGCATATTTTTTAGTTGTTAATTGTTAATTAAAAGAACCCTTCATATGTTGAGGGTAAGGTTGTGATGTTCATAACTAGTTTTGTTTAAATATGCAAAAAGAGTAGAAATTCTTTGTTTTAGAAATGCTACCATTTTTTGATCTTAAATTTCGTTGCCAGTCTATTATGGTCGGTTGGTCAGTGATGTTACGGTAGTGAATCATGCATGGTCCATCTATTAGGCTTTAGGTATGGCTGAATTAACGTGAATGTACTAGATATGGCTCCACATATAGATATAGTCCCCATCTTCCACTTTTCAACTATCGTCACTAATTAAAGAAAGTATCTCTACCGCTGTGTTCCCGAATTAAAAATAGGGGAGAAAAGAAATGATTTAGAAAGGAAAATAATTTTTAGCTGTGTTCCCAAGTTTTTTAGGAGAGAAAAGAAAAGATTTTGGGAGGAAACCAAAAAACACTTCAAGCTTCACATCTCCTCTCATTTTCCTTCGAACTCGGGAACACCAAATGACAAAAACATATTTCTTTCTCTTATTTTCTTTTCTCTCGTTAATTTTCTATCTTTCCATTTTCTTTCCTCGTATAACTCTGGAACACAGTGTACTAGTTTTTAGTTTTTATATTTTACCCTACTCTTTTTATGTTACACTTTTTTATATAACTTTTTAGTATCTTCTTCAAAATTTTATATAATTTTTCAAATAAAAAAATTGAATATAATAACCACAAACTAGATAAATAGTTACTTGATCCAACTTCTTAAAATATATATAGTCTCAGAGTATATCCATCTTTTATAACCTTAATAGGTCCGGAATAGGTGCGATCTAGTTAAATTGGTGACCCAAAATCATTACCTAAACTTGAATTATTGTTTATTGTTTAATAAACTAAAAGAAAACCCAAAGACAATGTTGTGTGACAATTATTATTTGATATTTGAACCGATTAGTTAGTATTGTAGAAAATTTTGAACTATTGCTTTTTGTTTAGTTTATTGAGAAAAACAATAAACTTGAGTAAATATTTCGAGTCATTGCTTCAATTAGATTAGACCCATTTTTTTATTGGTTCTGGTCTTTATCAACCCGTTCTCTAAACTGCTTGCGTTACAACTGGCCGGTCGACTCTCAAGATATAATATAAGAACTTTTTTCCCCTGACGTAAACATTCTAGATTGAAGTGTTAAGGTGGGAAAAAAATATACTTCCGAGATGTATCAAACATGTTGTAAGGGCATAAATATGTATTAAACTAGCTACTTGTAGTTTGATGAGGATTCCAAGTATATTTTTTAAGGGCATAAATATGTATTAAACAAATTGCAAGTACAATCACAAACAGAGGGCGTCAGCAAGGAACGATTTAAGTATAATTTTTACTTTCAAAATAGTTTATTATAAAATAAAGATATGATTATTTAAATAGAGAGTGCGTAATAGTGGGTATTATAACGAAATATTGTATTCTTAATGATTTAGAAGATATCTTAAAGTAAAGTGCTTATAGGGCATTTTCATTTTTCATTCAGCATAAACTTTATTCAAAAGTGGGAATTAAATATGTCAAATGTCAAATAATTCAACATTTAGCGGTGAATGCATGATTCTATTCAAATATAACCGTTTGTGTTAAGATATTTCTCGCATACTTACTTGCTAAAAGGCGAGAAATATCTTAAATCTTGCTCTTTTTGCTATATGGTGGTGGCAAATTAAGATTGAAACACATGCATTATCGAAGAAGGTAATTGTAGCTTTACATGGGCATAATCATTCAATGCAAATTGATCCTTTGAATTCGAAAAAAGTGGTGTCTAGTCCATTATTGCATCTATTAGCATCTATCGAAAAAAATGGTCTCTTAGTGCCCTATTTCGATATATCCCAGAGTCCCAAGCACCAGAACAAGAAAGATGGATGTGGGTTTTGACAAACTCGGGTTCTTACACTATCTCGTCATTGAGAACAACCCATGGATGACATGGCAGCTTTCAGAATTGGTGGTTTGAGGACACAATGGCTAAGATCTTCATACAGTTGGAGATTGCAGCATGAAAGATGTTTAACGCAATTCAACCTTTCTAAGCGTGGCATCCCATTTATTGGAGATTTATGTACTTTCTGTAATTCAATTCTTGAAAGTGAATATCCTTTATTCTGCTCATGTCTATATCTTGTCTGTTATAGACGACATTTGCAGGTGGTGAGGAGTGGATAGACCCTTCTTTAACTCGATAGATGATTTTCTAAAATTAGAGGCATTCTCAGTTGCACTCTTTACACTATGTTGGATTGTGAGGAAAGGGATAGACGAAATCAAGTTCACAACTAAACGAAGAGAGGACCTGAGCGTCATGGGATTTGTACAAAGTACGTCCTTGCTTTGAATAAATGTAAGGAAGTTTATGAAGAAGAAGATCAAATGGAGAGATTGGTGCACAAATCCTAAGGAGTCTAAATTTATGTGATTTTATGTTTTAAAGTGTGTTTTCTATTTTAATATTTCACTTGATTTTTTATATTAATTGTACTTTATTTTCTAGCATCTTGATAGAGTTTTTATATTAATATATCGGGTTTGCTAACTTGCTAAGTGAGAATAATAACAATACCAAAGTTTAATTTTATCTTAACACCCTTGGTTAACTTTAAAAAAAAAAATAAAAAAAAAATTGTAAGAAATAAATAAGTAATAGGGTAGCTAGGAAAGCGCAAATTAAGGTACCTACCCTTCCCTAGTAGGCTAGGGTAGAGCTAGCTCACATACATACGAATTGAATCTTTTCTCAGGTCTATTATTTGCATGGCCGCATGGGGGATACTATCTATCCCCCCTCTCCTCACATACATATATGTCAAATTACTTAAACATAATTTTTAAAATAGTTTTTTTCCTTATATACATCACATCAAAGAGGATAAATAGATTTTAAAGGGGATATATAGAATCACCCTATTTGCATGTCTCCCCCAACCAAACCATATATTATATATAAAAGTCATCATTTAACAATCAATTTCATAAACAATCTCCAACCCTACCTCCTTCTTCTCCATATTTAATTAGTATTTGAGCTTTTATCTAGCGGTATGAAATTATTAAAAAAATATTTTTCATCATTTATAATTAAGTTTTTGATTTAAAAATAGATTAGTGTATATGAGTTTTACTCTTTAAAAGTAAATATTAAAATAAATAGCATCTTAGCTTTAATTAAAGTAAATCAATAGTTAAGATTTTTTAGGACTTATTAATACTTCATAAATAATAAATATATACACACTAGAGTGGTACGTGTTCTGTTTTCTCGATCTTTCATAAATACAAATTAGAACGTATGTTGAGAAAATTAATCAATAGAAAGTACGTTACACTAAAAACTAGAAATAAAAATTAACATAATTATCAGGTAATTAACAGTTACATTGATCAATCAGTTACTAGATAGAAAATCTTACTCGACTCTTTATTACTACTACAAATAAATAGATCGAGATAGATGTTAGGGTTCTAAACCTCTTTTATCTTCAATTAATTCCCTGCACCTTCGCTAGATGATCGATGGTATATATCTTGCTTCAATCAACATCATGCCCATACATAACACATACATAATAAACTATCTATGTCTTGATATGATCTCGATTGAGGCTACAAATTAAACCATCAAACAAATTAATGGAGGCTGATCGAGATATACATGCACGAACCGCGAAATTTGCTAGCAAAATGTTAGCTGAATGTGTTGTGCGAGATCCTCAGCACTTAGCTTGCATTCAATTCCAATCTATGAAAACAAAATGCCACAAATCAACACTTCCATTAATTTCTATTAGAAACTTTCAATTGAAATTAAAAGTTAATACGTATGTTTACTTAATGCTGTAACGGTAACAATATTAATATTATTCCAATAAAACTAGGTTGTCAGCAATTTTGTAGCAATGGGTTGTTTTAGTTCCAAGACTAATGCATAGGCAAACACCTTACCACTGGATCGACTAGATGTCATGGGCATTAGTTTATTTGTTGTATGATTGTTTATAACTACAGATACTGTTTTAAGGAACTGTATAAGGGACCGGGAGTTATTGATCGATGAGTTTAGTTATTATATTACTTAAGTTCTTGAATTATTGTTGGTACCTTAAATTTGTGCTAGCTAGCTACTTTCTTGTTACCACTTAATTTCATCACCCAAATCTACCTTACTGAACCTCCTTTATTACTCTCTGTACCATATTTCCTATGTCAATTCTGTATGTATGCATGAGCTATAAGAAAACAAAAATGCATGAGCCAATTAAAGAGACTATGATAATAATAGCACAAGCTCCATAAAGTTTTACAACCATATTTTTCAAACAAACAAACAAAAAAGTGAATATATTGAAGTGGTCCACCAGAAATACATGAAGAGTATGATGTTGCCCTTTTCTCAACATATTAATTAAATATGTTTAAAATCCTTTCTCCAATTATCATCTTTCAAGTTTAAATTTGGCGCACAAAAAAAAAAAAAAAAAAAAAAAACAATTGAATTTGGCTAATTTTCTGTGAGAAACTTTTCTTTTTAGCGACAACAAAATATTTTATTAAAATCGATGCTAGAGAGAAATACAACCACTAAAAGCTTCAACATATGTAAACCAATTTTCTGTTAAAAACTAGCACTATTTTTTCAACTAAAACTAATAGTTCGAAGAACAAAAAAATTTACATTGTGTTCGCGAGTTTTCTAAAGAAAGAAAGAGTGATATCAATTTGGAAGAAAACAAAAGAAGAGATATTTTCAAATTTAAAGGAAGAGATGAGAGAAAATAGAAAGATTTAAGAAGAAAGTTTATTATCCAATTTTAACCTTAATTTTGATGGAATTTGAATTGAAAGGATTTTCCTTTCTTTCTTTTCTTTCTTGAACTCGAGAACCAGATAACGTAAAACATGCAAAATCTAAAAAAACGGCAACATATAACTACACTGTTCGCTTTTAATTAGGTATAAAAAAATCATAATGTATTTGTAACAAAAAACGAGTTTAATGCTTAAAAAAGTTATTCATTTGTTTTAGATTATTGACTTTAGTTACCTAATATTTTATGTGATGGTACTTAAATAGTTGATATCCATGCATCATCTGAAAGTCTAGACTAAGTCTGATCACTTAAAATCTAGGTTTCTATTTGTAGTACATTACAAAGAAAATGGTTAGATCTACCTGAAAAAAAGTTCCATAAGAGAAGTATATGTCTATAAAAAGAAAAAATAAGAATTGAAACAGATGTATTTAATGTAAGCATGCATGCAATGCCATAAAACAAATATTCTTTTTCAGAAAAAAACAATTAATATTTGGAGACTGGCTCACCTTGATTGTAAACGAGTTAACCATAGTTTCATCAACAGTAGTGATTGTAGCCTGTAGGATTTCAAGAGATAGATCTTCAAGAAGTGATATTATCTTTGTCGCTTGGCCTGGTAACCTAGGTGATAAAGTCTTTACAAGAAGATTAGCCCCTGAGAACTTCACCTCCACATCAGCGGTTGATGACTTGGAATTCGCAACGAGCTCGTTGATGGAGTCGGAGTTTGATGAAGAATTACAAGGTGAAGCTGGTGTGGTGGTAGCCATGGATGACGGAGATAGCAGGTAAGAAATAGTCGAGGGTAAACGATGCCTGTATGGGCTTGCGGACTGTGGGGTTCGAGGACTTATGGGCAAGCTTGGCCTCGGGCTCAATGGCGGCTTTCTAGGGCTCAAAGGTAAGGTTCTAGGGCTTGAAATGAGCCAGCTAGGGCTCAACACATCACTATAAACTTTTCTTTGCTTCTTGGCCTCTAGAGATTGTAGCACTTGTTGCAATTCGGTTATGTAATCAATCACCCCTCCAATTATTGAAGCTTGATCACCCTATATATATATATAGTTTGTAAAAACACAATATATATAAGGTGTTAGATTGATTATAAATCCATGAGTAAAATAAGCACTTATAAAGATAACAAATGAATATATAGTAGCTCAATGCAAACATTTTGGATGATCAGAAGGTTTAAGATTTAAGAAAACGGTCACAAAATCAGTTAGGTCGCACACATCATAGCATAGCTTGACTTTCTTTTATAGAAGCAGCTAAAAAAGCATACCACTTTTGAAAAATAAAATGAGAATTAATGGAGTATCATTGATACCCGTTTGACGTAAAAACAAGGCATCAGCGACCGGAGAACGGCTAAGTGCTCGTTCATCTGCTTCCTCCGGTTCCTCTCCACCGTGACATGATTCATCTTCAACGGCCCATCTGAGTTGTCACCGCCGTCGTCTATAGGCGGTGACACCTTTTGTCTCTTGGTTTTTGGTGAAAACTTTTCAACCTCCTCCTCCACAGTTTCTCGCACTCCATTAGAAGAGATAGACTTCTCGGAGACCAACCGATGCAAGTTACCACTGTCTTTTACACCACACGCCGTTTCATCTAACGGTGTTTCTAGGGCAGTGAATTCACCGGAAACACCTTCTAACGCCTCAAGAATACTAAAAATGTCGTCTGGGGATGCTACTCCGGACAAGGAGAATTTGTTTCCACCCAACTGTTCGGCGGAAGTGTCGAAGAAATCCGGTAAAGAAGTTGACTCACCCAACATGTTGATCGTTAAGCGAAGGAAATTAAAGAAAACAGGTGGTTTTGCGATTGATTCGAACAAAAACACAAGGTAGGTTGATGTAAAAAGATGAAGATAGAGAGAGCAAACATGAAAGATTGTGTTTTCTTGGAATCTTGTGAAGATCGAGGAAAGAGATGCCAAAATCAGGAAATATTAATAGGCATCTGACCATGGATAGCGACTTCTCTATCCACATCATCTTCTCTCTCTTCAATACTGGATTTTCCTAAATCCAAACCGTTAGATGCAGTTTTGTGAAATATTCGTTACTAGGTTTACAGCAGAATACAAAACCAACTAGTACTTGTCATAGTGGTATTTGGGTTTTACAATATCTTTAAGTTCTTGGGAATTTGGTTTCCTTAAGAAAAAATGGTGGAGATATTATTCCTCATGGTGGCGATCTCTGGAGATAACGGAGGAGGGTTTAATCCCTCATGGTGAGTGGCTCGGGGTCCGCATACTGCCCGTATGGATGTCACTGCGGCCCGACCCACTAAATTTCGCTGTTAAAAAAAAGCAGAATACAAAAAATTACCTTACAACGCCAACTATGATAAGGCCATCCGTTATGGAGGCTACTCGTTGGGCGAATTGTCTCCGAGCTCGCCAGGGAACACCACCTCGGGTGGTTCAAACTCGCCGGGTAAGTGAAGCTCCGGGTTTTGAGACTCGCGTAGAAGCAATCAATTCACACCCCACCTCCCACCCCTCCCGCCAATCACGGCTTTTCTTTTTAGTTTTTTTTTAACTTTAAAGGGAAGGTATAACGGGTAAGGGTGGGTAAAGGAAAGGGAATGGGAGAAAAATGATATGACACTAATGTGGCAGTGGGTAAGGAAAGGAAAGAGGGGGAGTATAACGGATAGTCTAACCGTGTATCAAAGTCAAATAATTGGTGATTTATTATGCTCCTTCCTCTCACATACAAACATGTCACATCACTTATTTATAATTTTCAATATAATTTTTACACTCATATATGTCACATCAAGGGGCTATATAATTTTTTGAAGGGGGACAAATAGAATTACCCTTTATTATTTAGACTGTATCCAAATATAACAATCAAATCTATTGAATACTTAACGATTTAACATTTAGTGTTGAATAGTTTCATTTAACGGTAAACAAACAATCTCTAAATATTGTTAATTTGTTATAAGACATGATATATTCTTATATTTTTTTCTTCCTATCTATTCTACTACTTACAAAATCAATATAAGTATTAAAATTAATAGAGGATGTGAGAAAAGAAAAATAGTAAACTTCACATGTAATATTGTAATAAGTAGAAAGATAAAATAAAAAAATATCTCATTTTTCTATTATTATTGAACCTTTAAAATTTAGCAAGTGACAAGAAGTAGAAATAAATGAAATTCACGCGCTTCAGCGACTTGTCGAGTAAAGAGAAATTAATGCAAATACAAATATTCATTGTATTTCCACTTGGAGGAGGAATGTTTTGTCTTTTTTAAGCTTCGACCCACTTAATTTTGGTGTGTGGTCTTCATCCTTGCTTTTGTAAAACAGAGAAATGATATACCTGTTTGTTTTTAAAGTCTTTTTCAGAAATTGATTATATCATACAGAAAATAGAGTTAATAGCATTTCTAGTTATTTTAAGTTTTTTTTCTTTAATTACAAACTTCATCCTAGCTATCATTTTATTGCATTAAACAGTCCTTTGAAATATTTTTTGTTTATCTTAATAGTTAAATCAGGTGTATTTAAGAACATTTAGGTCTTTTTATTCCATTTTTTGTAGTTTTTAATTGATTTTAAATGTAAGATCATATATTGTTTTTAATAAAGTAAAAGAATAAAAAATTACATATAAACTTAGAATGAATAAACCAATTTTTTTACTTATACCTAATGACACCACAAGTATACTATCATCTTAAAAAACCATCACTGCCATATGCTTGCACCAACACCTCTATCACCACGCCTAATACCATCATAAATCAAAAACCACAAGCAAATTACAGAACAACCATGAACCATTAACTACCACCAACTAAAAACCACTAACCATTGTCTACCACCACCAGAAAGTCGAAAACCATCAAGAACACAAAAAACAATTGAATTCCATATGCCTAAACAATTGAAACTTTAAACTATTAAAACACACTCAGGAAAGGAAACCCGTAAATTCTAAATCAACCTTAGATCTAACACACACAGGCACCGTGAGAGAGGGGCATTTGTGTTGTTTGGCAAATGGTGGTGCACGATGGTGGCTTTATCGTCTTCATGGAGATGGTGTGATAGTGACGACGAGGTGGTGTATAATGGTTGTGATGAGATCCGTTAAGTAGGTTTAGATCCAAACCGTTGGTGGAGGTGATGTTGATCACGATGAGATGGAAATGACAGGTGCTGCATGCCATCGGATTAAAGTGGCGGTCGACGGTAGGACAAAGAGGTCGGGCATGTGTGTATGAAGAGTGGAAGTGTATGTAAGGTTAACGGAAGGGTAAAAATGTTATTTTGACATGGTTAGCAGATTTTTTATTGAAAACCGATGAAAAGAACTATTCATCTAAGAAAATGGTAGTCAAAATATAGATTTTGCAACTTTTTAAAAAAGAACTAAACTTGCATTATATGGATAACGAGTTTCTCCTTACCCACGCGTTGCAACATGTTTCTAATAACGTATAGAACAATTTCTAATTAAAGTGTTAGAATAGAAACTGAATACAAAAATCAAGTAGAAATACTAATTAATAAATAAATAACTCTAAAAGTTTGAAAAAGTAAAAAAAATAAAAATTATACCTGTAGAGAATGAAATTACTAATTAGATAAAAGAAATCTTAGAATCTTAAAAAAATAAAGATAGTGGAAGTGCACAACAATGATTTAATGCAAACAAATAAAAGAATTACAAATCACATGTAGTAGGAGTCGACATAATCTACATCTGCTCCTTACCACTCCGCCAACTACTACTTTCTGCTCTTAATCAGATTCGTAAATATATAAATTGATTTATGCAGAAAAGGATAAAACAGTTCATGTTCATTCTTCCTGCATATAGTTATATATATATATATATATATATATATATATATATATATATATATATATATATATATATATATATATAGGAGAGGGTTCATGCGAGAACCATTCTTAGTACGAGAACCGCGAGAACCAATCTCAGCTGTTCCTTAAATATGGAAAGTTAAACGGATGGAGAGCGTGGAGGGATAAAGTGTGGTAGGGTGCATGTGAGGAATTCATGGGTGGACATGACATTGAAGGAGGGTGAATTGGACGGCTCAGATTGGTTCTCGCGATTCTCGCATGAACTTTTTCCTATATATATATTATAATTAAGGTACATACAATATGATTAACTCAAAAAAATAAAAAGTGATTATAAAAGGAGAGATATACATGTATTTCACCATATTTTTATTTAAAAAGCCCAATTTCGTAAATGGTCCTTTAATTATACACAATTGGTCCTTTAATTAAAAAAAAAGCCAATTTCAGTCATTTAACTACCATTTTCTTTCAAATTTAGTCATTTCTAGTGACTTCAATTAAGTTAGTCTGTTAAACGAAGGGTGTTTTAGTCTTTTTAATTTATAATGAATTGAAATAATATGTCTTTTCTAAAAAAGGTAATCTCTTTGTAAACTATAAGTGTCTCTCGCTCTCCTCTTTCTTTGTTATGAACAACAAACGCAACTCCTCTCTCTACTATGTAACTCCTCTCTCTACTTTCTCATTTTCCGTCGCCGACGACTCCACCGTTGGATCCACCAACCACACCAGTGTATCTCTACACTATTTTTGTGCTCTTTTTTCTCACTCTCCTTTCCTTACTCTCCATAGATCAAAGGGAGGTGATCAGCGGTGGTTTGAGAGAGGGAATGGCATAATGAAAAGGGAGGGGGTGCAACTGAGGTCAGCTAAAAGATTCAAGATCAAGGTTTGAGAGATGATACACCAATCTTGAACCGGAGGAGGAAGGCGATGACGATGACGTCTCAGACTATGATGGTGTCGTCATCGAACATCAACTGTAATAGGTGAATGATGGTGATGATGATAATAACGAGGACGAGGAGGACGACAAACTTGATGAGGACGAGAATGATGCCGAGTAGGTACATTTGGTTAGTAGCTTTGTAAGAATTGGTGTATGTTATGGATACATCTTGGTGTTGGTACTCCTTGTTTAGATTAAACTTGACTTGATTTCAATTATATTTCCGTGTTGTTGAACACATGCCTTATGTATTTGTTGCGTCATTTTAATTACCTATATTTATTATAGTATGTTTTCGCTATGTAATTGTAGCAATAATAATAGCTATATTCAAGTCATTACTTTGGGATTTGTAGAATTTGCTAATTGTAAATGATTAAATTATGGAAAAATGTATTTTCCAACAATATTTTAAAAAAACAAATTAGTGACGACATATTGTCACAAAACTAAAAGAATGAATTAAAATGATATGGTTTTTTAATATAGTGACGACTTAGTCGAATTGATATGACAAGGAGTATTATAAGGGATAGTTTTTTATTTTTTTATTTTGCGCCAAATTTTTTTCCATGTCTTTGCTATTGTGATCTGAGACGAAATTTTTGTGGCTACATCTTTGCGACGACGGTCGTCGCTTCTAGGTCTGCGACTACTTTGAAGGCTAACTTATGTCGTCGCAAATATCTCAGTTTCTTGTACTGGTAGTATGGACAGGGAGAATGTAGGCGATAGAGGTGGGGCGGAGATGGTGACTTACTGACTTCACACTTTGGACTTTGAATGGTGGCAAAAGGGTGGCCGAGAGGGGTGATCGATTGCACAGTTGTACGGGTGGTTTTAGGTTCATCTACGTTGGGGTTTAAGATCATCTTCAGTCCTACTGATATATCCGTATTTATATACGTTTTACATACCGAAAACCCTCGCATTTAATCCGTAATTAAGGTGAATTGTACGTATTATTATCTTAAATGTTTTGTTTTCACCATTGCAGGTTAATAGGTCTAAAAGTGAAGATTTCAAGTTAATCAAGTGAAAAACTGAAGAAAAATGAAGAATTGTTGAAAAGCACAAGTGCATGCGGTCGCATGTACCTACATGCGGTCGCATGTACCTGCATGCGATCGCATGTAGGTGCCGAATCTAGCCTTGGCACTTGTCATCTTCTCCTGCTTCACTGTCTTGTTAACCGCCCAAAGTCAAGCCATGCGGTCATGGCTTGTGCATGCGATCGCATGGAGTCCCATTTCAGTGCTATATAAAGTGCTCTTGGCCAGGAGAAAAGGGACACATACATAGACAGACAGACATATACACACACTACACTTTCGGTTTCTTCACTTCAAAGTACTCTCCCTGAGATACCCAAACACTCCAATCCCTATTCCAAAGGTGTAGAAGCTTAGTGAAGGCTTGGATCATCAAGTGAAGCTTGAAACTTCAAACAAATAAGTATATAGCTTGAAGATTGCTTGGTATAATCTGATCATTTCTTATTTTTAAATATGTATCCAAGTGTTTTTCTCATTGTTGTACTTGTAATAATGAGTAACTAAACTATTTCACTTGGGCCAAGATAATTCTTGACCAAGTTATGGCAATATAAATCTTTTCTTGATGATTTGATATAAAAAATATGTTTTGATCATTAATATAAATGTGTTTGATCACCTACCCTCTTTGTCTAAGGTAATCTAACCAATTTTATGAAAATTATCTATTGTATATGATGGGTAATTTACTTTTGTCTCCGGTAATATTTTTAAAGTTTTCACATATATTCTTTGTTAAGTTTGAATGATTTGTGTTATTAAAAATAAAATATCAACCATAAACCAACTAATTAATTAAGAGGTCAAATTGGTCTAATTAAATTATAACGTATAACTGCACATATACTGATCAAACAAAGATCGAATGCATGACACTCGATCATGAAAGAATGTTGGTTTTTGAAACAGATAAATGCATGGCCCTGAGAAATAATATATTGATGCATGCAGTGATAGTATTTTGTAATTTAGCTTTATATATTAATATCATTAATGGATACGTACACTCTCCAACTACCTCCCGGCCCGTTGATTCTATCACACGATCGATTGCTAACTATTTTAAAATTTCAGCTAGATTCTCTCCCACCAATTTTCCTGTTTAATTGTTGGCGGAATTGACACCTTGAAAGTTCTATTTTGATTCATTGGCGGACCTACATATATATATATATATAATATACGTATATATGTTGAAAGAAACGGATCGAGCACAGAAAATATTTTTGTATTCTTTCTCGTGCTACCAGTTAAATTTTTTTATTCTCTAGATAGATGTAAACCAAAATATAAGTGTACAGTTACAATATGTTAATTGATAACATTTATTATACTATATTTTAATTGTTTCTTTTATAGAATGAAAATTTTAAGTGATGCCTGCTTGAATCTTTTTGATGATGAGTGATCATATATGCTTTTATTTTTGTAATTAATTTTATATATTTTATAATATTAATCTATACTATTTTATAATGCATTTAACATTCTCTTTCTTAAAAATTTTAAGACTACTTAATTTTAAGTAGTACATATTTTTATACAAATAATACAAACCCTTAAAGCAATAACTCAATCAATTAACTTCTTAATTAGCTCAACTAATTAATGTAAATATGTAATTACTTAACAACTCATCAAATATGACACCAACAATTTATTAATCTAATTTTAGTTAAATCACTAACATTAACAAAAATTCCAAAACAAGAATATTTTTCTATCTAATTGTTAAGAATAATATATATTTTTTATTTTATTGTATTTTACAAATTAGTAAAAGAATTTATGGAAAAAATGAGATATAAAGATAATAAAACAATGACGAAAGAAAAACATATATGATTCATTAAATCGACATGTTATCGAACATAAATTATTAATCGTTGCCGCATTGCGCAGGTACATTGCTAGTCATTATCTAAAGATGATTTTGGGTGAACTACGTGGTGATTTTGGAGGAGAAGAGAAATTATCTTTAAAGACGTGGAGTGGGAAGATTTATCTATATGACAAGATCAGAAATAGAAACTTCGTTTATATGATTGAACGACCCACGGAATAATCTCATGACAACTTTATAAGACCATCCGCATCCGCTCGGGATGGGATGGTGGGTTGCCTCGGGTCCGGCTCCCGCACCGTCGCGCCCATCGTGGGCTCTCTCGGGTTCCCCCTCTCTCGGTTTCACCATCTAGCTCGGTTCCACCTTTTTCCTTTTTTTTTTTTTTTTTGCTTTTTTCCTTTTTTAATAAATGAATGGGATGGTGTGGGATGGTGTGGGATGGATGCTGGTGTTTGTGGGATGATATGGGATGGAAAGAAAAAATGATGTGGCGGTGACGTGACATGGGTTGGCATGGGTTGAATGCTGATAATCTAAGGAGGTTTGATGATGTTAGAATCTGTTAATTTGGCTCGGAAAACATTGCATATATTATGGCGTGCGTACGATGGACGTGTACGTACAGCTTTTACTAATAATTAATGGTTTATTAAGTATATATATATAAGGGCCGCCGGAGTAAATCTTAAATGAAAGATCGACTGATGAGCGTTGCCGGAAAAGACTGAACATTATGAGAACGACGACGGACGGCAGATGGTACGGTGGCTCTCTGCAACATGTCGATCTCTCTAGTACATACAGCAGCTATCTGCCTTGGAATTCAATGATGGTGGGACCTTCCTGCGTTCAATGCGTAATCAGACCACGGTATTTCCGTGCTTGTCTTCTCTCATCCTCCTCCTCATTAATTAATTAATTCAATTCTTATTCGTAATTCCCCTGCCGGCCTTTTCAATTATCAAATCTAGCTAGCTTTTATTTTCTGGATCATGAGCAATTAATAGGAATATATAACTTCTCTTGGTCTACTATATAACTATAACGTATATATTCAACAAGACTTTATAGTGTAGTATTATTAACGTGTGATTAAAATTTATAATCTACTAGTATCAACGTACGTGTGATTTAAGGTGTTTTTTCTTCTTAAAGTTAAAGAATCTCTATAACAAAATTTTGATTTTTTCACATCCCAATTTTATAAAAGTGTGTAGAATTGTCAAAGTGTTTGCGCATAAAAATTTGTATTAAATGGTTTTTAAGTACGGGTTCCATAACAATGTTCTTATGTAAAAAATATATTCGCACTTAAAAGTTCGTAAGAAAATTAGTAAGTTTTTCTACAACTAAAGCTGTGTTGATCAATTTTTCGCCCCAAATTTTTCGGTCTTCTCCACCCAAGAGAAGTATGAAGAATTTTGGTGCAAATACTTAATCTATTAATTAAGCATGGACAAATATAATTTTCTACGCATTTAAAAGTGTGAATATATTATCTTTGCAATCATTTATGCGAACATTATTATGATCTCCTAAATTCTTCATGCTTAAAATTTTAAACTTTTTTACATATTTATAAGTGCGAGTAACTTGACATAAACATGTAATTTTTAATTGCGTGTAAAAATGCTAACAAATAAGATTTTTTTGTATGCATATAGGTGAACATTGCATAATGATTTGGTTAGAAATAATAATCACACACTCATATAAAAAAACATCCTTCTACTCTCAGGGTTCAAAGGGGTTAGAGATGTTGGGTTTTTGGGAGCCAAATTCATCACTAATATAACCATTTGTTAATCGAATTACCAAAACGAAAAATGAAAGTTTCATGAAAAACTTTTTATACAAAATTAGGTTAAATATGAGTGGAAACAGTCAAACACAAAAGCATGATTCTAGTATAGAATAATATTAGAAAGCCTAAGGATGTGGTGGATCAATGAGTCAAAGGATAATGATTTTGAGGAATTGTATAGGGGAATTAACTCCTCAGAAGTGTAAGATAATACAAGCTAGCAAAAGCTAGAGGGTGAAGAAATCGAAATTTAGGAAATGTCAAATTCATCAAAGATGATGATGGCATGGTTTTAATGAAGGGTCGGAATATTAGGCTAAGATGGGGTGATAATTTTCTTAAATTATTCAACCAAGGGAGAAGGATTAAGCCGAGAAGGAAATGTTTTAGTAAAAGGCTTTTACCAACAAATGTTTCTGCCCAAGGATAAGGTTAGGAGCGCACTTAGAAAGATGAGGGGAGGCAAGGCAATAAGATTGGACCAAAATTTTCGTTGTTGAGGTGTGCAGGTGCGTACTAGATCCAGGTATTAGGTGGTTAACTGTTGAAAATATAATGCTCTCCAAGACCAACATAGGGTACATATGTAATTTATTGTGTTACTTGTAACTTGGTTTGTTTGTGTGTAGGTTTAACTGGGCTGTTTATCTGCTGGACTAGGCTGTTAGCTGTTGAGCCGCTGTAGAGATTGAAGGGGGTGGCTTGAGACCAGGTTGTGATATGGGTCGGGTGCACACCTAGTGTGGATGTGATCCATGTCTGCCCTTAGCTGCCTTTGGCGGTTATGTGTTACACTTCTTGTGTAATGTGATAAGAGAAGGATAAATAAAATTGTTTGACTTGTTGACTGTTGCTTCACACGTGCTGTTAGTAATAGTTTTTTAGGTCTATATTTTGTATTTTTATGTGAGTTAACAGAAGAGAGGTAATCGAGAGGCTGGTGACTTTTAGTCTTAGTTTTTAGTTTTTGTTCCAGGTTACTCATTCGCATATTGCTGGATAGTTTTTTCTTCCTGTTCTTGTTCTAATCACAGTGAGGAGTATTCAGATTGTTGATTTGTATTTCTCAACATGGTATCAGAGCTACGGCTCTTGGATCGATCAATTATATGAGCGATTAGTTTGTTGTCGATTTGTTCTTGTTCGAGAATCGTGGAAACCCTAAGTTGGTTCTCGATCGATTAGCACCCCTTGGTTCTGATCGATTTGTTCTTCTGTTGATCGACTGCTGTTGTCGATTAGGTCTTTGTTCTTCGATTGGATTTGTTCCGTTGGTACCGGATTGTTTTCTTGTGGCTGTACCGATTGTTGTCCGGTGGATTCTTTGATTGTTAGAGACCAGATCGAGTTTTCGTTTGATTTGTTTGGGCGATGGTCCTGGATGATTTCGTTTCTGCTGCTGAGTTGCTGTTCGATTTGGATTGGGATTCTGATGTTCGGTGCTTGCTGATGGATTTGTCAGAGTCTAATCCTCGTGGTTCTTATGAAAAGGTTTGATGTCTTGCTCTTTTCATCCTGAGCAAGACTCTGTAAGTCTTCTATCCTTTTTTTTCTTGTTACTATATTACTGTTCTATTTTGCATATAATCTGATTCTATCTTGATTATATTACTGTTCTGTTTTGCATATAAATTGTTTTGCATTTTTTGTCTTGGCTATATTTCAGTTGATATAATCTGATTCTGGTTTGCATATTATTGTGTTCATGTGTTTGAATTGATGTTCTGTTCTGCATATAGTATGATTTTGATTCGTATATGATACTGTTTGTTTACTGTTTTGGAAATCTTTTGTTCGTTGATACTGTTTTTTGCTTGTTGACTCATCATGTCTAGTCCTAAGAGTCCGAAAGAATCTGGAACTAAAGATACAGTGGATGTTGATGATCCCTTATATCTACATCCATCTGATAGTACAATTGTGTCTATTGTTAGTATCAAATTGTCTGGCACTGATAATTTTAGAGTTTGGAAGAGTTCCATGATAAGGGCTTTAAAAGGAAGAAATAAATTGTGTTTTGTTGATGGTTCTTACACCGTTCCTAATGAAAAGGATGAAAAAATTTATAAAAAATGGGAGAGAGTAAATGATGTTGTTTGTTCTTGGATTCTTGGTTCAATTTCAGAGTCTATATACTCTAATCATGTATGTTCTGAAGTTGCTCATGAACTTTGGAAGGAATTGTCAGAAACTTATGAAAAATCAGATGGTTCTGTTATTTTTAATGTTCATCAGAGGATAAATGGTTTAATCTAAAATGGTTTAACCGTGTCTGAATATTTTTCTAAGCTTGATGCTTTATTGAAGGAGTATGATGCACTTACGAGTCTAATTGAGTGTACCTGTGATGCCAACACTAGTCTTAAGAATCATTCCAAACTAATGAAGCTTATGCAGTTTTTAAATGGTCTGGATGATAGGTATAGTCAAGTTAAAAGCCATATCCTTCTTATGGAACCATTACCTTCTGTAAGAACTGCTTTCTCAATTGTGTCTAGAGAGGAGTCTCTTTAGAGGGGTGGTTTCCTAACAATGTTGTTTCTCAACCTACTGTTTTTGTAAGCAAATTTAATGATACAAAGAGGTTTAGTAAAGGAAAAAATTTTAATACTGGTAATAACAGTTCTACCTTTAACACTCTGCAGTGTAAGCATTGTGGTGTAAAAGGTCACACTATTGAGAGGTGTTTTAAAATCATTGGTTATCCAAAAGATTTTAAGTTTAGAAATAGTAATGTTTTTCAAAATAAGTCTGATTCTCAAGGCAGTGGTAGATCTTTTGCTAATAATGTTTCTGTTTCTAATGTTTCTGATGATTCTGATGTTTCTAAAGCCCCTGACAGTGATAAGTTTTTTCTTACTGGAGAACAATATGCAAAATTTCTCACCTTAATCAATGGTAATTCTGGAATGGAAGGTGTTACTGCTAATATGGCAGGTATTTGTTGTTCTAGTAGTGTTTATACTAGGAATAAGAAATGGGTGATTGATTCAGGAGCTAACCAACATATGGCTAGAACTGAATCAAATTTAGTTGATGTTGTTGATGTTTCGGACCTGGATTTAAGGGTTGGACATCCAAATGGTACATCTGCTAAGATTAATAAAATTGGGAACATGAATCTATCTGAAAAAGTTACTTTGTTTGATGTGTTTGTTGTTCCTGATTTTAATGTGAACCTTCTGTCTGTTCATAAGCTGTGTAAGGATAGCAAGTGTAAGGTTGTTTTTTATGAGTACTCTTGTAATATTCAGGATTCTCAGTCCAAGGAGACTGTGGAGACTGGTAATGAAATAGGAGGACTCTACTTTCTTGATGGTAAGAGTTTGAGTAGTAATCCTAGTGTTGTGTGTCATACCTCTAAGTTTTTGTGGCATTGTAGACTTGGCCATCCTTCTGATCAAGCCCTAAATTGTGTTAAAAACAAGCTTAAAATAGGAAATGAGTCTGTTTTGCCTTGTGATGTTTGTCATAGAGCTAAACAAACTAGAAATCCATTTCCTGTCAGTGACCATAAGGCGCTCAAGTTAGGTGATGTTATTCATTTAGATGTTTGGGGTCCTTATAGGAGAACTACTTATGACGGATATAGATACTTCTTGACTATTGTTGATGACTTCACGAGGGCAGTTTGGGTCTATCTTCTAAAGTCTAAAGATGAGGTCTTTTATTGGTTTTGTGTGTTTTACAATGTTTTGTTTACTCACTTTAAGACTAAGGTCAAAATTGTTAGGTCAGATAATCGGACCGAGTTTCTGAATCACAATATGAAGATGTTTTTTAAAGAAAAAGGAATTTTACATCAAACTAGTTGTGTTTATACACCACAACAGAATGGTTTTGTGGAGAGAAAGCATAGACATATCTTGAATGTTACTAGATCTTTGCTTTTTCAGTCTGCTTTGCCATTGAAATTTTGGGGTGAAGCGGTTTTGACTGCTGTTTTTTTAATAAACAGAACACCTTCGTCCGTTTTAAATGGGATAACTCCTTTTGAAAGAGTATACAAATATCCGCCTAAGTTTAATAATTTGAGGGTTTTTGGATGCTTGTGTTATTCTACTAGACTTAATGATAATGACAAGTTGAATTCTAGGGCTGAGAAAACTGTTTTATTAGGATATTCTAATGAAAAAAAGGGATACAAACTTTTTAGTCTTGATTCAAATCTTGTTTTCTTTTCCAGGGATGTGAAATTTTATGAGGAGATATTTCCCTTTAAGATGAGATCTGTTGGTCTCGATGATGATTTAGATTCTTTTAAAGACTACAGTAAGTTCCTTGATGAGTTTGGTTGGCCCTTAAATTCTGATCCGTCCCATTCTGTTCCCGATGATGAATGTAATGTTAGTGCTGATTCTTTTCCTGAAGTACAGCCGTTAAATGATACAGGGGACAGCCACCAGAATGGTGGTACTAGTGCAGAGCACTCTTTGGATGACCAAGGTGTGGAGGTACTTATTCCCCAATCTGAGGTAGGTAGTCCTTCTAGTCATGTTGATGCTGAGGGAACTAGCTCTTCTAGTGGAAGGGGTTCGGTTAGTTCTGTTAGACCTAGAAGGGAGTTGAGGATGCCTGCTAGGTTTAATGATTTCGTTGTAGAAGGTAAGCATAAGTATGGGATTGAAAGGTCGATCAATTACTCTAGTCTTACTTCTGAAAATTTTTATTTTGTATCTAATCTTGACAAGTCTTTTGAACCCAGAAGTTATAGTGAGGCCGCTTCTGACCCAAATTGGGTAAAAGCCATGAATGATGAGATAGAGGCTTTGTATAGAAATCAGACTTGGGAAATTACACCGTTGCCTGATAACCGAAAGCCTATTGGTTGTAGATGGGTGTATAAAATCAAATATAAGGCCAATGGTGAAATAGAAAGGTATAAATCTAGGTTAGTAGCTAAGGGATATAGTCAGAAGGAGGGTATAGATTATGAAGAGACGTTTTCTCCTGTTGCCAAAATGGTAACAGTTAGAGTTGTTATAACTGTTGCTGTTAATAATGGCTGGAGTCTGTTCCAACTTGATATTAATAATGCTTTTTTATATGGAGAGTTGGATGAGGAAGTGTATATGATGTTGCCTGAAGGCTATCACAATAAGAGTGATAATCAGGTGTGTCGGTTGAAAAATCTCTTTATGGTCTTAAACAGGCGCCGAGGAAGTGGAATGAGAAATTGTGTTCTGCTTTGTTTGAATATGGATTTGTTCAAAGTGTTAATGATTATTCTTTGTTTATTAAGGAAAAAAATGGTGTTTCTGTTTTTTTGCTTGTATACGTTGATGATATTATTCTTACTGGTAACAGTTTAGATGAAATTGAAAAGGTTAAGTTGTTTTTAAAGTCCAAGTTTTTGATTAAGGATCTTGGTAAACTCAAATTATTTTTGGGTATTGAGGTAATCGAGACTCCCAATGGTGTGTGTCTTACTCAAAGGAAATATTGCTTGGAACTTCTTCATGAATATGGGATGTTAGCTTCTAAACCTGTGAAAACACCTTTAGATTCTAACTTTCTAATTACTGATCAAAATGTTGATAGTCAAGATAGTTTACTTGCAAATGTTACTGAGTTTCAAAAGTTAATTGGTAAACTTATTTACTTGACAATGACAAGGCCTGATATTTCTTATGCTGTGCAGACTTTGAGTCAGTTTATGCATTGTCCAAGGAAGTCACATTTGTCTATTGCTTTAAGGGTTTTACGATTCTTAAAGAATAGTCCAGGTAGTGGGGTTAATATTGTTAAAAGTGGTATAAGTAGTATGTCTGCTTTTTCTGATGCTGATTGGGCCAAGTGTCTTATGACTAGAAGGTCAGTAACGGGTTATTGTATTTTTTTGGGAAAGAATATGGTGTCTTGGAAGAGTAAAAAACAGGATACTGTTTCCCGTTCTTTTACTGAGTCTGAGTATAGAGCTCTTGGCTCGGTTACTTGTGAAGTTGTTTGAATTTTGAAAATTCTTTTTGATTTAGGTATAAAGGGGTCGAGTCTAGTTCCTGTGTACTGTGATAATGAGTCAGCTATTAAGCTGGTTCATAATCCAGTATTTCATGAAAGGACTAAGCACTTTGAAACTGATGTACATTTTATCAGGGATAAGGTTGCTAAGGGTGTTATTAAGGTTATTAAAGTTCCATCTGCTGAACAAGTTGCAGATGTGTTCACTAAGTCTTTGCCTTTAGTTCAACACAGTTTCTTATGTGCTGAGATGGGTCTTAGTAATCCATTTCATGAGTAATTATTATCTCCCTGTTGGTCTTGAGGGGGGGTGTTGAATGTATAATGCTCTCCAAGACCAACATAGGGTACATATGTAATTTATTGTGTTACTTGTAACTTGGTTTGTTTGTGTGTAGGTTTAACTGGGCTGTTTATCTGCTGGACTGGGCTGTTAGCTGTTGAGCCGCTGTAAAGATTGAAGGGGGTGGCTTGAGACCGGGTTGTGATATGGGTCGGGTGCACACCTAGTGTGGATGTGATCCATGTCTGCCCTTAGCTGCCTTTGGCGGTTATGTGTTACACTTCTTGTGTAATGTGATAAGAGAAGGATAAATAAAATTGTTTGACTTGTTGACTGCTGCTTCACACATGCTGTTAGTAATAGTTTTTTAGGTCTATTTTTTGTATTTTTATGTGAGTTAACAGAAGAGAGGTAATCGAGAGGCTGGTGACTTTTAGTCTTAGTTTTTAGTTTCTATTCCAGGTTACTCATTCGCATATTGCTGGATAGTTTTTTCTTCCTGTTCTTGTTCTAATCACAGTGAGGAGTATTCAGATTGTTGATTTGTATTTCTCAACATTAACTAACTCCGTTAACCGTATTTTCTAATCGGCTAAATGCCAAATGAGTGGAGATGTAGTGTGGTTTTTCCATTCTATAAGAACAAAGGAGACGCCTAACTTTGTGGAAGCTACAAGGGTATCAATTTCCTCAGACATACTATGAAGTTGTGTGAAGGAGTAACAAAAAAACACGTTGTGTCGAGAAACGAATGAGACGGAAAACCAATTTGGTTTTATTCAAGGGAGATCTTCAATAGAATTTGTTCACCTCATTAGAAGCCTCATGAAGAAGTATACGAAAAGGCAACGAGACCTTCACATGGATTTCTTATATCTGAAAAGACGTATGATTGTGTTCAAAGGAGCTAATTTGGAAGACCTTGAACGAGAGGATGATCTGAGTAAGATATATAAGATTGATTAGGGACATGTATAAAGGTGTGTTGACCTATGTCTAGACCAAGGTACGTAAGAGGGTGAGTATTTCCCGGTGCTAAGGGACTCTCACCAAGGATACGCTCTTAGCCCGCCTCTTGTTGCAATCAATCTTAATGGACTGTCACGAGGGATTCAACGGAGCATTCCTTGGTGGATACTTTTTTGCCAAAGACATTGTTTAAGTCTTAGAAACGAAAGGGGATCTAAATAGTCAGTTAGAGTAATGGAGGGCAACGCTAGAGGATTCTAGACTTAGAGTTAGTAGAGATCAGACAGTATATATATGTTTCGACTCTAGCAAGAGGAGGAACGAGGATGATGAAATCCATTTAGGAGATAGTGTACAGCAACCCGAAGAGTCATTTAAGTGTGTGGGTTCCGTATCACATAGCACGAGGAGGTGATATCGCCTTATTTATATATTTTATGCACAATATCTGGATATTTAAATATTGATATCTCACAAAAGTTGAACAAATGATACTTAATATTTTTGATTTGTGAATATTAGGTTGCAAAAGAGTATGGGTGAGAAATTTAAACGGAAATGTGGAAAAAAAATTAAAGATTTAAAGGAAAGATAAAAGCCTGACTAAGTGGGGCGAACTACGCGCTGAGTGGATAAAATTCGCGATGGACGGAAGAAACGCGACGCGCTGAGTAGATAAAGTCTTACTAAGTCGGGCGAACTACGCGAAACGCGACATGTTCAAGAAGGAAGCGTGATGAGTATTTGGCGAAATCCCAACTCTATATAAACTCTTGTTCTGATCTGTTTGAGGGTTACTAACCATTCTTAGCCGACCCTAGGGTTTCCAGAGACACATATTCGGAGTTCTAGATCGTTGCTTGGCTTGGAGCTTGAAGATTTTGCATTGGGAAGTGAAGATTTGAAGTTTACATAATAGATCTACGTACATTCAGTACAATCATGTTTGGTTCACTTTATATGAATTTCAGTTGTTGTAATCTTAGAATTATGTGTTAAGACTCTGTAATCTCTGCTTAGACATGATATACCTTTGATATTTAGTTTAGTTTCAGTGATTCGGATAATCACTTTTAATTCTAATATGATCCATGCCCAAGAAAATGACTCAAGAAAATTGATGTAAGCAAAGCTGAATACCAACAAGACATGAACCAAATGTCAAACTCTTACATGTTCTAGCTACAATCAACCTCTCCTAACCGGCAGTTTCTGATTTCATTCTTAACTCGATCGATTTATATAGCCGTACCATTCGCTCAACTTAAATAAATTAAGCATAAACCGCCTATTTCAACATTCACCATAAGACTCCCTATTTCAATCCTCTCTTCAAAGCATTTCATCTGACAGCCTGGCATGATCTGCATTTAGAGATAAAAATATAATCCAATCAATATAAAATTGTTCAAGATAAGAAATTAAACCTAAGTAAATTATACATGATGCTGAGTAGAGAAAAAAACACAGTGTTTGATAACATTTGAAACAAAACAAACCAAACTAATGCATTAATATTTGAGTTATTAATGAACAAAAGATGTAACCTTCAAAAGACTTCCATAAATATAAATAAAAAAGGAAATTTATGTATAACTTATAAATATCCATGCTAAATTTTTTTGAAAAAAGAACCTCCAACAGTCCATCCTCGTCTTTTTTGTGCAGGAAACGCATCAAATTAACCAACTCCTATAACAATATCATATTTTAAATACTGATTAGCTCTAACCCAAAGAAGAAAATGAGTCACATAAATCACTACTTAGATGGGGCTATAGTAACAAAAACTTGTTATAATACTGCAACAACATAATCCAGTATTACAGCAAAAAACGGTTTGTCATGACCGATGTGGATTTAGCCACTTTGGACCTAGTTGACATTAGATATGTTGAAAAGTCTCTACGAAGGGAAATAACCGTCTTCAAGATGTTTTTCGACCACTCAAGATAGTTTGAAATCTCTACGCATGTGCTTAATCAACCCATATCGGATTGTAACTGAATTTCCCAATCAAATAAGATGCCTGTAACACAAACCACATACTAACTTCTTTAGCTATTAACAGGATATTGTCTAATACAATGCAGCTAGGTTAATATATACAGAAAAACAATTCAATCAAAGTCATTTGTCTCTTTGATGTCTACCCTAAAACCACATGTACTTCCAAGATCTGTAGTTGAAATTGGAGCAGAGGTAGTTCCAACTTCCATATTCAAACTAAAAGTTAATGATTTTCGATTCCAGTTCCAAACCTTAAATTCCATGATGCTAAAAATGACAAAGTGAAAAATAAATAAATATGAATAACCATGCCTTACTTATGCCACCATATCATAACCATACCTTCCAAGACAGAGGTTGCCTCTTCAGTTTTTGACATAAAAATTTGCAAATCTGCTATAATTCTTGGTGAATTTAAAGTTTAACAAGAGTCAAGACCGCATAATAGGATGGATTCACTGAGACCACCCATGGTTGTGACATTATAATGTAGTTCCCTTTTCTAGTTGTTCATTTCAATCTCCCACACAAGTTGATATTATCTAATTCTATTACAGTTCTATTAAAGAAAGTGACCGAACCAGACAAAAAGAAAGAACAATTAAATAGCAACACATGAAAATCCGCAGTAATTGAAGATGATTAGCCTCAAGTGGTTAACGGGGGTGACTTTATTTAGTCCGCTAAAATGGGTAGACTATGAAAAGTAGTTATGATCATAAGAATGCACAAATTAAAACAGGGAAAAAGTACCATTACAACTACATATATATGCAACAAATGCCTAAGCATGATGCAAGGAGGAAGATGAAGAATGAACGAGTGATAGGAAATGAAGTTCAATTACACAGTTGTCGTTAGTTAACATAATTAGTGAAAGTTTTAATTCCACAAAGAAAGTAAGAAAATCCAGCGATGGGTATTGTACTAACATTAGGGCAACCTTTACATGTAAATAGAGAGAGTAAAGATAAATCGTTTTAGAAAATTAAGAGATCGAATGAGATTAAAACTGATAAACAATGTGATACTAACCTCATGGCCTTTTCTACGCTCGAGGAATACTTAAGTAAACCGTGATATTTATCATGGATGGGTTGCATACGATTGTTCTCTTCAGACTTCAGCAGCAAATGATTCAAACTTAACACCTGTGCTCTTTGAGGTATACTTCTTTTTCCAGGGCACGTATTGTTCAATCTTCAACCTTCAGATAGAATTTAGAGATCGGAATGAGAAATTGAAGCTTCGAATTTACTGGTATTTCCATCTGCAACCTGCCTTTAGAATTAGGGCTTAAATCGAGAAGTCTGTTTACAAAATAAGGAGAGAGAGGGAAGACGATATGAACTAATAAAATGGAAAGCAGTAATTCCGTAAACGTTGAGAAAAATTCCAACATATTTGAACCAAACTGAACCCAAAAAAGAGCGTGTATCTGTGGTATGGTTTACAGGTATACGTAGGCCGCAGTTTCACATGTGCATTAACTTACACAAAAATACTAAAAAATAAAGTTGAGTACGAAGATTGGAAATGGGATACCTCGATAGCTCGATAGTATTTTACTCTATATTAATTAATAAGAATAATATTACATATTTACTCTATGTTTTGATTAGCTTTCAAAAATTCATGGCAACTCTTCTATAATTAGTTCAAAGTCTTATAATCAGTTCAAAGTGTTTGACAAAAAATGATGATAATTATTAAAAGTGGTTGTACTCTAATGTATGTAAATCAACCTACTTCAATTTTACACTTACCCAAATGTAGTGTTATTGATAAATCGGATCAATGTCCCTAAAACGTGAATAATTAATATTAGAAAATAAGAGGGAGATTCATGCGAAAAGCACCTTATTTGCGAAAAGTGCGAGAACTACTTCTGACCATTAGATAAGTTTATCAATGGTTATAAACATTTAGGCAATATTGTAATTTAAAGAAAATTAAATGGTAGTTAATAAAAATAATGAGGGGTATTATAGACCATTTACATCTATTCTCTCTCCACCCTACCTATCTCTCCCGTTGAATGAGTGCAACTCTTCAAACGATACCCACCCTTAAATTACATCCATCGTTACCCACCCTCAAAACCCTAAATCTATGTTGCTCCCCTCTTCTATACTCTCTCTGTCTCAGGCAGTCCAGTCAGCGCCATCCCCGCCCCCCAAAGAACGACACACGGACATTGCACATAACAGCGGGTCACAACAGCCTCCGCCGCTATCTGCCGTCTTTACTGCTTGCCATCGCCGCCGCTCTCTTCCACCTTCGCCGACATAGCACAGCCACTGCACATCATAGTCGCCGACACAACTCAGTTGCAACACAATCGCAACATCTAGGGGTGGTGTTCAGCCCGCGTACGGGTATTTTTAAGATGATTAAAAGTTTTTTCACACTGGTGTTTTAAATTTATAAAATGGAATTACAAAATAAATACTACACACGACTCAGGCAAGTATGACCTGGTCAGTAGTAGTATAGATCGGGTAAGACCGAGTATCGTACCACAGGGACAGAAACTACCAATATTCTACCATCATCGTTGTTTGATTAGAAAGATACTTTAGAGAGACGGATAAGATAGAGAAACTAAACTATAAAAGGATAAATAAATATATTACAGAGATAGAACGGATTAACACCATAAGGACAAATATTCACTCGGGCTTCTGATTCATCCGAACCAGTCACGGCAATAAATACAACAATAAGAATATGAAGACTTGGCATAGATGTAATTTAAGCACGGAGCATGTTGTTCTCTCTAATACTCACAATTCATATTATCATACAAATAATCCCTCGAGTTATCGAGCCTCTGACTAACAATCAAACATAACACGTAAGCATAGAATCACAAATTATAACACAGATACAAGATATATATTCTGTCAAATAATATTTCTTATAACTTTCAAAACTTAGTGAAGTGTCAAAGTGATTGGAAATGGTTTAAACATGAGAAACAACAAGCTGAACTGGAATAAAGGTGCATGTGGCCGCATGTCAAAGACATGTGGTCGCATAGGTCCATGCGATCGCATGGCAATACCATGCGGTCGCATGACCTCTTTTTACAGCAGAAATCATTTTATGCACCAAGGATCAAGCACGTACAACCTGGACTGTCATCCAAGGTTATAAGCAGATAGAAATGAGCACTATGAATCCATGAACCCAACAAGACTCAAACCGCGTGTGTTGGATTTAAGATCGAGCCCTACGTTATTTCCTTCATATATCATCATGTTAAGTACTATTTCTAATACTTAACACATGTAAAGCATGAAACACGTAAGCATGTACATAGAATCGTAGAGTTCTGATTCTTAATGACATTAGGAGTTCATTTCAACCTAAACATGTTCCAGAACATCTTTTCAATCATTTTTATTCTTTTATATTTGTTATGATAAAATAATATGCTTAAATACTTGAAACTTTCGTTAAGATGTTAAGCATGTGTAAAACCACAATATGATGAACATGACCAATCTTGTTATGACCTGAAATGATCAAAGACAAGTCCCAAAAATGCTTTCAAGTGACAACATTGCATGTTACACCATTTCTAGTGATAACTACACAAGATCTTAAGATTAAACCATCATCTTTGAATATGCATGGAATGTAACCTTTATGTTTTCACATAAAAGATTAACAAAACATGAACATGAACATATTTAACATAAGAACATGATTAAACACATTTATATTAATGATCAAAACATACTTTTTATATCAAGTAATCAAGAAAAGATTATATTGCCATAACTTGGCCAAGAATCATCTTGGCTCAAGTGAAATAAGGCAAGCTTTATCAAATATAAGTACAACAACATCTGGAATACATGATACATGATTAAGAACAGAAGATAGAATGATTATACCAAGTAACCCCAAGATTATGTGTACTTTGATTTCAAAAGTTGAAGCTTCCAAGTGTTGTTCCAAGCTCCTAGCAAGCTCTCCTCCTTAGGGATCACCATGGAATGGTGTTGAAGTGTTTAGAGGTCTAGGAGAGTGTTTGGAGGGTGAGAAATCCGGAGCCAAGGCTGGGGAAAACCCAGCCGATTCTGACTTTGCTTCTGGCTGAATGCTGTTTAAATAGAGTGCAGACTGGGGATCTTTGCGGTCGCATGGCATTCCCATGCGGTCGCATGGATCATTTGTCAAAAGATGCTCTGCTTCTTTCACATCCCGAGGCCTGACAACGCGGTAATCGAAGATTCGATGCTTTTGGTGGGCGGGGACCCTTGCTGTCGCAAGCCTTAACTTGCGGTCGTAAGACCCTATTTTTTATCAAAACTTCGTTTTTGCTTAATAATCGCGGGATTTGTCCATGTTTCTTATGTTAAGCTCTTTTAGACCTGTATGGTGAATTATTAACATATTAGATCATAAAATGGACATATCATC
Organism: Pulicaria dysenterica; assembly: GCA_947179395.2. NCBI lineage: Eukaryota > Viridiplantae > Streptophyta > Magnoliopsida > Asterales > Asteraceae > Pulicaria > Pulicaria dysenterica. The sequence continues at coordinate 97,847,386 of OX359288.1, forward strand.
ATGGAAATGGGTTAAGAATGGGGGTGTTTTGGTATATAAAATATGTATAAAAACGCATATATCAAGGGGTCTTCCCGTGTGACTCCTCGGTTCTCTCCCTTGCGGCGGCGGAACCATATAACCTTCATAATGTGAAGAACACCACCCTCGCTGCCGGATACTACTACCCTGCACATCAGATCTCACCGCAACCAACATCAGCAACAACGACCGCCTTTAGATGAACAGCACCAGCACTGCCGGAAACCTCATCGAAATCATGTTCGTGGGTTCTACGGGGTTCGCCCCTTGCTATCAGCGCAGCCTAAAAACTCAAAGAAGAAAATTGAAGACGATTAAAATCCTTCACCTCACATCCGGTAATGTTAGTTTGGTGTATTTGGTTTTATAGAAAACTACAGCCATATATTTGTTTGTTTTAATTTTCTTTTTACTTTTTGTATTGAATTTGTATACTCAAGTAGATGAGGTATTAACATGTGACCAAATTTATTAATTATTATGTACCGATTTTACTGTGGTTTTTATGGTTTATTACTTTATTTTAATAGTTTTGTTTACTGAACGTAGTTTTGGATTTGTTTTATTGTAATGCAGTATTGAACATGTAATGCATAATTGGACACGCTATTTAGTCATTTATTTAATTAACGAACACTGAACACAGATAATGGAGATAAAGAAGTATTGGATATTCAGTATTGAATATTTCAGATATAAAAAGAAAGGTTATTTTTTACATCTAATATGTTATTTAATGATAAACAACATAGTTGGGAAAAATGAAACGTAAAGATTAAAAAGGTGATAGAGGATATAATCAATGGTGAACAAGAGAGGATATAATCAATGGTGAACAAGTAGAAAATAATTGACCTAAAATAAAAATGATAGAAAAAATTTGTTCAGTATTGATTATTGCAAAATAAATTTTAAACTTATATATTAATGGGTGTATTCATCATTGCACACAGTAACGACAGAAAACCCGTAATAGGGGTGTTCATCGTTGAACACCGTAAAACTGTTAATTTATTATTAAAATATTTCTGATTTATTTTTTTGAAAATTCTAAAAGAGAGAAAATTAGGAGAGAGAAATATATTGGAGAGAGAAAAATTTTAACTTACCATTATGCCCTTTTATATTTTAAAAAACTATAAAATATGATTAATCAACACCATTAGATTAAAAGAAAATAAGTGGTTGAGACTGCTTCTCGTAATTTTCGCAAATAAGACCATTTTCGCATGAACCCTCCCCTAGAAAATAAAATTCAAAAGTAAGACGTTTAAAGATTAAAAAATAAGATGTTGACGAAAACTTATTAGTGGTCCTAGTTCAGTTCTAAGACCAAAATACTGAACCGGAACCGAGACCAAACCAGGACCATATATATTAGGTTTGGTTTTTTGTTTGAGTAAAATGTTAGTTTCAGTTTCGGTGCATTGGGATCCAGTCATGTCCAGTCCAGTTCCTGGACCATGCTCACCCTTAAAGAAATCATGTTTTATATGGGATACGTTTTTTTTAAATAAATAATTTTATATTATAAATATATGTATATTTCAAATGAGCTAAATATATAACCGTTGAGCATGGGTATCCAAGCGTAGTAAATTTAAAAACTCTCACTGGACTTGTGAATTAATAGGTATTCTTAATTTCAGGATTTTTGAGTTATAGGTTACTCCATTAATATTTTTTTCGATTTCAGATCAATACAAGTTAGTTCATTTTTTTAGTCTTTCCGACACCCGTAGCTACTTCATACTTCTAGAGTTTTAATACTTTCAAAGGATGTCAACCTCGGTATCCTTCGTTTTGAATTTATGAAGATAAATAGATAATGATTTTTATCAAAGTCAAGTTTATTGTATTTGCAAATAAACATGTATAATATAATTTATACCTACTTATTATCGGCGTATATATATATATATATATATATATATATATAGAGGATTAGGATCAAATAAGATGTGAATAAGTGTAAGATGTGTAAGATGCAACAAGAGAATGACACATGTTCATTTAAAAAGAAGGGCATTTTAGGTAAAGAGATAATATATCTCTCTCCACATTTAATTTCAATCCTTAAATCGAGACCTACCATTCCCACACATACGCACGTTTCTCTCTCCCATTTCTCTCTCACTTCCGGCGACTGTGGTTACAGCCCCCATCGGCGATTTCATCTCCTGCCTCTCAGACCTCCGGCGACTAGGGTTTCAGCCCCCGTCAGCGTTTTCATCTCGGTCGTCGCCTGCCTCCATGTCTCTCTGAACTCCGGCGACTAGAGTTTCAGCCCCCGTCAGCGTTTTCATCTCGGTCGTCGCTACCTCCATGTCTCTCTGACCTCCGGCGACTAGGGTTACAGCCCCGTCAGCGATTAGGGTTACGGCACCCGTCAGCGACTAGGGTTATAACCCACCAACGATTAGGGTTACAGGCCCCGTAGATCTGGCCGTATAAGGGTTTTCTTTTCGCCACCACAACAAAATCGGCCGGAATCCAGCAGTCTTGGTGGTGAAGTACATGTGCCGCCGCCGCATGTATACACCACTTCATCTGCATCAGATCCAGATCTGATATATTCTACTGAAATTCATCAGATCCGCATGTATACGCCTAGCTTTTCATCAATATCTCATTTGTTTGATTTTTGGTTCTAATTTATTTTTTAGTTCATCAATTTGTACACACCTTTTCAGATCTGGATAGAAGAATCATGTTGTTATGTTGTTAAAAGTTCTTGTTTTTTGTTCTAATTTCGTTATACTTCATCAATTTGTTTGTTTTGTAGATTATAGTTGTAAAAATAATTAATTAAAGAAATTCATCAATTTTATGGGTTGCAAAATAGGAGTTAAATGTTCTTCATCTTGAATATAGTAATTCATCAATTTGTTTGTTTCTGTATCACCTCTAATCAGTTTGGTAATGTACATAAACTTTATTTTATGCTTTATCTATGTTCATCAAGTTTAATTATCCATCTTCATCAATTTTTGTAATGGCAGACACAAGCGTCAATTTGATATACATCCAAAAATTTTGTTATTTCCATATTTTTACTAATTTTTTCTTCCTATTGTACCCTGTCTTTATTAATTTTTGTCCTTGACTCTTTCAATTATTGACTTTTTTTTGTTGACTTTTTGATGAATCTAGTGGCTAGGATTGCATCTTACCCATCTTACATGAAAACACATCTTACAAGAACCTTACTATATATATATATATATATATATATATATATATATATAACATATGAATAATAAAATATTGATAGATACTGTTTGTCTATTTTTGCAAAATTCACGAATAGGCGAGACATATATGACATGTTATATCAGTGTACGTGTCATGCTTTTGGAATTGACCCCTATATTATTGTTTTATTATTTATATATATGTTAAAAGAACAACGAATTATTATTTTAAATAAAATCTATAATCTATATTGGAAAACATAAATTTCGGTTACAACTTAAAACCTTTTAATTACATAATAGGCATCATTGCTTAACTTATATCTAAATGTTACTCTGGATTAAATGTGTATGTACTATACTAGTTGTTTTAAAAAGTAATTAATATTAAATAATAATAAAAATTGAATAATTAAAAAATTCGAAAAAAAAATGAGAGTTAAAAAATATGATGACGGAAAGCGCCAATACCAAGACCGGCAGTGGAAGCATTGCACGAGGAGAGGGTAGATATGATACCAAGAGATTAGAGATGTGATTGTATTTTTTGTATAAGCTATCGATAATTATCGTTACACTTATACGCAATAATGTAAATATCTATTAGATGGAATTAAAAAGAATTATAAATTATTTTAAAATGATAAAACTAAAAAAAATTAAAAATAATATTTGAAATGTTATAAGCGATAAATATGATAATTATAAATTATGATAGATAAATAAGATATTTTATGTTTTTAAGAACATATATTAAACTATTTATAATTCACAATAATTCTGATATATTTTAAAGTTAAAATCAAATTGAATTTCCAATTTAAATTAATGGTTAATATTACTAAAATAAATAGATATGATTATCTAATAAAAAATATTCAAACTAGTATTCTATTTATATTTTGAGATAGTATAAAAGATGCACTAGAATAACTCAAATATACATGTTTCATTATTGTGTATTCACATACTCATTATTTTACAAATGTTATATTCTTATATAATTTAGACACAAACAATATGATAATTAAATTAAAATTGTTATAAAAATATATAACCTAAAAATAAGGTTTATAGTACCACTTACATAATAACAAATAGTATATAAAATTATAGATATTAGCTATTTGAAAAATACATTGATGGGAATTGAATATAAAACATAAATGAGACAATTAAGTTCTAGGGATGGAGAGGAAGTTTCATGAAGCCGATTCATTTAACCATTACCTTTCCTGCAACATTATTTAATTTGACATCACAACTTCATGAAGTAATTAATGATGATTCTTATTGAAGATGCCTGGATATTGTCTTGTGGGGAAAGTTAATGATGATTCTTATTGAGGATACATATTATCGGGTTGGGAAGAAGTCAAAGATATTTTTATAAATGATTTGTAAATATATCTAAAATTTATTTATGACGAAACTCAAACTTATACTCTTAAGTTATAGATAATAATAAATTTAAATTGTATGAATACGACTAGATTAGAAGACTCAGATCATACATGGAGTATATGGAATAATTTTGAAGTGATTAAGCTATGTGGTTCTTGTTTTTCTATTAAAAGACGAGTTAGGTATGTGTATAGTGGGATGTACATTACGCAAACCTATTTGTACCTTCACTTAAACGAGAACTATTTTTCGTATTAAATCTGTAAAAACCAATCTTAGCTCTTAATTAAAATTAATCAATGACTAAGATTTTTTGACGGCTCATAATGCTTCATTAATGACTCATTAGTGGCTCAATATGACGCTTTTATAATAGTTATTTTGGGAAAATCAAAGCATACAAATTAATGATAACTCACTCGGACGTAATTCACGATTGGTAAATATATATTTACCAAAATACCCCTTTTAGTGAGTCAGTAATGGTGTTAAAAACAGTTTTCGTTGTATTTTTTCATATATGAATATATATGCGGGTCGGAAGTCGGCGGAGGAAGGAGAGGGAGATTGGGCGAGGATCTATTAGGACTCACATGGAATACGGGGTGAGTTATATATATATATATATATATATATATATATATATATATATATATATATATATATATTGCATCAGTATAGAACCTCCTTAACCATAGAACATAAAAAATAATTTTAGGTCTTTAGATTAACTTGATCAAGGGCTCGTATTAATTTGTGGAAAAATTGTAATTATCATGTATTAATTATGAACTAAAAGTGCCCCGACATGCTACAGCTAACTCTTCACCCATTTGTCATATATAATTAAGTTTTGCGAATTTAATCAAAAAATTATATCAATCTTCTAGTTTTTTTAACCCTTTTTCAATCAATATCACTCTTCCCATATTTTTTTAATTTTTTTTTTAAATGCAACCCAGATGAAAATGCAAATTTGAGATACAGATTTAAAATTACAAATATGTACAGATGAAAATGGATATATGAAATTACAAATATGTACAGATGAAAATACAAATTTGAAATTAAAAAATATGCAGATATTGAAAATGTAGATTTAAAATTACAAATATGTACAATTAAAATTTGCAGATAACCAGACTTTTGTATAGTCGCTGTGTGTTCATATAATAAGATATAACTACTAATAATTTGAATACCAAGTCTTTCTAGAAAACTTAAAGATAATAATTTAACATTTTGCATAAGGCATGCCTTTTAATTAGACATATATCTTGAATAGTTGAGTCAACATAAGATACTCTCATTTGTGAAAAGGTCTCATTTTGAAGTGTAATGCATATAATCACATCTTTTATTTTCTATATTTTGTAGACTGCAAATTAATAGAAAAGGCATAATTGTGCTTAGGAATTCTCCCATGTTCTTTTTGGTTCATGAGCCTTCAATGTCATACATCATTCAAGTGATTAAGGGAATGCTAAATGTGATGAACATCAAAAACATTAAACGTACAAACCCACAGCTTCATGCCTTCGGCCCTTCGTTGCTTCTGCTTCAGGTTTTGAGAAGATGCTGCCAATTAAGAGTACGATTTATGTTTCTCTTTCTGATTTCGAGTGGCCTATGGTCTGATGATATTGTTGGATTCGGGAACTTTAAACAAAGAAGAGTAAAAGACTTGCAACTTGTCGAGAAGATTAGGAGTCCCGACTAAAGTCTAAAGTTATTAAATTCTAAAAGTAGTATTTGGGTTAGGTTACGAATATCTATACATTTGAACCAAAACTATGAGGCCGGCCCTATTAGAGATTTAGAGATGGGCTTTATGTATGGGCACTCTTTGCACCTCTATATGGCCAGTAGAGGTGTACAAAAAATCCGAATATCCGATTTATACGAAAAAATATCCGAAACCGGTTTTTAGGAAAACCGGATTTTTTTTATCCGGTCCGGATTTTTTGTAACCGGATAGTATGACCGGATTTAACTATTTCTAGGCAACCGGTTTTTTTATAACTGGTTTTTATCCGGTTTTTCCTACTAGCCGTTATTTTCAAAAAACTAGCCGTTTTATAGCCGTTTGGGGAGCTTCTTGACCGTTTTTTTCATATTTTTTTACACTTTTGCTACCCAAAAAACTTATATATAGTGTGGGTATGTTGTAGGATTAATCCACAACTTACATTTTCCAAATTCTCTCCAAATTCTCTACTTTTATTCACCAAAGTTCACTTTCATTCACTTTCTTGAGATTGATATCATGGCCGGTAGTAGTAGCATGCCGAATACAGGAGCATCTTCCGTAGGAGGAAACCCCGATGTGGTGAGGATTCTCGAGCATAATAGAAATAAAGAAATATGGGAACATTTCGACTTGTGCGAGATGTCCAACGGTTCAAAAAAGGCTCGATGCAAACTTTGTCACAAGTTTCTAGCACCCGAAGGCAACTCTACTTTGAGGGCTCATATTACCAAGTCATGCAAGGCGTTAAGAGCAACATCCGATGCAACTCAAGCCAACATGACAAATCAAGGTGGTGTTTTCATTTACGACAACGACAAATTACGAGACGCTTTTACGAGGTTCATGATTACGAAAGCTTTGCCGTTTGACCACTTTGATGATCAAGATTTCACCGAAACTATCCAAACACTCATGCAACCGCGTTACACCGCTGTAAATCGTACTACCCTTAGGCTTGATGCAATTAAAATGTGGCGTGACGCTAGAAAAAAAAAATATTTTAGGATTCCAAGAACACCGTTATGGTGTGTCACTTACATGTGACGTTTGGAGTTCTCCACATAACACCGGACATTCTTTTCTAGCCGTCACGGCACATTGGCTAGACCAAGATAGTTGGCAAATGATGAAACGTACGATCGCGTTTGAGTTATTTGGTGAACCACACACCGGCGCAAATTTATTTGCGCTTTTAAAAAGGGTGATTTGTGTTTATAACATACAAAACAAAGTTTTTTCTATGTCGTTTGATAATGCGTCAAACAACACAAACGCGGTTCGACGATTAAAGATACTACTTTCACCTATTTTAGACGGTGCGTTTTTTTCATACTCGTTGTGTTGCACACATCATCAATCTTTCCATGCAAGCCGGTTTAGAGGTTATTGACTCCAAAAGAAAAGAATTTAAAGAAATGATCAAATCGGTTTTTTGCTCCAACAACAAACGATTAAATAATTATAAACGATTTTGCAAGTCGGTGAATTGTAAAGCTTTGGGTCCTAGTTTGGATTGCCCAACTCGTTGGAACTCTACTTGGTTGATGATGCACAACGCCTTAAGGCAAAGAGACACATTGCAAACTTTTCACAAAAACTTGTTTGATAAAGGTCTTGTAGCACACGAGTATCCGAATGAGGGTTGGGAAATTATTTCAAAACTATACGAATTGCTTGGGGTTTTTAAAGATGCAACAACTTCTTTATCTGACGTTTATTATCCTACTAGTTCGTTGGTGCTTAATCAATTGTTTTTTATGGCTAATAAAATTAATGACTTTGAGTTTGAAGGTGAAGAGTTGAAACTCGTTGGGGGAAAAAATGAAAGAAAAACTTTTAAAATATTTTAAGGAAATTCCTCCGGTTTTTACTTGTGCCGCCATTTTGAACCCTTGTTTAAATGTTGGTGGAGTTGAAACATTAATCGAACAAATTGCATTTTGTTTTAACCTTACCGAAGATGAGCCCGATTTTATAACTAACCAAACCAATTATTTTAACAAATGTTTTCGAGATATGTTTGAGATTTATTTGGGTAAATACGGGACATCTAGTACCATTCATGATCAAATGAGATCTCAAGCGGAATCTAGTAGACGCTCAAATAATAATGCGGGTTTGTCACTTTTTAACATGATCATGAACTCTCATTCCAAGAGAGCACGTACTGCCACCCCAAGTAGCGAGTTGGGGAATTACATGACAACCAATTTTATCGCAAACTATACATATGAGGATTTTCAAACTTTTGATATTTTGGCTTGGTGGAAGGAAAGGGAATCACAATTTCCCGTTCTAGCCGCCATGGCCCGTGATCTTCTAACCGTCCAAGCTTCTACGGTAGCTTCGGAATCTGCTTTTTCTGTGAGTGGCAGGGTCGTATCCGCAAGAAGATCATGGTTGAGTCCCGAATCGGTGGAAGTGTTTATTTGTTTAAAAGATTACTTGGATGGCGCGACTAGAAGACAAAACGTGACCACACTAGAAGACCCAATTGACGTCGAGTTGGAATCAAACATACACAATGAAGAAGTGGAACTTGGAATATCATCTCCCGACGAAGAAGACGATGAAGAGGAGGCTATCGAACGGGTTGCTACGTAGGGGTGATGGCGATGCCGAAGCTCCTCCCTAGATTCCCTCTTTTAATTCGAAGTTTGAATGGTTTTAAGTATTTTTATTACAATGTTTAGACGTTTGTAATTTGAATATTTTTAATTAGGAAGTTTGTAATTTTAATATTGTACTTTTTAAGTATTTAAATTAATCAAAATTTGTGTTTTCTTTCACTTGTATGTTTTTTTATAGTATATATTATAGGAAATGTATTTAAAAAAAACAAAAAAAACAAAAAAAAACAGTGGGCTGTATAAGTTATACGCAGACCGGATTTTTTGCCCCGAATAAAAACCGGTTTTTATAAAAACCGGTTATAGTATAAACCGAAACCGGATAAAATAGTATTGGAACTCGATATCAAAACCGGTTAATACTAAACCGGTTTTTTTCGTAACCGTTTTTTTTTTTTTGTCCAAAAAATCCAATCTGGATAATACTATAACCGGATATAGTATTATCCGGTATATGTGCATGTCTACCAACCATTACAAGCTTATAGAACTTTTATTCTAAAATAATGAAAACGAATTTTTGTTCACGTCCAACTGTCCAAGCGTTAATTTTTTACAATATAGAAAATTCTTATTCGGTGTTAAGATTATAAACTTAAGAATTTCCAGTTTAGAAATTAAATTTGAGATATAAAATGTTTTAAATATTATGAAAAAACAAAAAATAATGAAATAAAGCGTTATATTCTTTTTACGTCAATTAAAGAATTAAGAAGATAGTTTCTCATTTTCCCTTTCACTCTTTCATATTGACGATCAATGATTATTAAATGAGTGGGAAAATCAATTAGATTATTTTCTATTTTATTTTCTTTCACATCTTTCCTTTTTCCGTCTCTCTCCATCGTTGTGACACCACAATTGAGCACAGCCCCACAGTAGCCTGTATTCCACTGTTGTATCGCTTCACCACATTTGACTTTGGAAAACATCACAATTACTTGTCGCATTTACATCGTATCACCATCGTTGAAGAAGTTGAACCCAGATTTTCTACCGTCATTGCACCACCATCCAAATCTGATATCAAATTCACTTTGAATCTCTATCACTCTTCATTCTTTAGTTGGTTTGATAGTGACATGGCTATTTTCATCTTAGGACTCTGAAAAGTATCATAATATTCTCTCTTTTTTATCTTCATCTTAGAATTTTGCTAAATGTTTTAATGTTATTCTTAGGTTAATATATTGGCATACTAATTAGCATATCTATCATTTTTCTTGATAAATTTCATTAATAAAATTCATGTGTAACATTTTAACTATGTGTTTCTATTGATAATTAACAAATGCAACACTTTCTAAAATGTTGCAGTTTTTTTAAATTTATAATACGTTTAACAAATTGTTGTGTTTATGTTTAAAAATACAACACTGGTTGAATTTTCCCCCTAAAGTTTGAAACTCTTAAATTGTTGTATTTATATTTAGAAATGTATCACTTGTTGAATTTTCCCCCTAAGTTTTGAAAACTTAAAAGTAAATGTTGCTTTTAAGCTTTTGTAAATACAATACTTTGTAAAAATGATGCAATTTTGTATATGATTCATAACATTTTTAATTATTCTATACAATTCATAGTACTTAGAAAAGTGTTACATTAAATGTTTAAATGCAAACTTATTTTTCAAGAATTGTTTTATACACCTAATGTTCAGGGGTGTCTTTGAGGGGGTGCAGGAGGTGCGACCGCACAAGGCCCATGATTCAGAGGGGGCCCAAAATTTTATATTCTATATTATATATAGATATAACATTATGATTTTGAAAAGTCCACTTAGTGAAATAGAAATAGTAGGAAGTTAATATTTAAAATTAATATTTTGTAAGCCTAAAGTTAGATATTAAGGATTTAATTATCAAGATCTTAAATCATAGTTGTAGTCAATGTTGAACTTGCACTTAAGAATTATGATCTTGATGCAAATGAACTTTAATGGAGTTAAAGCTGTTTGACACGTTTTAACCCGGCGAAACTATCAAACTAATGTTGCTTTAAAGTATCTTAAACAAGACGATTGTTTTCTCAATACAATTATTGCATATATAGTCTTGTTGACTGTTACAATAATGTTAACATATACATAAACAAGTTTCTCAAAACTTAAAAATTGAAGTCATACTTACAGTGCAGAATAACATAAGAAAAACTTAATAGATTTACAATGATAGCTACCGGGAATCATATCCTTTGAACTATTGATTTATTAAATTGATTCATGGCTTTGCTTCCAATAATGTTGAGAGAATATCATGATTCATGTAACTATGTAAGACGAACCATTCATACTAGCATTAACTTGTTTTTAGTTATTGATATAAGAATTATTATAGTATCAGTAAATCTTTACATATATATATATATATATATATGTGTGTGTGTGTGTGTGTGTGTGTGTGTGTGTTTATGTGTGTGCAGGGATGGACCGAGGGTTCTGTTGACCGTTGACATCATATAATGACAAAAAAGACATTAAGATTGAGGGTTGCACCTACTAGTCAATTTTGCATACGAGGTGGAAAATTTCAACCTTTTCGAGCCACTTTCACCAGCCAAATTTTTTGGTGCATCTAATGATTTTTTTATGCCAATAAAATCTAATAAAAAAGAAATTTATAAAAATATGATAAGATATAGTTCAATATTTGATTTATACTTTTAAAATATTTTAGTTTATCTTAAAAGCAATAATTTAATTAATTGAGTTTTATCTAAGTTGTGTTTTTGTTTTAGATTTTGGTTGTAAGATACCAAAACAACATTTGAAACCTCGTCAACTTGACCCGATTAACTGAAAATCCAAGAAAGAAAACATAAGTCTGCCCCTATGTGTGTTTATAGAAAGAGCTCATATTTCTTTTTTGCACAGGGCCCATAGAATTCACGCGACGTCCCTACTAATGCTATATATAATGCAACAACTTTGTAAAGTCCTTGTTTCTATATCCCACTTAGACATGATTTGATGTTCCGATTGTTAGTTATTCATAGTGGTTCCATTAGCTCGTTTTGTTCTAGTGCAACGTCCAAAATTAACCATGTTTCTTATAGAGCATAAAAAGGTATATTTATGGGATATCTAAATTGTATTTGGGTGTAGAGTTGTATTTAATATAGTTAATATAAAAAACATAGCGCTGAAATTTTAATTTTAATTCACATTTGATTCAATATACAATCATATGTGATTGTAAAAGAATCACATGTTAATTACGAAAATGTTACTCCGTCTAACATTTTAAAATTCAATCTAAACCATTGATGGAGCTGATGCAAAAATTAAAATTAATCTCTTAAAACTATGCATTAAATTTGGATTATATTAAACATTCCTCTTTTGATGTAATCTGATCCAAAACCATAAACATGATTTCTTTTGGTCAGTTTTATTTATTTAATAATCTGTCATTTTACATGCCCTTTATCTTCTTAATTAAGATTACTATATATATTCTTATAAACGTGCACTCAACCATTTATATATATCACACCCACAGTGAGCAGTCTAAATATCTTCAACTTAACGTCGTCCTCTGCTGCTCATCTCCTCCTCCTTATCTTTACTTCCATCTTCGCCGGAAATCTCCTCCAACGACCGCCCTTTCGTCTCCGTCACCAGAAACGTACAAAAGAATCCCAACATATTCGTCACCGCCAATATTATCATCGCCGTCTTAATCTTCTGCTTATCGCCACTCAAAGTATACTTCTGAATCCCAAACGCACTCACCATCGCCCCCGCCTTCCCGGCGGCGGCGCTCATTGCATGGCAGGTTGACCTCACCCTCGTCGGAAACAGCTCCGCCGGTAGAACGAAAGTCGTACTATTTGGCCCGAAATTCGCGAAGAAAAAAGTCAACCCGTATAAACCCGAAAACAGCCACCGATTATCTCTTGTCGCTAGCTCTTCGTATTTGATTCCGATTATGAACATGAAAACCGACATCATAAAAAACCCCATGAGCTGGATGTTGAACCGGCCGAGTTTTTCGATAAACGCAACCGTGAACCAGTAACCCGGAAATGTACCAAACATCGCGATCACGAACATTGCACGTGAAATTTCAAACATTTCTCTTAAAGCGTTGACTTCTCTGGCTTTATGGGTCAAACCCATTACCGGAAATATGTCCTTTTGGGTCAAATTTTGACTGTAAAACGCAATGTCTAATAAAAACCACGTGCTCATCGTTCCGATTAAGTGAAGCCCGTGTCGTTCAAAGAATTTGTTGGACAATAAAGGGTAATCGTTGTTCGATTTAAACATTGCCAACTTCTCTTGCTCTGCTTGGATCTCGATATCCAAGACCCGACCCATATCGGTCGCGGCTTGCTTGGCGTTTCCTTCAATAATGGCGGTGTACCGACCAGTTTCCGGCATCTTCATACGCCAGTAATACGTTAACAAAGCCGGTAGAGCTCCGAGCATGAGGATGATCCGCCAGGCGTAATCAGCGTTCTTCTGTGTGGAAAGCACGTGATCATCTTGGTACGCCGGTGCCGGATTGGCTTTTAGGAAAAGATGAGACACGATCATGGAAACTAAACCAGCGAAAATAATCCCCACTCCTTGCATCGCGAACACCGCCGCAATAAATGCCCCACGGGTTCGCTTGTTCGCATACTCCGACATGATTGTGGCAGAGAGCGGGTAGTCTCCGCCAATCCCAAACCCAAGCCAGAATCGGAAGAAACAAAGAGTTCCGATTACTGCTTTTGGGCTATACCCAAAAGACAGACCGGAGCATAAAGCACACACCATCATAAGAAGCAGAGTTATTCCGTACACTTTTTTCCGGCCAAGCTTGTCACCGAGCCAACCGAATACAAGTTGACCGGATAAAGTTCCGATTAGGGCTACACCGATCACTAAATTGTTGATGTTGGTCGGGAGTTTTCCAGGGTCCTTGCTGCTGTGATCGGAAAAGTAAAGACGGCCGAGCAGCTTCGAAACAGTGGAGATGCAGAATAGATCGTAGGCGTCGGTGAAGAAGCCCATGCCGGCGATGACGATCGCTTTTGCATGGTACCATTGAGTGCGAGCTGTATCGAGTGCTTCAAGAATAGATAGGTTATCGGAACCCATTGTTAGTGCAATCAAGATCCAAAAGTAACTCTTAGTTGGATAAGAATGGTTTCAAGATTATATGGAGAAACCTTAAATGGTATAATTTAGTGACGAAGGACGAGCAATTCTAGGGTTTAATTGGAATTGTGAAGAATATCCATGAGTCCAAATTGAAAATTCCTAAGCATATACGCTGGATTGGTGTTGAAGATATTTGTTGACAGAGTTTTGTTACAAGGTTTCCTACATTATTGTTATTATATATTATCATTTTTGTTCAAATAAATCTTACTGGCTACTTCTTTAATTAACAATGCATTTCCGAATCTTCTTTATATATATACCGTTGTATTATTTTTTAATGACCAAATTATACAAGAAACAAAAAAGGGACAGAGTCCATACAGAAAACAGCAGCAAAAATCTTCCACATTTATATATTATTACAATAATAGTTTAGATGTTTATGTAAATACATACTTAGTTATTGTTATTTGAGTTAATCAGATTAATAGTTTTTCAATTATTTAAAAGTTACGACTTTAATTCTTTAGCTACCAAAGTTATATGGTTGGTTCTTTATAACCTATTTTCTTAAGAGTTTGATCTTTATTAAAGATTCCGAGTGTTATCTCCGTAAAGAATGACTAAAATGATAATATTACCCTTAGTAGATGACAAATGCATCTCCATCTTCTTCCTCTCATTCTAATATATATCTTTCTCTCTCAACATCTCTCTCTCTCTCTCTCTCTATGAGCACCACCAACATTGTCATCAACCACCATATTTAATTTTTTTCGAAGGATTGAAGGTGAATCCGAAGCAGTAGGTGTTTGAATACTAATGACGATTTAGGGGTTAGGGTTTTTCTTTTTTCACTCACATTTTTCACACGAGAAGGTTTTGCTTCTGGAATTTAGGTTTTTCAAGGGGAATTTTCACAAGTTTGAGGGCTTTTTCTTTAGATCTAGGGTTTGTGTGTGGGTGGTAGATATAAAGGGGTTGTGTGGGATGTAATACCTGTTTTCTAAATGTAATATTCTTAGGTATAAATACTAGAATTGGTAGCATGTAGGGTAGTAAGTAATTGTTATGTTTCTTTTTTTCATAGTAAAGGGACTGAAATTGGCAACTAATAAACCAAGGAAAGGGTACTTAAGCTTGAAATAGGCCACAACCCCTTGTGAGATCATTGTAACCGCATTAAACGATTAAGAGAGTGTGTGTGTATTGTGTGTTCGGACCGAGAGTAGGAGGAGAAGAACTGGATCAATTCAACATCATATAGAATTGTTTGTGAAGGTGAAACATTAGGTATGACCTTTTATATTCATATGATCATTTGAGTATCAATATAATGACAATTGAAGGGGGTTTAATGGGGGTTTCGGTTGAATTAGTGATGATCAATAACAAACATTCAAACCGAGACTATAAAGGGATTTTGAGTCATTAAACCTTGTTAAAAATACAATTACTCTTTAGAGGTTTGTTCTCAAGATGTTAGGGATCTAATGTGATTGAAATTATGATTCCGGTTAAATTATAAGTGGAATCAATTTACGTTAGGGTTGATTGACAATGTTAAATAAAATATGTTCTTGAGTATAACTGAATGTAAATCAATGGTAGACTTGGATTGAATATTATAAATTAGATGGGAATCGTAAATTGTGTGGTGAGTGAAAGTCAATCGAAAACCTTAAATTGTAAAAAAAGGATTAAACTATAATCTATAAATGTGTTAGGGTTGAGTATCTTAGTGAGATTCCCCAAGATCGCAAATCGAAAACCTCCTAAGGCTAAGTTGAGGGAATCGTGTACTGATCCAGAGAATGGATCATGAATCGAGAAACATGGACCTGATCGTTAATCGCAAACGTAATTAAATCGAAAACTTAGAATCGAAAATTGTGAATTGGAAACCTTGAAGAATTTACAGAATCGTAAATTCTGACCAAGGACCTATGTAAATTGCGATTCAAGTGGAATATCACAAATCAGGATGGGAACCCAATCAAGAATCGCCTTAGGTGGTGCCACAATCGAAAACCATTGTTAATGACTTAATGGCATGTGAATCGAAAACTGGGTTAATGTTAATTGGAAACCAACTAGATCATAAACCTAAGGCAGATTGAATCGTAAACTTAAGAAGAACACAATATGAAACTTTCTTCAAAACTAAAATAATTTTAAATTGTTATCACTCAACTTAGAAAAATAAATGATTACAACCTTAAGAAGGATGTACATTATATACTGTCAAATGTGATTTAAATTGAGTTTAAACTTTTGATTAGTAAATAGTTAAGATTTGATTTTGTGAGCAATTATATTTCTTTTTGTCTTTAGAATTTGAGCTCATACGTCTTAATATATGATTTATTTTAAAAGTGTGACAATATTTTTATGTTTCTTTTTGTAACCAGAGAAAACTTATTGTATTGCTCTTTCATGGGTGGTAGTAGATTTTAAGTACTCTAACAATCTGGTAGTTTTACTTGCATCTTGAGAAATTTTCCATACTAACAATTGAGTTCTTTTTTTGTGGTTTGGACATTTGGTTGAGTTGATATTCTTTCAATGCTTCTAAGTTCTAAGACATCTTTATTTTATTCCGCATCAGATGATGTTATTATCATGGAGCTACTAAAGATGGCATTTCATTCTATTAGTATATATTGCATATGTGGATTGTGTTGATTTTGTTAGATTTGCATAGGTTTTGATCATATGATTTAACCCTCTATTGTTCTAAAGTTTGAGTTATTTTATCAAAGTTGTCACTTACATATGTACACTTCTATCATGTAGTTATCAATTTGATGCAATTATTTTTCATCATTATTTTGTTTTCAAATTTCATATGCCAGGTTTTGTGACATATTAATGAAACTATTATATACATGTCTTTCCTAAATAATTCTATGCATTTTTGCACAAGTGCAAGTTAAATTTCTTTACTAATTAGCCCAACTTTGAAGCTAGCAAGAGAAAAAAGAAGCACAAGAACATATAACAATTATGATTACAATCACGATTCTTGAAATTGAACTCAAAGAATCTAGATAAAGATGTTGAAGACGAGTTAGAGTACTATTTAGAAAATGACAAATTAGACGAAGAATTTTTTTATGAGTTCGCAAACAAGTTTCATTAATAAGTTATTTGCAGTTCTTATGCAGCTTCAATTTTTGGTTGTATACATTACTAACTTAGTCGAACGTTTTACTTATTTTACCCATTAAGATTTAAAAGCCTTTTAACACTAATAATTACATCTTCTTCTATGTATATATCATACGAAAAAAGTAAATTGATAAATTGTAAAATGTATACTTTCTATAAAGTTTGTATACGGTGCACATGTGCAAACTAATACCTACAAATACATAGGTGTGAATGTTAATGTGAAAGCTAACATTTTTTATTCGACTCTTTACTATTGTTGTTGGTATATGTTACAATACATAGTGTGAATGTTAATGTAAAAATTTTCGGCGTGAAAACATTTGCAATATTTACAAGCTAGTATTGAATAGATTTTCAAAATTGTATATCTACAAGCAGTGATTATAATTACTATAAGTACATTGCACATTTGAAACGAATGGATATAAGAAAAAATCACTTCAGATATAAAATTTAATCTAAAAAACTTTCATCCAAAGTAAAACGATTACATTTTTTTTCTCACAAACTAGCCAACATTTCTAACACCTATCGAACCATCCAAAATATATATACTTCTCAAACATCATGTTCAAAATATAACTACCAATTTTCAATCAAACCATCCATAAAATAAGCGAATCATGTATCATCTATTACATCCGAATTTTTTTCCTGATATACCTGCAACTTCTATTTTCTTTTTCTCCTTCTAGCTTTTCTTTTGTTTCTTACTACTTGTTCTAGTTGAGTATTTGCATTTATTTTAAGAATTTTAGCGTGCAATGCCTTTGTATTTTTAAGTTATAAAGGCTTTTTTTTTGCACTTTTTCATTCCATCAAATCCGTAATGCAAAAAATTGACCACCTGTTGAAAATAGGTTTCAGATTAACTAAGAGAGATTAAGTAAACAATGTTCCCAAACAATCTGATCAAAAATATGAACAAACAATATCTATAAAGATTAAACCTTGTTTGTTCTTATCACTTCTACAAAACAGAATAATCCGATTTTATTAATAATTACTAAGTTGTTTGCCAACCCTGATGATCCTCCTCGATCAATCAGAAAGAAAGATAGAAGGAGAGTGTCCCGTTATCGGACTATTTAAAGACAATACGGGAATGTAAAACCAACCTGAAACTCGTTGATCGAATGTAGCAAACACTTAAGAACCGCACGGATTATCTCCTGTCCTTAAAGGTGATTACGATGCTATATTGCTGCAACCTCCAAACGTAATGGACCCAGGATTTAATGCAGCCTCAAGAACCGAAAATCATAGCACTGATTTTCGAGTTATTCTAGAAGAATGATGGCAGAAAACGCGAAGCAAAAATGCAGAGGGAGAGAGGAGCCTGTTCTGTTTTCGTGAAGTGCAGCAGGAAGGAGACTGGAGTCGGTTTTATAGCCGACCCAGCACCCCCATCAGCTCCGAGTTTTGGGGGCAGTTCCTGACTTCGTGGGCTGACCCCCTCCTCCACACAACTGACCAACAACCGGATCCTACCCGACCCGTAGGCTGCTCGGATCGAATACCCCGCTACTCGACCCACTTTCCGGAAAAAGAAAAGCTCCTTAGCTCCTAGCGAACGTGCAAAGTGCAAAGTGCGCTTACACGCGCCACTCGCGGGCACGCGGCTCACGGCTTGGCGCGCGTGTGGGGATACCCCTACTAGACCCCCACCATTTGGTTTGAATACTAAGGGAGTGAAATCCCTTATAAACACACCAAATGTTCTTCTCCCCTCCTATGTGGGATACAAACTTGACAACATTCAAGTTTGGATTTTCACTTATAAAATCCCAACAATCCCCCGCCATGTTGGCAAGTGTTCTGTCATTCAGATATGAGATATCACATAGGTGTCACGAAGATTAAACCTAGTTTGATGCACGTGAACAAAGAGAAATCGATTCAATGGTATCCTATGGATTTAAACCAAGAACCTAGTGACCTCTCCGGCTCACCTACACATATCACATAGTCTCTTCCAGTTTTCACTGAGCGCGTATATGGCCATGCGCTATAAATCCTATTCATGACCCTCTAGAAGATAAACCACTAATCTTCATTCAAGACGGCACCACCTCTAGGTCATATAGGCAAAGTTTTACATCATCTTCGTTGCTTAGATGCCTCCAAAACTTTGTTAAGAGAATAATCTCAATCTAATTATCGGCAACGACGTACTATCATTACCACACATGGATCTATCAGTTTTGATAGTGCCTTCTATCGATTAAGTGACTCGTTGTTACCCTTTAAACTTGAGAGATAGGAGCACTAATTCAAGTTGGGTTTCCATCACTAACCGATTCTACTATCGTTTTAGACCCATGTCTCTTGTGGTAGTTCCAACCAAGTCTCTCGTCAGAGGCTTGGTAAGCGGATCAGCCAAGTTCTTACTCGACTTGACATAGACAACTTTGATGGTACCGTTCTCAATAAGTTGTCTCACAAAATCGTGTCGAAGACCAACATGTCTCGACTTCCCATTATACACGGCATTGTATACTCTAGACAGTGTGGCCTTACTGTCACGATACATGGGAATAGAAGGCATAGGAACATCCCACAGACGAATGTCCAAGAGTAGATCTCTAATCCACTCTGCCTCTTTGCCCGCCGTAGCTAGGGCAATCAACTCGGCTTCCATAGTCGAGTGAGCTATACACGTCTGTTTCTTGCTCGCCCAAGAAATAGCTCCTCCAGCTAAGGTAAAAATCCAACCACTTGTGGATTTTGAGTCACTGGTTTTATCTATCCAGCTAGCATCGGAATACCCTTCTAGTATACCGGGAGATGACGCGTATGTTAATTCAAAAGTAATGGTCCTTTTTAGGTACCCCAATACTCTGCTTACTGCTTTCCAGTGCTCTACACCAATGTTAACAGTATACTGGCTCAGTTTGCTTACAGCAAAATCAATGTCAGGTCGAGTGCAATGTGTAGCATACATCATGCTACCAATTGCACTAGCATACTCTAGTTGAGCCACTGCTTGACCAGAGTTCACACTAAGTTTCACACTTGAGTCAAAAGGAGTATTAAATTCCTTTAAATCCAAATGCTGAAACTTTGCCAGAATTTTCTCTATGTAGTGAGACTGACTAAGAGAAATCTGGTTGCCTACTCGTTTCACCTTAATACCAAGAATGGTATCAACTTCTCCAAGATCTTTCATCTTAAAGTTCGAGGAGAGATATTTCTTCGTCTCAGAAATACCTTCTAGGTGATTGCTAACGATCAACATATCGTCAACATATAGGCAAATGATTACTGTGTAAACAGAAGTGCATTTAGAATAAATACACCTATCAGCACCATTGTGCCGAAAACCGAAGGCAGTCACAGTGGTATCAAATCTCTCATGCCACTGCTTAGGCGCTTGCTTAAGCCCGTACAAGGATTTAATAAGTCTACACACTTTGTTTTCCTGTCCGGGTATCACAAACCCTTCAGGTTGCTCCAAATAAATCTCCTCATTTAAGTATCCGTTAAGAAAAGTTGTCTTCACATCCATTTGATGAATGTACAGTTCTTTCAAAGCGGATATTGCTATTAGAGTTCTAATAAAACTAATCCTAGCAACTGGAGCATAGGTGTCAAAATAATCAATGCCTTCTCTCTGCCTATACCCCTTAGCAACTAATCTTGCTTTATAGGCAGATATGGATCCATTTGGGTGGTATTTCTTCTTGAATATCCACTCGGAACCAATGGGTTTCTTTCCCTTGGGAAGATCAGTTAACTCCCAAGTTCCATTACCAAAGATTGAATCCATCTCATCATTCACAGCTTCCTTCCATAAAGGAGCATCTCTAGATGACATAGCCTCAGTAAAGGTCTTAGGGTCATCATCCAAGTTAATGGTGAAAATGACATGTCTCGTCACTTTCTTTTGTGTCCCTTCAACCAAATAAGACAAGAAATCATCTCCAAGATTTCTTTCTTTTCTAACTCTAGTACTTCTCCTTGGTTCTTCTATAACTCGAGAAGGCTCGGGAACATCTCGAGAAGTACTAGGAGTTACAGTGGGGTTTGAGTTTTCAACATCATTTGAAAACTTATCTTCGAAGAATTCCACATCTCTGGATTCTACGATAACACCTGATTCTTTATCCAAAAGTCTGTAGGCTTTGCTATTCATCGCATAACCAACGAATATGCTCTTAATAGCTCGGTCTCCCAGTTTTGATCTCTTAGGATCAGGCGTGCGGTAGTAAGCCAAACACCCCCAGACTCTCAAATAGTCGATGTTTGGTTTTCTCCCTTTCCACATCTCATATGGACTTGTAGGAATCACACGACTAGTGATCCTATTGTGCACATGGCATGCAGTTAGTAGAGCCTCACCCCAAAGATTGGTTGGCAAACCCGATTGGTTCAACATACAGTTGACCATCTCAACTAGGGTTCTATTCTTTCTCTCAGCCAAACCATTCTGTTGGGGAGTGAAGTGTGAAGTTCGTTCATGTTTAATGCCATTCTCTTCGCAGAATGCATCAAACTCTCTCGTGAAGTATTCTCCACCTCTATCAGAACGAAGAATTTTAATCCGTTTCTCTAGTTGATTCTCGACCTCTGCCTTATAAATTTTAAATGCATCAAAAGCCTCATCTTTTGATCTCAGCAAATAAACATATAAATAACGGCTAGAGTCATCGCAAAATGTGATGAAATACCTCCTACCTCCTCGTGTAAGTATTCCATTTAGTTCACATATATCAGAATGAATCAACTCAAGTAATGATGTATTTCTTTTGACAGAAGGAAATTGTTTCTTTGTAAATTTAGATTTAACACAAGTTTCACATTTCCCAAAATCCTCTTTGTCAAATTTTAACATTCCTTTACTTTGCATTTTCTTAATATTTTTAACATTTGTATGTGTTAAACGTTTATGCCATAAAGAAATAGAACAAACAAAATAACCAGAACAATCAATTTCATTAACAAAAGGCAAAGTTACATCATTGCTTCCAACACTGGAAGGTACATCATTACTAGCTACATTAGAAACGGTTACATTATTCACCCCATTATCACTTGTTAAACATAAACGATACATGCCCCCCAAATCCACAGCCTTCCCAACATGGAAACCGCTCTTGCTGATCTCGATCCGGCCATTTTCAAGCACCGTCTTGAAACCACCCTGATCAAACTTGTGAGCAGACACAAGCCCCTTGGAGATAGTGGGAACATGAAGTGTATCAATAAGGGTGACCAAACGACCTTTCTTGAACCTCAATCTCACGTCGCCAATCACCAACACCTCAGCACGATGACCATCCGCACATACCACTACCGTCCCCGGAGGCGCAGGACGGTAGGTGTGGAAATCAGTCATCTGTCCACTAACATGGATAGTGGCCCCAGTGTCCACAAACCAACCATGAGCCGCAATCACCCTGGTCATAGAAGAGATCATATAGACCCCTCCAAAATCCACATTAGCAACAAAATGTTCCCCACCTTCAACCGAATTAGCCGCAGGTCTGGACTTCCGATCCTTGCAGTCTCGCGCATAGTGCCCCGTCTCTCCGCAGACATGACACGGTCCAGAAAATTTCTTCGGCTGGCTGGAGGAGTTGGCCTTGTTATGCTAATTTGCCGGTTTCTTGAAACTAGTCTCGTTAGGGCCAAGATTCTTTCCCTTATTCGGGACCCACGGCTGCTTGTTCTTAGACCCAGAGCCCCCAGCAACATGGTGCACACTCGGACCAGCCTTATTACGCTTGTCCCTATTGCGCGTTTCCTCCTCAATGCGGATGTGCTTCAATAGGTCATCCAAGCTGTAATCTTCAGACTTGTGCATCATTCGTTTGAAAAATCTTTCCAAGAAGGCGGCAATTTTGCAATAATTGCCCCAACCTGAAAGAGCTCTGGGAGGACAACTGAAAGCGCTCTCAATTTGTTAACTAAAACCTGGAGCTCATGAACCTGCTCCATGATCGGTTTGTCGTCAACCATACGGAAATCTAAGTATTTCGACACAAGGTACTTATTGGTACCTTCTTCATGTGCCTTGTACTTAGCCTCCAACGCTTTCCACAAGTCCCTCGGATCCGTAACCTGCGCGTACAAATCGAATAAGCGGTCGGAGAGTGAGTTCTTAATGTGCCCCAGGCACAGATCCTCATCCTCCTTCCTCTTCAACCGCTGCTTTTCCAAATCAGAAATCTCTTTCTGATCTGGCTCACTCCCCTCCTTGGGAATGGGGTTAGCAGGGATGGGAGGTAGGTTAGGGTCCAGAATGTAATACAGCTTCAGGACCATCAGCATGAACTTGACCTTCTCCACCCAACGGGTGTAGTTCTGCCCATCAAAGCGGCCAAGCTTCACAAACTCCTGGTTCATGATGCGAAAGTTGGTTGTAGGCAATTCAGAGTCCATTGATTGTTGTTATTAATCTGAAATCAAAATAGTTTCACAAAAAACTATAAAAAGATAATCACATTTAAGATTGTTGAAAATAAGTTTCAGATTAACTAAGAGAGATTAATTAAACAATGTTCCCAAACAATCTGATCAAAAATATGAACAAACAATATATAAAAGATTAAACCTTGTTTGTTCTTATCACTTCTACAAAACAAAATAATCCGATTTTATTAATAATTACCAAGTTGTTTGCCGACCCTGATGATCCTCCTCGATCAATCAGAAATAAAGGTAGAAGGAGAGTGTCCCATTATCGGACTATTTAAAGACAATACGGGAATGTAAAACCAACCTAAAATTCGTTGATCGAATGTAGCAAACACTGAAGAACCACACGGATTATCTCATGTCCTTAAAGGTGATTACGTTGTTGTATTGCTGCAGCCTCCAAACGTAATGGACCCAGGATTTAATGCAGCCTCAAGAACCGAAAATCACAGCACTGATTTTCGAGTTATTCTAGAAGAATGATGGCAGAAAACGCGAAGCAAAAATGCAGAGGGAGAGAGGAGCCTGTTCTGTTTTCGTGAAGTGCAGCAGGAAGGAGACTGGAGTTGGTTTTATAGCCGACCCAGCACCCCCATCAGCTCCGAGTTTCGGGGGCACTTCCTGACATCGTGGGCTGACCCCCTCCTCCACGCAACTGACCAACAACCGGGTCCTACCCGACCCGTAGGCTGCTCGGATCGAATACCCGCTACTCGACCCACTTTCCGGAAAAAGAAAAGCTTCTTAGCTCCTAGCGACGTGCAAAGTACGCCTACCGCACTACTCGCGGGCACGCGGCTCGGCGCGCGTGTGGGGATACCCCT
Source organism: Pulicaria dysenterica (assembly GCA_947179395.2). NCBI lineage: Eukaryota > Viridiplantae > Streptophyta > Magnoliopsida > Asterales > Asteraceae > Pulicaria > Pulicaria dysenterica. The sequence continues at coordinate 97,871,898 of OX359288.1, forward strand.
ACTAGACCCCCACCATTTGGTTTGAATACTAAGGGAGTGAAATCACTTATAAACCCACCAAATGTTATTCTCCCCTCCTATGTGGGACACAAACTTGACAACATTCAAGTTTGGATTTTAACTTATAAAATCCCAACACCACCATCCCCCATATATGTTTCAATTTGATGTATAACTGTTTGTACGTAAGAACGCACAGGTACATATTGTGCAGCAGATTGGAGTGAAGGAGGATTGGATGTTAAGGTACGTCATCAAGTCCCCCAGTCTAGTTTGTCATGACTAGTCATGGTAGGCTAGACTCAGCCATGGAATGTAGGCTATTTTGTCGTTTGTTGTTGTTCAGCTGTCTTCCATTAGATGTTATTTGACAAGGGCGCGTGCCGTGTGCGCATGGTCTGCCATTCAGCATGGATATGGTTATTAGGTGTACGTGTTTTGTACGGGTTCATAATCACCAAATAGGTTGTTAGTGATGGCTAAGTATCGTATGTTTGAGTAACGACCATATGTCAATTATAGTAATGACTGTGTGGCTTGGCCGTGAAGGAGTAAGTTCTATGAGTAGTAGAGACGTGAATTTCATACTGTATTACTGGCTTGTATATGTTCTCATGTGAATTTCTCCTATGGTAGGGTAAGGCATGTGCCATTCTTAAGTATTGTACCTTGTATGAGGGTTTCTAAAGTTTCCTTTTTTGGAAAGATTCCATTTTGGGCAGTTTTTTCAAGATTTTCGAAAATTGAAATTGATGGCACAAAACTGAAATTAACAATACCATATATGAATTAAACTCAAAGAATCCCCAAAAATACATGATTTGTATTAGGAACGGTGAGCAAATGAAGCTTAAAAAATGGACAAATTGGGGAAAAAGTGAAATTGAGGCCTTAAATGGTTGAATTTGGGCTTGATTCTCAGGCCAGTGAACTCCCGTTGACTAGTCAAGGGTTTCGTTTCGTCGAGAGCTTTCCGCCGACTGGTTATGGGCCTCGTAACTCCTGAGGAATCTCAAGTTATGGGGTTTTCAAGTTTGGCAATATTGTTACGCAAAATTAAGGAACAGTTTGAGCGTGCAGGCCTCGTGGTTAGAAGCTCTAGGCTAGGCAGGTGGCTCCAGGGCATGAGAGGTGACCACAGGTCACTCCAGGTGACTACAGGTCAAGCCAGGTCACCCCAGGTGACCACCTGTCAGGGAAGGTCACTGCAGATGACTGAAGGTCAGGGCAGGTGATTGCTAGGCCAAGGCAGGTCACTCCAGGTGACTACAGGCCAGGGCAGGTTACTGCAAGGCTAAGGTAGGTCACTCCAGGTGACTACAGGCCAGATCAGGTCTGGGCAAGTCACTACAGGTTACTCCAGGCCAATGCAAGCTAGGGCAGGTGATTGCAGGTCAGGGCAGGTCACTCGCAAGTTACTCCAGGCCAAGGCAGGTGACTGCAGGGCTAAGGCAGGTCACTCCAGGTGACTGCAGGCCAGGTCAGGTCAGGGAAGGTCTATGCTGGACTAAGGCAGGTCACTCCAGGTGACTGTAGGCCAGGTCAGGTCTGGGCAAGTCGCTCATGGACTAAGGCAGGTCACTCTAGGTGACTGCAGGTCAGATCGCTGATGGACTAAGGCAGGTCACTCCAGGTAACTGCAGGCCAGATGAGGTCTGGGCAGGTCAGCACGGGTGACATCAGGCCTATTACTAATGTTTAGTATTTGTACATATATCGGCCTGGTTCAGGCTTGGTTTCCGGGTGTAGGGGCTGTCAAGGAGAATGCCTTCTGAAAAAGCAAAAGTAGCTGACAAAGCTAAAAAGGTAAGTTGTATGGAGCCCTCTCATTGGTCTAGTACATTTTTGCTTTATCAAAGTTGTCATGTCTTGTCATGTACTAGTGAGCTGTCATGTCTTGCTTTAATAAAGGTGTCATATCCTTTCTTTTTCTTTTTATTTAAAATATCAGAATACTCATATTAACATCAGAATATATATTCTTGAGGCCTGTAATGATGAATCTAGAGGCTTGGAATGGCCATTTTGAGGCCTGGAGTGGCGAATATATCCACTTTTAGAGGCCTGGAATCATGAATTCTTTAATATAGAGGCCTGGAATTACGATTAACATGCTCATTGTTTCTGGATATGTGTTTATTCATATTCAAGCTATACTTTATTGTTTGGCATATGTAAAAGGAAACATATATCATGATCCATGCTCACATATCAGTAAATAAACATGAACCTTCATGAGGGGTGAACAACAAAACATCATGGTTTGTAGAAGACAAACCTCATTTATGATTGTTCATCCAAACATTAAGTTCATAAATAAAATTGGAAGGCCTGACCTTAAATTTTGATAAAGGAAACATGAACCTTTGGGCAAGAAACCAAGAACACGAACTCATGGAGTTCTTCTCGTGAATTTTTGTCCAGGTCCCACGGATGGCGCCATTTGTTTGTACGTAAGAACGCACATGTACATATTGTGCAGCAGATCGGAGTGAAGGAGGATTGGATGTTAAGGTACGTCATCAATAACTAAAAACCTATTGTCTATATGGTTTATCATTGTTCTCCATGACATTTCCAAAAACTGTATATCTTATTAAGCCATTTTATCAGCTATATCAGATGGACAGCGATCTTCATATGATTTGTAAGAATATCAAATTTTGCATAATATAAACACAAATGTGATTAATTCTCAATTATTTCACGTTTTCCACATGTGCAAAGGAATGTAAATAAACTACCATCTTGTAAATACATGCACATATGCAACTTTTAGTAAAGAACAATAAAAAAAGAGAATATGAATTTATGATAGTTGTGTATATAAGTGTACTATACAACCCAAAGCCTTACAAGCTTCACATGGATAACTTGAATGATCCTTTTAAAAGTACAACTACAAAGACATGCAATGATTTGGTAAAGCACGACGTAAAATCTCACCATTAGATGCACATACACCATTTGATACACGTGTGCAACCTTTATACGTAATAATATATTGAAAACCTTCCGATGAATTTCAATATGAAGGTTTGAAAATTATATCTCAAAACAAAAATGATTTATCCTCCTATTTTTTTCTCCTACTTCATCCTCCTACTTACCACAATATGACATGTCTACTCCACTAATTCTTTTTCTTCATTTCCTCCATTGATTTTGACACTTGTATTGATCTTGTGAGTAGGAGGATAAGTAGGAGGATGGAGTAGGAGGATATATCATCTCTCATCTCAAAATTATGTATCGAAGAAATAAACACCAAATTATCATATATGTATGCAACTTATAAATTTATACCATCAAATTACTTGGTTATGATGCAAATATGCTACCTCTAATCGGCCATATATAACAAACACATTTGCAAATTAATGTGCACAGATACAAGATTATGAAATTTCTACACCAATCTAATTCACACTAAATGTACAACTAATTAAGAACATATATCGTTAAATATACAAGAGTTGAAAGTTTTATGTAATGCAACCATTTTGTCTATTAAGTATATCGTTAAAGCTATTTTAGTTCATAAGCAAACATACTGAATATTTCAAAATTCCAATGTCTCATATGTTTTAAAAAAACAAGCTTCAAGGGAGGTGAATTTAAATGTAAAATCATCAGTTACCTTATGAATTTCTCACGTCTTGCATATAGGGAGAGAATTTTAGTTACAGCTCCACAACTTTTTACTGAATTTTTTTTAGAAATATAATCTCTAACTCCAAGTTTCCAACTTCAAACGAGCTCTACCTCCATCTACTCATCTAGACTCGTCAAACTCACCCTTAATAATATCTTCAAATGTCTACTTAATGATGATCATTGTTGTTTTTTTTGTTATCTGGCTTAACGCAATCATAGAAGTTATATTTGATTGTATATTTAAAGAGAAATTAAGCTTGTTATATACTACTTTAATAATAAGTTATTAACAAGCTCATATACCTCTAAATATTAATAGTTAGACAAAATCTAAATATCAAAACTAAAAGTATTTATATCTCATAATATTTTAGACAAAATTTGTTGATGATATTGTTTATAGGATCCACAAGCATCATCAAGATCATTAATTAGAAAAAGCCTGAGGTGAAAAAATCATCTGAAATGTCTTGAAAGTGATTACCAATCTCCAATATTGATGGATATCCATCATCAGGAATCGAATCCTTAAAATCAGAAACTAAATTATCAAATTGATTTGGGCCAAGTGACCCGAAATCATCACCCGACGTATTTAACGGAGCACCATCAAGAATCGGGTCGGCTGATGGGAACTCGAACAGATTATCCAGAAACGATTCATCAATTAAATCAGTATCTGGGTCGGATACATGAGCCGAATCCGACCCGTTAGTTGACTGGCACTCTTCAGTATCTTTGACCGGTACGACTTCTTCCTTTGACCGACTGTTACTGTTGCTTGTGCTACTACAACGCAGAACGGAAGTCGGAGAAAGAATGTTGTTACGCGACTCTTCGCCGGAATCATAACCTGACGTCGACGTAACATTGATCGGCGGTGGGTACTCGTCAACCGGTGGGTTGATGAAGTTTGTTAAAGCATGGGGCCCACGGAGTCTAATAGCGGCGTTATCATACACCCTGGCGGCCTCCTCCGCCGTGTCATACGTACCCAACCACAACCGTACACGTCTCGCCGGATCTCTAATCTCCGCCGCCCACTTTCCCCACGGCCGTTGCCGGACCCCTCTAAACTTCCGACCCCTGTTCGCCGGAGTTTTAGCCGTCTTCATCGGCCTCTGTTTTGCTTGTAGACTGGAATCTTTATTTCCAGTCGTCATTTTCTGGACGTTCATACCCGCCGCTGAAGTTTTGCCCAATGTCTGTATTTTAATCTCATTGACGTATTTCTTTACGCGCCGCCGTAGAAAAAACTCGTCTTCTTCATCACTGGAAGAATCGGTGGCATTGGGATCCGTCATTGATATCCGTACAAGTCTTGAGTTTTTTTTATCAGAAAACTTCTTTGTCGTCGCCGGAACCACCATTGTTACAACTTTTTTGTGCTCTGTTTGTTTGATCGGAGGAAACATGGAGTAGCCGTCCATGATCTCTGTTGCTTTCAATTGAACCCAAATCAAGATCTCGTTAAAGAATAACCCAAGAAGATAAATAGTTGGTATGAAATCTTTTGAAAATATGAATTCTTGAGGTAGAAAAAGAATATTGGTAGACGGTAAGAAGTAGAGATTGCCGTTTTATAGGATAGTTCCGACCAAAAGATCTTTGGAGCTTAATAAGATTAGTTGGAAATAAAATAAATTAAACTTTAAATTTGATTTTTTTTCCTAATCTTAAAATGCAAATTTTATTACCTTTTAAAAAAGTTTGTAATATATGACTACGTACAACGGTATAGTTTCATGAATTAATTTTTGTGATTAATTCTTATTTTCTTATAATGAAATTAATAAATAGTTATTAATAAGATTAGTTGGATTTTAGTGTGAACACTTATTTATACATGTTAACAAATTTGCATCTTCTTTTTCTATCTGTAATTTTTAATTTTCAAGGTTTGTAATCAAGTCTCAAGCTTTCTGATACATAAAAACATTGGTTACTTTTGTAGTAGCGATATTAAGGTATATTAGTATGTCCTAAATTTCAAAAGAAAATTGTGCTCTAAAATTGTTTTTTATAAGTATATAAAAATTTTAATTTTCATATTTGAATTTAGAATTGATTATTTGTAAAATTTAGAATTGATTATTTGTAAAAATTACTCAAAAAATACTCTTTCCAATATACAAGTAATAAATTTAATCAAGTGAGAATTAGAAAGTATTTTATTTGTATATTTCTTATTAAATATATTCCTCTTTCAATCCAAGTCATTTTACGAGGATCAAATTGAATGGAAAACGTGTTTTGAAATTAATCCTGACAGTCAAATAAAAGATTTCATATATGTGGCTTATAGAAATAATTTAAAAATTCTCATTAAAAACTTCTCTGCATCTACCATTTTCTTCATCTATCATTATGGTTTGGAAATATAATGAAAAATGTTGATTATCTTAACATTAACTGCATGTGCTGATATTGAATTTAATTCAAAATTTTAAAATCATACAAATTCTGAAGTAAAACTTCAGATATGAGTGTTTGTTGAAAATTATTGTGAGTTGGTACATTAAATTATTGAAAAATAAGCTCCTCAAGAAAAAAAATGGTTTAGATGTTTGCATTAAGCTTTTATTTATTAAAATGAACACTCAAAAGCACTTGAATGAAAAGTCAATTTATATATATATTTTTTTTGTCTATAACGTCATTTTTTACATTTCAACTATAATCACATCTAGTTATCAAAAATCTTGAAAAAATTAAAAGGTACAATGTTTTCCGACTCTTACTGAAAGATCGAATTCAAAATCCAGTTAACTCCAGATATCTTTACTAAACAGATCGTACAGTGTATTTATGAGTCTTTGTATTTATGTATGTTTGAATGTTTGAATGTATGTATCTATGTATGTATGTTCTCTCTCTAATAAAGGGTACAAATGTTTTAGAGGGAGATCCAAGTCTTTGAAAAATCTAATGAACGGCTAAAAAAAACTAGTACATCCAACGAGATGCGTAATGCATCGCATGTAAATGTAGTTTTTTAAAATTATTTTGTTACGCTTTTTAAAGTTTATTATTTTAAATAAAAATAAGACTAATTTTGACCATTTTCATATTTTTACTAGTGTTTTAACCAGGAAAGTTCTTTCTGGGAATTCAGCAATGATAATTTCTTAGGCTCAACCATTTGGTCGTCAATACAAAGTGTAGTAAAGACGATTGATGTGCTTGTTATGGCATTCAACTCTTTCCTTATAAAACACAAAGTAAATAGGTCTTCTTTGTTTTGGCATGATCCGTGGTATATGATGGTGTTAGTTTAAGGTGTAGTTTGCTTTTTTATAGATAAAATGTCTGAAATCTGCTTTCGTTTATTTTCATGTTTGTAAGAGAAGATGTGGATTACATGTCTGCAGTTTTCATCAAGAAAACTATTTGCTGTTTAAACTTAAGAAGTTGTCTGAAAGAATGTTATATAACAACGTAAACTCTTTTTAATAAACACGGGAGGAAATCCATATGTTGTAGTACAATTTTCGAAAACATCTCGATTTAAAACACCGGGATTTGAGCCGTAGCTTGAAACACTTGTTAAATATGTGTATATGTGTATGTAATGTGTTTACATTATATATGCATATATATATATATATATATATATATATATATATATATATATATATATATATATATATATGTGTGTGTGTGTGTGTGTGTGTGTGTGAGAGAGAGAGAGAGAGAGGATGTCTATTTATAGAAGAGGATAATATAACTATACTAAAAATAAATGTTTAAAGATCTTTAAAGCTTTTTTTAATTTTTTCTTTTTTGATTGCAAAAACAAACAGATTGTTTTTTAAATGTCTATATGCCCTCAGAAAACATCTAATACGTCAGATACCATGATCATAACCCTTTTAGTTTAACACATGAGAAAATCATATGAAAGAGATGTAGAGAAAGAAAATTTCCTAGATATCAAATCTTTACATTATGCATGCATGTATACACCTCTATTTTAGAATTACGTTTAGAAACAGAAAAAACACATAATCACGTTTATAAACCGTAATACGTACCAAACACTTTTTTTTATGTTTATAAATAGTTTCAATGTAACGCTAGAGTATGACTCTTGATTTGCCTAACAAAGTAATGGTAGAGTAGGACTTTATAACTTTTAAGTTAATGCACAAATGTTCCTTAAAAAAAATTAACCCATTTAGACAAAACCAAATAAAATGAGAACATAGTTTATACTATTTACCACAATGTAATAATCTATCATAAATAATTCAGAATCATTCACAAGACTTTACAGCTTTAAACAATAATTACAAGCATGATTAACAAATAATAAGAATAATGAAGAGACAAAACACATAGGTTACCCATACTGCAAGTACAAAACAACCACTAAAACTCCAATTAGCTACATAAACATCATTAAATAACTTAAAAATATCACATTAGTGGAGGTCAACTGGGCAATCAAACTCTTGTCCTTAGAGCAGACAACTACGTACAAGCAACTGAAAGATATATATATAAATAATATATTATACATAATTTCAAGTACAATGTTAGGGCCAAAAGATCCTGTTTTTTTTTCACGCATACACCATGTTTTTTCATTTCTAAACAGTTCTCGTTTGAACCACTATTATATAGTGTTGACATTATCACGTTATACTAGCTAGTCCGGTCACGGGGATTGGACAATGTAGTTATAAGAGAAGACCGTTTATAAGCTAGCAAGACTCGAATACAAAATTAGCAACGCCTTTACATTGGAGTGAAAAGGGACTAGTCGTTGTTTAGAAGACCAAAAATTTAGATTATCCCCTAATAAAACACAATAAGTCAATAACCATAGGTGGGACATATGGTGTCAAGGTGCACATTGCGCACATGCAAAAACACTTGTTGGATGGCATAAGAAATGTATGGTTCGATTGGACATGACTAGGTTGACGTAACACGGTTAGCCCTATAGTCGCATCAACCGTAGAATCAAAATCTCCCACATTTAATACATGTGTAGGAAGCTTAATGTGTACCACTAAATATACCTCAAACGACTATTATGAGCGAAACAAGACCCTCGTGTTGATGAATATTCATTAATTCTACATGTATTTTGTTTTGCAAGTCTTCTCCCCTAAGCTTAAGCTTCACTTCATTGTACATCTCTTCCCAGTCTCTGTCTAGACTAACACTTGCACCGAGTTATTTTGGTCCCTGGTCATTGAGCGGTAATTATGAGAATCAATGTTTCAGCATATTTCTCGAAAAGATTATAATGATTGAGATCTTATAATAGTTTGCTTTAGTTTTTACAACATCATATCGGAATCGTAAGATTGTACTTAAATGTCTTAGTTTGTTTTATGTGTGTAATAAAAGATTCAAAGTTTAAATACAATATCCATAGTAAAATACAATTCCTAGATATTTATATTATTAATTATACTTTAGATTTTAGAATTACAAACCGGAAAATTATTAAACAACATTTTCATATGTCACTTAATGAGTTAATGGGTTATTTTTACTCTTTAATTTAAATTAAGCAAATTAACTTATTTAAAAATTATTAATTAATAATTCTAACGAGATATTGGTAAAATTCGCACGTTGCAGCAAGAAAAATTAAAAATTTATACTCTATAATGTATCATCAACATTGTCTTTAACACGATGAATTATTCAGATAAAGAATTATAAAAGCAAACATAACTTGTTCATTATCTATAAAAAAAATTGATCATACCCTGTACCATATTTGTTATAGCAATATGTACGTTGTTTCATATAGTAGAATACACATAATTTATAACGGTTTCATGATATATAAAATAGAAATAGTTAAATAGATATTTATAAAAATACACTTATCTATTTTTGATACCGTTTATTCAAAATTTAACTCTCTATATATTCCATTTCTACAGCAGAGCCAACATCATTTTGTTATAACCCTCTTTTACATTAGTTTTCTTTGTTTATCAAAAATTTAAATTAAATTAATGTTCTAGTATTACTCTTAAAAATTATTTTTTCTATGTAAATATGTGACAATATTATCTACTTAATCAATTTACAAAGAAAAATACACTATTCATTACAATTTTCATTTTACTCCCCTAACAAATTTTTATTTCTCCCCTTTAAATTTATATAAATTACATTTAACCTTCAAGTTTTAATTTTCTGATTCTCCCATAAATATATTTTCCTTTTTCACCTTCAACTTATATAAGATTACATTTTACCTCATAACGTAATTTATAGTTTTTGTTATTGCTACAACTATTAAATATGCTTTTGGACCGAACTAAATAGCATAAAACTCAAACTAAGATTATAAGTAAGTATATTAAGCACGTAAGATATGTTAGAACGAAATTTAATAGACGAGACAATAAATCAACAATTAAAAATTGTTTAGAGTAATGTGATAAATCGGCATTGATACTAAAATAATACATTTACTTTTATACAATATATAAATAAAACAATATTGTATATGACACCATAAAATATCCAAGTATACAACTACATATGTTAGAAAAATATGAACTAATATTATGGAACCTAACTTGATTGAAGGGTATATTAGTCATGTAATTTCACATTTTACTTATCAATTTATGATATATAATTTGTATAATGATAAGATATTTAAGTTACATGACGCTAGAATCACCTAACATTTTTCTATACATGTTTTACTTTGTATGTATATTACTTGAAAATATATATTTTGTATGTATTAAACTCTTAGAAAAATGTTCAATATAGTCCATACTTAATGCATAGTCCTGAGGGACAAATTTCAGCCTTTGGATCAGTCCCATCAATGGTCCAGATTGAATTTTAAAAATTTGGGCAGAGTAGCATTTCGTAATTCACATGTGATGATTTTACAATCACGTGTGATTGTATACTAAATCACATGTGATTGAATATTAAAATTTCAGGACTATATTTTTTAATGGACTTTATTGAACACAACTCTCTTAGAAAAATGTTCAATATAGTCCATACTTAATTAAGATATTTATGTGCCAAATTTATCGTGATTTTCAATCGTGTGTAAGCAAACTTAAATATAACCTATATATATATATATATATATATATATATATATATATATATATATATATATATATATATATATATATATGTTCCTAGACACACAAGTTTTTTAACTCACTCAAAATGATTCTTATTCAATATAAGGTAAACATTATCAATTTTTAATTCAATAGAATTCCTATTCATATTTCAAGTGTAACAGTTATAATCAAACTATACATAACTAATTAGATGAATCTTATTTCAACTTTATAGCTTTTAACATATCTCTTACATGATTCTAAAATGAATTATATATTATTTCTTTAGAGTATTAATAATAACTTCATATTATCACAATTGATTACATAGTAAACAAACAAGTATTTGAAAAATGTAGACATGTTGATATGTCAAACGAAATGATCTTCAACTTTAAAAGCATCAAAAGAGAGTAATAATCAAAGGTTAAAAATATTGATAAATGAAATGAGATATGCAATCTCAAAAGTACACACTTTTTATGTATATTTTATCACAAACCCTGATTACGAAAACTTATTTTAGTTTAGTTAACTACTTGAGAAATTATAGTATGCGAAAAAAATAACTCTATTTTTTATCTTCATAGATCACATTATCAAACAATTAATATGTACATATACTACCTTCGAACAACCGCATTATCTATAAAACTATATATAAATTAAAATTGTATAAATGTGATTATTTAAATATCAACCCGGCGCAACGCGCGGGCATGATACACCTTGTTTATATCAAACATAAACAATAATGAAATGATTAAAAATCTATATTAATATCGAATATTTTGTGTAAAATTTTATAAAAAAAATAATACGTAAATTAATTATATAGGGGTGTTTGAGTAAGTTTATTTTTTGAGCTTAAACTTATTAGCTTTTTAACATATGAATTTTTTAGCTTTTGAGCTTAACAGAGAAAAAAATGTTTTGATTAACTTGTGACTTATAAGCTAATAAGCTACTTTAAAAAAAGTGTTTGACTTAGATTATTATTGTAAAATGACTAAAAAAGGCATGTTTACATGAGGAAGAGAAGATGGTGGTAAAAAGAAAAAAGATAAGGGTATATACGTAAAAGTACAAAAATAAGCTCATATGGTGAAAAATAAGTTGTTTCCACTTGGTTAGTCAAAATTAGATTATTTTCACTCAAAATAAGCTCATAAGCTTGTCAAAATGTATCGTTCAAACATTTGTTAATGTAGGCTATTTCTAGTTTTCTTTAGAAACGATCAAGTGTTTCTGCATCTTGTAGAAACAAACCTGGACTGTAAGTGGTTTTTTTTTATCATTAATATAACCTTACCTTTAAAAAAAGAGTAGAGAAGAGTTTACCTTAAACCTGTTATATGACATGGGAGCATCTCTACCACTAATCCAAATCTACAACCATATTTAAAGTTCTTTACCAAAATATATAAATAATAAAAGGAGGCTTACTGTTTATATTCCTCACAAACCTATGGGGTGTTTGAGTAATCTTATTTTTTTAACTTAAACTTATTAGTTTTTTTAGCTTATTAGTAAATAAAAGGTGTTTAAATTAACTTATTATTTATAAGCTAATAAATTACTTTTAAAAAAGTGTTTAACTTAATTTAAGATTAGTTGATGAAGGAGAAGGTAGAAAATAATGTTTTTAAAGGTTTATTGATTGGAAAGGAAAAGGTGTTAGTATCCCACTTGCAATACGCGGATGATACTATAATTTTCGATGCATGGGAGAAAAGGAACTTTAAAGCCATCAAGGGTTTGTTAAGTTGTTGGGAAGATGTCTCAGGTCTAAAAATTAATTGGAAGAAAAGTGCAATTTGGGGGTCTTGTATTTCATCTTAAGAATTGGGAAGAACGTCAAGTTTATTGGGGTGTAAAGTTTCGGATGAGGTTTTCTATTACCTCGGGGTACCGGCGAATGTATCAATGAAAAAAACAGTATCATTGGGGTAAGATTGTTGACAGATTCGAGGGTGTATTGGCCGGATGGAAGAGGAAGTGTATGTCCTTTGGTGGGAGATGGATTCTAACTAAATCCGTACTTTCTTGCTTGTCAGTCTACTATTTGTTATTGTTTCGTGCACCATCAGTATCCTTTCTCGGTTAAAACAAATTAGGAGAAATTTCTTTTTTTTGGGGGGGGGGGGGGGGGGTACACCCGGGTAAAAATTTGGTTTGGGTAAAGTGGGACTTGATACTTCTAAATAGAGACTTGGGTGGGTTGGGTATTGGGAGTCTTAATTTTTTAATATAAGTTTGTTGTTAAAATGGTGGTGGAGGTTCAAGATTGAGCATGATTCCTTTTGGGTAAAGATTATTAAAAGCTTACACGGGATGGGTGGGGGTTTGGATTCGGTTGACAGTAAACAAATCGGGGGTATTGGGGGGGGGGGGCATTGTAAGGGTGGGAAAGTACTTACAAAGATTGGGGTTATGTGTAAATATGATGCAAAAAGTTGTTGTGGGGAATGGGGAAAATGTTAACTTTTGGAATGATGTTTGGGTTGGAAGCCTACCTTTATCTATACAGTTCCCAAGAGTTTATAACAGGGCGGGCATGGAGAGACAAAAGATTAGTGACATGGGATCATGGGAAGGGGACATTTGGAAGTGGAACATTGTGGAAACAGGAGGGCTAAGAGGAAGAGTACTAGAATAATTTTCGAACCTACAAGAAGCTATAAAAGATATTTAACATTCAAAGGTTTACAAAGGACAAATGGAGTTGGCTGGAAAATCCGACGGGCACCTTTTCCGTTAAAGATACAAGAGACTTCTTAGAGAAACGATTATCTCCTCAAGTTCTTTTTCGAAGAAAAACATACTGGTCTAATCTACTTTCGAAAAAAGTCCTTATCTTTGCGTGGAGAGTCGAGATGGGGAGATTGCCTATGCTCAAGAACTTAGTCGACAAAGGAATCGATGTCCCTTCAATACTATGTCCAAGATGTATGCTTGATATTGAGTCAGTCGAACATGCTATCTTTCAGTGTCTAAGTATCTATGCGGTTTGGGAGTATATACAACGTTGGTGGGGTATTCAAGTAGCTCCAGTAGAGTCGTTTCAACAGTTAGAGGAGCGGGCAAATGAAAGATTATCGAAGTCAAGTGCAAGATTATGGAAGGTAATCGTACGTATTACGGGGTATTATATTTGGAAAAGTAGAAACGAAAAGGTTTTTAGAGGTAAGAATACATTGGGCGATATTATTTTTGAAGTTCAACGAGCGGGTTTCCATTGGGTTAAAGCGAAGTTGCTGAAGGCTGCAAGTTTCAAATGGGATGTGTGGTTAGTGTTACCAAACATTTTAGATGTTCACTAAAAAAGGGTCGGGCTGTTATGTTGTTAATTGCAATCTATTTAGTGGTCAATTAGGATGATAACAATGCTTGTATCCCTTCATTACTTATGAAGGTGATTGGTTTTTGTAATATTAAAGTTGGTGTATAAATGAGAATATACAGTGATTTTCGAAAAAAATAAAAATAAATAGGATATGCTTATATTTCAAAAAGAAAAAAGATATTAAGAATATATAAAAATACAAAGATAAGTTAGAGAAAAATAAATTGTTTTTACTTCGCTTATAAAAAATATGTTTATTTTGGAGAAAAAAAGTGTTTCCACTTGGTCACTTACCAGAAGGATGAAAATCTGTCACCAGATGCTTGTTTGTTGGTGCCTTTATTCTTTCTACAGATCCATTGCCGTCGATTGATTGACCGACGTGGAGACACCGTCCATCACTCGCCGTCGGCCTACTCGTATCCATCACCATGTCTGGTTTGAGGCGCAAAGTTCAGATTGAAGTAAATCCCTCCAGTACAGAAGAGGACGATAAGGATAATTCAGATCTCGGAGCAAAAGAAGGCAGCGATGAACCAACACCGTCCGACGGCAACGAGACAGTCGATCACGATCCCTTCTCGGGGGGTAAAGTTCGTCGGAAAGCATCTATGGCCAGAAGTTTCAGAGGTGATTATGTTGATGTTCGCTCCAAGCCCTATCTCATGAAAATTCTCGAAAAACAAGGTGAGTCAATTGCATAATATAAAGAAGTCGAAGTCAATTCATCAGCTTATTTTACACAAATGCTGGTATATAGTTGATGATGTAGCTAGACTGAATCAGTTAAATTTTAACCGGATATAATTTCTTTCTCTCTATACATTGAAGATATTTGGTTTGAGCTTTCAGTTACATGTATATATGGACGTTAAAGATCTTGAGGCAACTAGCAAAGTTAGCAATTTGCGAAGTAGAACTCAAGTAATAAATGAACATTTGAACATTTGATAATATTTATGGTTTATTTTGGATGATTGGGGCATGAACAATTGTACAATATCTGCCATAATTAGATTATTAGAATCAGTAGCAAGGCCTTTTCAAATGGAGAAATGTAACAGTGGGGTTGGTTTGTTCTTTGATGTAAGAAAGTTAGTCAATACCGTGGGAAACATGACAATGTTAGGGAGTAGAATGGTCATTTAATATGAAGAAAACCTTAAAAACATGTTATTGCATTTGATATTCAGATGCTTTCTAGACAAGTAATATCACCCTGTTCAGTTAGACTGGCAGGTAAGCTGTGATCTCATGGTAGTGTGGGACTTTACATGTAGGATTATATGCATAACTAGATGACGTTCAGAAAATTGCTATTTGTTTGACTATAGCATGTTCTTATGAAGGATAGACACCGTAAGTAAATGTCCCCTACAAGAACAAAGCCAGATACACCCTTGTTAACTCGTCCGGATCTACAGAAACACTTTTGTTAACTTATCCCATGCTAAGAAAATGTCCTGTACAAGAACAAAGCCAGATTATACTTGGTGATGTTAGTACAGGGGAAGAAACTATGGTGACCGTGACCTGAGGAGATGTCTAAGAAGGGTATACTTGAGCATTCAGGGTTAATATTTCCAGAAAAAGAGAGAAGATTGTTATATATTCATGTCATAGAATAAGATCAATGGTGCCATACTAAAGGAGTTTTATGACCATGGCATCCAAAAAAAGTTTATGGGTAAAGTTCTATAGGATGATATTGTGTCTGCTATGATTTATGGTTAAAATGCTCATCACTAAAAGACTAGTTCTACACAAGATGAATGTGGTAGACAGGATGATGGATCATGGATAGCATTAGAAATGATAATTTTTGTTACAAGGTTGGAGTGTTTAAATTTAAGAAAAGGCAATCCAAGATATGTTCAAGTCTTCTACTCATCTTTAGCATAGATATTTGAATGTAGTGTTTGAGACTTTTATTAAGAAGAGGCATTGTTGAGATGGGGGAAGACCAAGTTTAAGAATAATTAGTCAGGAGATGTTTAAAATATAGGAATATATACAAGGAATTGGTTTCATGTGTTAAGTTTTAACTGTTTTAATCACTTTCTTGGATGTTTCATGGTTCTCAGCTATGCTCCAAATATGTTGTTTGCCTAAATTTTGTTGGGATTTATTTACAAGAGTTCTTTTCCTGCTATAAGTTATTTTTTTTGTAAAAGTTCTGGGTTGTTTGGGATTGTGCTCTTTTAACTGCTTATAGGTTTTTTCTTTCTCTGAATGCTGAAATATACTTCTGTTTGGGTAGACAACTGCTTATTGCTTATTGTTTTATTTTTGAAAGCCAATAAGCAGAATTTGTCAAACACCAAAAAACTGTTTTTCAGCTTATTGCATTCTTCTACAGCATAAGCTAATCCAATCTCATTCTGAAATTGCTTTTCTTTTACAGCAGCTTATTGCACTATTCTTATAAGCTATAAACAAAAATAAGCATTCCAAACACTCCATTACTAATTTATAACTGCGGGCTATCATATGATTGGTTCTTTAGATATATGAAATCTGTGAATCACTGAGTTGATATTAAAATTAAATGAAATCAAGAATAAACAAAGAAAAGATAAATCCCACAGTCCGAGACATGGGCTCTTCAAGTCACAACTAGTAACAGTTCCTCTTAATGCCTAATCTGGGTTCCCCTCATGACGATATTATCCTAATTTAGCTAATGTGAACCGCATTACTCATTAGTACTAATAAGGAAATAAATTAATAATAAATGATAACTAAACCTCGTGATTATATATGCGAATTGCCTGAACCTGTCCGGACTATTTTTGGATGGTTCGTATCATTACTTCCCTCTCAAAAACATATCTTTTTCTCAAGGTATGCTTTGAAATTGTAGTCGGTACTTGGTTGCTGGATCCCAAATTCTTCTTTAGCCACTCTCTTCCAACTTGGCATGATTACCGTTTGGTACCATTCCTGTATCCCAAATTCTCTCTGGCACCACCGTCTTGTTTTTCTTGTAGATGTCATAGATCTTGTTGTCTTGTAAATGAAGAATTCTTCTAACAGGCTCCTATATTAATTTCACATTTTCTTTTGTTCTAACAGGCTCCATTCTCTTTTTCTTTCACTTTTGTTCATTTTATCTATTAATTTTGTAATCATTCCAAAAAACTAGTAATTTTGTAAATAGTCATAATTTGGCAAACACTAGAACTGTAGAACACCTTATTGTCTTGACCATTACAATTTCAAATAGGACTATATCTAATGCATTCCATTTACTAAAACTGATATCTGATAGTGAAAATATAAAATCACATGAAAAATTAGATAAGAGCACATTCAAGCACTTCGATAAGCCAGATGCTCATCTGTCCACTCACTTGCTGCATCTTACAAGCCTATTTCCTTAGTTTTCATGCCCTCTTTTCCTCTGCAGGTGACAGGGGAGTCCTCTTTGCTGACAAAGTTCTTAAGTTTACAGGTTCGGGAAAAATGAAACGGCGAATTCTCCTAATTACCGATTTAGCCATCTATGTTATTGATCCGGAGACGCATGCACTTAAAAGGCGGATTGCCCTTGCTGCAGTCGAGAGGCTTTGTTTGAGTGAATTAAGTGATAATTTTATTGCAGTTATTGTTCCAACTGAGTATGATCTGCTAATGGCTAGCACTAGGAAGACTGAGATTGTAACTGTGCTGGTGGAATCTATGAAGACTACTTCAAACTACGAATTGGAAGTCCACTTATCTAACAGGTAACGTCGTTATTGTTTTTTAATAAACAAAATATTTCGGGTTTTTTTTTGGTCATCTGTCATTATGTAAATGCTTTTTGAACGCGTAGTACACTACTAATGGCAAATATTTTGGGTAGGGCAGTCTCTTAAAAGCATATTAGCAGTACACCAATTTGGATAAGCTCCAGATGTGAGTGTTGAGATATGTATTTAGTATTTGCAGATTGCTTATTAGCTTCTTGTGTTGTCAATACCTTTGCAGTTTTGAGTATCATGCTGCTTCTGATCTAATTAAAGAAATTCAGTTTGAGGAGGTTAAAGGTAAAATATATGATATATCTATGCAACTGTCTTACTTTTCTTTCAATTATACTGAACTTTCATATATTTACTTAACAAGTTGGTAACTGGTCAAAACAGATAACTTCTTATTACATGACGTAATGGTTTGGGTCAGTTCGCTTGGAGTGATTTTCTGAAACTTCTTAGTTACAAATAATTCAATTATGCGTAAAAAACTATATTGTAAAACCAATTATCTACATTTTTTAGAAAAAGTGTTGTAAGAGGTCGTATGCATTAAAAATATACTTTTGATGACTATTGGCGCATTGACCTGTTACCATTTTGGCTACGTATCTCGTTAAAGGTAAAGCATAGCTGAAATTGGGGAAAACATTATAAGTAAATGCATCGATATCTCGAAGCTAACTTTTTTGAATCATGATGGTACCTTGAGCACTAAAAGCTTAATTTGTGAACTTAAATTTTCAGGTGGAATCAAAACAAGAATTGTAAACAAGTAGAGAGCTGCTCACGCCAATCAAGAAACCAATTTGCACAAGTCCACCTACTACTAGCGCCATTGTAGGGATTAACCTTTTAAAAAACTCGTATCTGTTTGTTGTCATATAGTTGTTTCTCGTAGCAACTTAAAACCAAATTGAACATGATATTATGTTGTTATGGAGCCTGATTTCGTGATTTACACTGTAATTAGTGGATTAAATTTGAGGTGATAGTTGTAGTTCATTCACCTTGAAATAGGGAATAACGTAAGCTTGGTTAAAAAGAAACCAGTGCAAATGGCTTGAAGAGCTTGAACGTGACCAAGGAGTTTATATAATTGCTTAGTACATTATTACGTCTTTACTTTCAAGATAAAAGGAACAATTGATGTTTGCAAATCGACTCAACTCGGTCCTGTTTGTTTTTATACGTTTAAAAACTTAACCTTTATGACGTAAACCCATTTCTACTCATTACCTAACACACCAGATCTGAACCAGTCGGATTGTATATAAGAATAGACAAAGATGAATAGTAGTTTTGTTAGGGAGGAAACTAAAATCTTATTGCACACAAATTTCTTAGTTTTGAAAAATATTGAGTGTAACATCAAATGGTTCCTTCTATTTTGAATGTGCTACTACAGAAAATGGTCTCGTTCAGCCTGTGTGGGTAAGCATCATTAGACCCAATGCGCACCAGTTCGAACATTCTCCACCGATTTGAGCACCTCTGCCATTTTAGGCCTCTGTTCTGGTGAATTTGCCACGCATTGCATTCCTATCTGTAACATCTCCACCATCTCCTCTTCTATATTTGGGTACCTCAAAAGCTCAGCATCAAAAACCTCTGCAGTCCATTCCTCCTGAACCACTGACTGAACCCATCTAACCAAGTGAACAACATCGTTGCTACCTGTTGCATGAGTCGGTGACTTCCCAGTTAGAAGCTCAAGAAGTAAAACCCCGAAAGAGTAGACATCTGATGCTTGGTAGACCTTCCTGGTGTCATTTATTTCTGGTGCTTGGTATCCACTGCTTCTCGCCACTGGTGCCGCTGTGGGAATTGTGACTGTTGCCAGCCCCAGGTCACAAACAGAACCAAATAGTTTGTGGTTGATGAAGGTGTTGGAGGCTTTGATGTTTCCATGAACAAGCTTTCCATTAGCTTGTGTGTGGATATGAGCTATCCCTCTTGCTGCTCCTATGGCTATTCTCAATCTGCTATCCCAATCTAACAGAGTTCTATTCGTCCCTCTATTTGCTGCAAATCATCAACACAAAAACTTAAGAAATTCGATAAGAGTTAAATATGACGAAATATGGGCTGATTATAAGTAAATATGACATACCGTGCAACATCGAAGAAACACTCCCGTTGTTAAAGTAGTCGTAGACCATCAACTTCTCATCTTTGGAGTAGTAATAAGCCCTCAAAGGAACAACATTTTCATGTACTGTCCTTCCAACAACCTCCATATGTTGCTCAAACTCTCGTCTTGCTATGTTTACACCTAGTAATCTCTTCACCACAACCACACTCGAGTCCTCCAATGCTGCTTTATAAGTTGTACCAAAAGTTCCCTTACCAAGCACCTCTGCAGAAGCCCTAAACAGATCCTCCAAGTCAAAAGCAAGGCTGCTTCCTTCAAAGAAAACAAGGTTTCCATTCCCGTTACCGCGTTGACTTTTTGATCGCAATTTCTCAGTGCCTGTTTTTTTCTTTCCCTTGGTATCTGTATTCTGCAAATCCTTGTTTCTACCTTCTCTTTTCAAATGCCAAATAACCAATAACAATGCAAGTAGTCCCAACACTAATACAGAACTGCCGATTATGATTCCAAGGATTTCAGATTCACCGAGTTTTGGTTCCTTTGATGATCGGCTAGTAGAAATAGATGGAAGAGATAAAGTTTCAGGAACAAGATTGTTTCCCAAAAAAGCCGAGGTAGGAAACCTCTTCAGAGATTGAGGTACGGTTCCTGTGAAATTATTGTTGGACAGATCTAGAACCTGTAAACTAGCGGTACTGAAATCAGGAATTTCACCAGAAAGCGAGTTATTTGCAAGGCTCAAAGCTGTGAGGTGAGTCAAACTAGAAATTGATGGAGAAATGCTACCGTTAAAGCCATTGTTGGACAAATTTAGAACAGAGAGATTGTTCCAGACAGAAAAATTTGATGGTAACGGACCAGAGAAGCCATTGCACTCCAGATATAAAGTTGTTAAGTTTCTTAGATTGGAGAAATCAGACGGAAAAGGACCGGATAAACCATTGGATCTCAAACTTAGTATCTGAAGATTAGACAATCGACTAAGAGTGTTTGGAGGTAAAGCGCCATCAAGACTAACTGCAGGCAAACGAAGAGCTATGATTGATGAACAATTATGATCACATGTTACCCCAGTCCAATTACTACAAGCGGAAGAGTTCATTTGCCAGTTGATCGCACTAGAATGCGGAATGTTCTGAATGAATTCGAGTAAGATTTTCTTATCTTCTAATGGTTCAGTGGTAATTAGAGAGATAACAGTCCCAAACAAGAACACAACAATGAAAAGAAGCTTATTCTTCATGTTCATCATCTGCATTTTCTGCCAAAATCTACAAAACATTCAACATCTACACGAAATTTAACAAAACGATCAATTATATAAACAAAACATCACACTATCACAGAATCAATCTATCATGAGAGACATGATATTAGTTTTCACTTCCGTTGAACATAAACCTAATCAAACGAGTTTTGATTCAAAAACAAAAACGTAAACATATCGAACGATTTTGTGTTCTTGTTGAAAACGAAAAATGAAATCGGTACTTTCTCGTGTGTTTCGTAATGCGATTGAAGGTCTCCGCATTTGGAAACCGTATTCCTGATTTCGTTATAGCACGAATGATTAAACGAAAGCGAAAACTGAAAAATGAGAAAAAAGGAAGTAACGAACTCACCAATTGACGAACAGATCTTAACTCCTCGAGCTCTGTGAACACTCCATTAAAACCTCGAAGCAATCCGCCATTAACGCAAATACTCTGCTGAAATCTTAGTGAGTGTAACAGTTAGAGAGAGAGAGAGAGAGAGGGAGGGAGATTGCTTGTGGAGTGAGAAGAAATAATATGGAATGGAGAATGAGAGTGACTTCTACTGCTAGTTTTGCAGAGATGGCGGGGAGGCACATGGAGATGGAGTGTAGATGAAGAATTCAACCCTCTTTAATCAAAGTTTAACTTTAAAGTCGTTTTGTAAAACTAAAACAAATCAAGTAACTGCAGAAATTAATGGACATATTTTTCCCAAAAGGAAATTAATAAATTATAAAAAAAATATTCTTTTTGTACATGATCACGAGTCGCGTAACAAATCTGATTATCAATGTATGTTTGCAAATTGCAATTAAATAATCAAATTAAGAGTTAATCACTCAGATAAATATGTATGTTTTCACATAGTTGTATGAAACATTCGTTTTCTCCGTGTTAATAATAATTAGTAATTTTTTTTATCCATGCGTTGTTGCGTATGCAGGGGCGGACTTACCTTAAGTGGGGAGGCAAGACATACCACTATAAATTATAAAAAAACATTCGATTTCTCCTTCCAGATCACTCTCTGTCATGAGTTTCTTGTTTCTTAAACCCAATTTCAGATTTGCGTAATTGATCAATGAACATTCCTTATAAATACTCAAAGGCATTAGTACAATGTTTTCACAGACAATGAACGGCTTTGCAGGCAAGACATACAAGAAGACATTGGTTGAACTCAGTGTTTCGAGAGTCCAAGATAGATAGGTAAGTTGACAACTTATTATGGTGCTTGAGTTCGTTCAGGGTGCGAGTAGTGAACTCTGAACACTCCAACTGAACAACACAACTCCATCCCCAAACTGTTGGTATCAGGGAAGCTAGCTTTTAAAAAAAAATTCATAAAACTAGTTTCCTCTATACCCACAGGAGATGAGCGGAGTGAGAGCAGACCCTCACCCTTCTCGGTAAATATATTAGTGTTCCAAAGAGGTTATAACAATGTAATGTTGGGATTTAAGTCAATATGAAAACTTAATTAGCACAATAAACAAATAACAACAATAATCGAAAATTTTCTTACAAAAACTAATAACAAACAAACAACATAATTTTCTCTAAATTGAAGGTAATCTATAGTTTAGAGAGGTTTTTGTATATTTTATAACCATAAAATAAATAAATAGAAAAAAAAGGGAAAAAAAGCTGTAGCACTTCGAAAGTAAGCAATTTTAAAAGATTATTATTGATTGTTAATTTAAATTGTTATCAAATTAGATTGTTTAAAAAAAATACATTGCAACTAATCGGAATTTAGCCCGTTATATTTTAACAAGCATGTCAAAATATTAAACACGGGAGATTACATATGACATGAAAAATATGTTATAATTTTCGTAAAATCAAAATAACCCATCTCATGATTCATGAATCACATATTGGATGGTGTTTATATAATTAATTAATGCATGTTATGCTTTATCTTAAAGATATAAAGGAGGACAACAGCATAGGTAATGTTATAACAATATAATAAATATCAAATTAATCAAATAATTTAAAATTTAGCTAAAATAAACGTGATTAATTCATCTTAAGAATTGATATAATATATTAATTATATTTAATTTAGTAATTTCTTAAGCACGCGTTGATGTTTATGAATAACTTGGACGAGTTGTTATATCAACAAATCAGAGTGGCGCAGCGGAAGCGTGGTGGGCCCATAACCCACAGGTCCCAGGATCGAAACCTGGCTCTGATAAATTAGAGTGGCTTCCGCGTACTTTCATTTTTTTACTCTTAGACGTCCTTGCAACGTCGTCGTTTCGATTAAGAAACGTCTAAAACAATCGACGGACACGATTTCATTTCATCAAACAGAAACACGGCGATATATCGGCTGCCATCCACACGCAACAACAAAGTGTCTCTGTCTCTCTGCAATAAATACTAAAATCAATAATTTTATATTTTAAAACGAGAAAAAGAGACGAACGGAGAAGCCCTAATTCTTCGATTAATCTCGCGATAAAATCCGACAGCCGACACCATTTCCCCGAATCTGCAACCTCCATTTATCTATCTATCTATCTCCTTCAGCTCTCTTTTGTAAGCCATTTTCTATTTCTCGCTATTTTCTCTCCCGTTTTCTCTTCAAAAATCAATACTTATCCTCTCATGTAAAATTACTGAAACTGAATCTAGAACCCTAATTTTTTTCTTTGGTAGGAAGATCGAAGCTTGTTTGTTAAAAAAGTTAATGCGTTTATTGATGCGTATTGTAAGAATACTTGTATATTAATTTGAAATTTTTTACTGACCTGAATTTGTGTTAGATGTTTTGGATTTCGTTGAGATTCTGAAGTCGAAATTGCATAAACTTTGGGACACTTTAGCTTCTAGTTATGGATTTTCTTAAGATTGAATGATCCAATTGTGTTAAGCTTATGCTACATTCTAGCAGATTAAACACTGTACAACTACAACAGATTACCTAGTAATATTAATTGGCTTGATATTGGTTTTTGTTTGGAAAATGGTTTGTGGCTTTTTTAACTATTCTCTTATATATGCTGGCTGCAACCTTTTCAGTTAAATCCATTTATATTCTTATGTAGACTGTATTTTTTTCATTTTAAGTATATCTTTGTATTGTTATTGTGCTTGCTAGCTATTCTCTTAACCAAGGTTACTGAGAGAACCTTATTTTGTTCCTGCTGTTAAGGGGTGTTTGGAATTGCTTATGAAAACTGCTTCTATGCATATTTAAAACAGCTTATTTTAACTACTAATCATTAGATAAGCAGAATCCCAAGAACCATTAAAATGTCTAATGTACTGTATCAAAACGCAGCAAGTAGAAAAGCATTTTGAATAAGCAATCCCAAACAGAAAGTTGAGAGTTGGAATCAGTCGATTTATTTAAAGTGGGTAGATCTATAGTTTGGTGAAAAAGTAAAGCTTATTACCGATCTCTCTCAGTTTGTAGATATCAGTATTGCATAGAATTGGCTGTAAGGATGACAATTTATATAGAAGTTTAAAAGTTTTTCATATTGTTTGATCAGGTTTAGAGAGGATAAGCGCCTTTCTTTTTATGTTTATCTATTAAACGTCAAGCTGAATGTGATAGAAATTATTAGTAGCCCATATCTCAAGTTGCTTTGATGACCAATGAGTATAGTCAACATACACTTTTTCTCTATGTCATGTTTTTTTTCTGTTTTTTTGCTAAATTGGAGATAGCTTATTAAGTACTAACTATGACAGAACTTTCTTGTTTGCCTATTAATACCAGCACTGTGGAATGCAAGATATTTCTTCTACATAAGTAAGTAACTTTCTCTCGACTCAGATTGATATAACACGAGTTCTAAGATGAAATTCGCGAACTGAACCAAGTTCTTATATAAAGACTCGCTTACTTCTTTTTATGTATGAATTGAATGCTGAACTTCTTGAATCATGTGTGACAATAGTGATTTCTCGCAAATCATTCCACATCACACCGGTTATGATGAAATCTAGAATTCTTATAACATGAAATGCACCATAATTGTCATAAACGATTTTTTTCAATGACAGTGGTTCGAGAGAAAGATGTTTGTTGGGAGTATGCTGAGAAACTAGACGGAAATAAGGTTAAATGCAAATTTTGTCTTCGGATTTTGAATGGTGGCATAAGTAGATTGAAGCATCATCTATCCCGCCTTCCAAGTAAAGGTGTAAATCCATGTAGCAAAGTTAAAGACGACGTTACTGATAAAGTTAGGGTCATATTAGCATCGAAAGAAGACAGTAAAGAAGTTCCTTTAACAAAGAAACGAAAACGAGAAGAACCCATTAGTATCTCTTCAGACAGAAGTATTGTAACCCTAGAGACAGTAACTCCAATTACCAAAATCTTTCCTAATATTACCCAAAATGCCCCTTCTCAAGTAAGTGACCAAGAAAATGCAGAGAGAAGTATAGCTCTTTTCTTTTTTGAGAACAAACTGGACTTCAGCGTAGCCCGATCTCCGTCTTACCAGTTTATGATTGATTCAATTGCGAAATGTGGTAACGGGTTTAACGGTCCATCTTCCAAGACTTTGAAAACGACCTGGTTGGAGGTAATAAAGTCCGAAGTCAGCTTACAATCTAAAGAAATCGAGAAAGAATGGTCAACTACGGGTTGCACAATAATTGTGGAAACATGGACCGACAACAAATCTAGAGTTTTAATCAACTTCTTAGTTTCATCACCATCCAGTACATTTTTCCACAAATCGGTAGATGCCTCCTCGTATTTCAAGAACACAAAGCTTCTTGCTGATTTGTTTGATTCTGTAATTCAAGATTTTGGGTCTGAAAATATCGTGCAGATAATCTTGGACAACACTCTCAATTGCACAAGTATCGTAAATCATATTTCACAAACGTATGGAACTGTTTTTGTATCCCCTTGTGCTTCCCAATGTTTAAATGCGATTTTGAAGGAGTTTTCAAAGGTAGATTGGGTGAATAAATGCATCTCGCAAGCACAAACCATTTCGAAGTTCATATACAATAATTCATCACTTCTTGATATGATGAAGAAGTTTACAGTAGGCGAGGAGATCATCAAAACCGGTATCACAAAATATGTTTCTCACTTCCTTTCGTTGCAATCTATATTAAAGCATCGATCAAGATTGAAACACATGTTTAACAGCCCCGAGTTCACTAATAACCCTTTTTACTCAAACAAACCACAAAGCATGACATGCATTAGCATACTTGATGATAACGAGTTTTGGAAAGCGATGGAAGAATGTGTGGCGGTTTCTGAGCCATTTTTAAAAGTGATGAGGGAGGTTTCGTGTGGAAAACCCGCAGTTGGTTTGATCTATGAGTTGATGACTAAAGCTAAGGAGTCGATTAGGACATATTATATAATGGATGATGTTAAATGCAAGATTTTCTTTGATATTGTGGATCAGAAATGGCAGAGTCATCTTCATTCACCCTTACATTCAGCAGCTGCATTCTTGAACCCGAGTATTCAGTATAATCCCGAGATTAAGTTTCTTGGATCGATAAAAGAAGACTTCTTTAAGGTTTTAGAGAAGCTGCTCCCAACTCCTGAATTAAGACGAGATATTACCAATCAGATTTTGTTGTTTACAAGAGCCACGGGGATGTTTGGCTGCAATCTTGCTAAGGAGGCCATTGATGCTGTTTCACCTGGTATGTTTTTGTGGCTTTTTACTTTAATTAAATAGTTGGTATGATATAGTCTACACATGCCTGGATGGTGATGTTGGTAACGGGTCAAAAACAGGAAAATTTTCTTGTATGGGCCGGGATGGTGAACAACTTTACAAAGTTATATTATCTCCATATCCATATTTTAACTAAAATGATTTAGGAGGTTCTATGGATTAAAAAGACCCTTTGGGTGACTTTTGACCTGTTCATTTTAACTTTTTTTTCCCCATAATCAGAAGTGTGACCTCAAATAAGTCTCTATTGTTTTGGCTTAATTCTATAAGTTCTATATGGTTTCCTTGTCTGGATTGTTTAAAATAATGGTTCATTTGCTCTGCTATATGTCTTTAAGTGGTCAAGTATTTGGATCATTAGTTTTTGGTGAAAACAAAACCTTTGTCTTTGTGAAAAGAGGATAAAAGAAAACTAAAATTGAAACGTATACTTTCCAAAAATAAGTGATTTTGATTAAAGGGGCAAGTATGAATGACATTTTTACATTTGCATGCCCCAACGTTAAAAAATCAATCATTTGTGCAAGCTACAATGTTTCTTTTCAGTTTTGGATATTCACAAGAGAAAACGTTAATTGACAATATGAAGTCAATTATGAGGTTTTAAAAGTCAAATCTTTTTATGCCTTGTCATAACTTAGCAACAATCCTTGAGCATGCATCTTTTGAGTGTAATTTTGACGACAGTACCCAGTCCTGCCTGGGCGGGGTATGGTGGTCTCATACCTCTACCTGGAAGTAGACGGCCTGCTTCCTGAAAGACCGGCTTATGTTTAATCCAAAAGCTAAGCAGTAACTCAGTAGCACTATCGAAAAGGCATTAAAAATGTAATGGTTGGTGGATTTTTTTAGTGTAATTTGAATTATGTACGTTTGCCATTTCATCGATACTCTAACGCCTGTAAAAAATGTCCGAGAAAACACAATTTTCTATACAAAGTAGCTCATTCTTACAAGATTTAGTGATGCGCTTTGCATTTTTGCAATAATAATTATTAATTTATTATTTTATCTTTTTTTTTTTTTTTTTTTTTTTTTTGCAATAAAAAGCTGAATGCAGAGGTTTGAAAAGTTAGTCACTCCAAATCTTATTGTGATATTTAGATTTAGAAGAGATATATCCTTAGTCATATGTGTTGATGACTTGGTGTATGAAAATAATCAATAACAAGAAGCAATCAAGCAAAAGAACTCATAAGAAAACAGGTTAAAATCATCACCTCTAATTCGCTCTTGATCTAGCTAGAATTTGTTTAATTAATCTATCGGTATATTATATTTTGTTATTATAATAATCTTAAAAATGATCTAAATGTTTTCTCTTGTTCAGGAATTTGGTGGGAACAATACGGAGACACTGCTCCAACTTTACAACGAGTTGCCATGAGAATACTGAGTCAGGTTTGCAGCACTTCACCATTCGAGCAACATTGGAGTACATTTCAACAAATCCATTCTGAGAAACGGAATAAAATCGATAAGGAAACTTTACACGATGTTGCCTACATACATTACAATCTAAAGCTAGGAAGTTCCAAAAGGTCAAAGTCAACAGATTCTGACCCGATACAGCTAGATGACATTGATATGACTTCAGAATGGGTCGAAGAAACCGAGAATCCTAGTCCCACACAGTGGCTTGATCGATTTGGTTCAGCTCTCGATGGTAACGACTTGAATACTAGACAGCTTAGTAATTCTATGTTCGGTCCTAACGACCATTTGTTTAATTTGTAATGTTTGTAATCTAAATCTTAGACCAATTTGATTTGACAATTACAAAATGTAAAATTGCTAGCTGAAGAATAATTAGGCTGCTGTATGTAAATTAAAATCGTGTAAAAGTACATTATCGTTACTACATTTGACCATGAAAGTGATGACACCATGTAAGATAATTTAATTTGCAGCCCCTAGGATGTGGATTCCCATGAATCAGTAATTAAAAAACTTGATTTGTGTTTTTATATCCGGGTTGAGACAATTTGTGTGGTATCTGAAATTGACTCGGAATATATATAAAATTATCATGGTTTTTTAGTCAAGTCGAGTTTGAACTACTCTTCTAGTCAAACTCGAGTATTAATTTACTCTGCTTGTAAAGCCCGTGAGCCTTATTAAGAGCTCGTCTCATTTCTAATTTTATCCTTTGTGATATATGTAGACTTACATAATCATTATACATTTTAATCGAGTTGATAGGGTTGTAAACGAAACGAATTTTCACAAACATGCACCCGTTTATCTATTTGTTTGTTAGCCTTCTCATGCTCCTATTCATTCATTAATGTTGGATTTGTATTATAATATATTTATGTATGTGCTTGTTTGTCTAAAATTTATACAAATGAATATAACAACCATCAACTACTCGAGTTTGACTTGTTAAAAATTCATCATAAATCTAAATGAGTTCAAGATGAGCCTAAGCCTAGTTAGGAGCACATTTGATCAACAAGCCGAGCCCTAACTCCAAACCTAAATGAGTTTTCAACTTGATGAGGCTCTCTCTTAGTGATGTAAATGGGTACGGGTGAGGACGGGGACCACAATACCCATCCCCATCCCCGACCTCCAGCCCCAGACCCATCCCCGCCCCGGCCCCACCAAATCCTCAACGGGTTCGGGTGAAATAATCTCCACCGGGTATGGGGAACCTGATGGGTACCCATTTACTACATAATGACAATTTTTGATATGAAAAAAATATAAAAATAAACATTGATAAACATTAATACTTCAAAATACGAACAATATTCGATGACAAGACCCAAAAAAGATGATGACAATATTATCAAGTTTGAAAAGTAAATAAAACAAAAACGACAAGTTCTTAATATCGTAAAAAATACATTTCGCCTTTGATGACGTACCCACCTCCAGGCCCAGTAAATACCAAAGGGCATGTAGATAAAACATTTTCCGCATCCAGGCCTGGCCTAGTTCAAAGGCAGTTGCAGGTCAGGCCTGGTCCCTTGCAACATAACTACCACAGGCCTAACATCTCCAGGCCACGTGTCATAACGCCAACGGATGCGATATGCGTGCCATGTTTGAAACCTCTGACACACGCAAGCTGCCCACGATTGGCTGACATCGGTAATGGAGAGCAAATCTCACAGTGTAGAGGCAATGCCTCAAACAGTAAAAAGTACTACCAACTACCCAATCACCCATGATTGGCTGACAACCGTAATGGGGAGCAAATCCCACTCAAAGCAAAAAGATACAACCTTTTTGCTTCCTCACAGAAGATTACGCTACGTGTCCTTCATCTGGACGGTCCTTTCCAGTACCACCTTGACTATAAATAGGAGATGATTATCTCCTATTAAGGTACACACCTCTCATAGCCTAAACATTATTCCCCTAAGCTCTTCACCATTGTTATGGCTAACTTGAGCGTCGGAGCGGCTTACAGGGCCTGGCCCCTGTAAGCTCTCTAACGTAGTGTTTTCTTTGTTTTGTAGGTCTTACCCTTCAATCAAACATTCCCACAAAGACAACCTTACACTTGTTCACTTTACGAGTAAACAGCCTTCAATCTTCATCACCAACGGATCATCAATTCACCATGAAATCTCGTAACTATAACTATTCATTGAATGTCTACCCAGTGTATTTAATAAATGATCCATTATATAAAGTTATAAACTGATATATATTATATTTATATATATGTTTATATATATCGGGTCTTAAACGGGACGAATAGTACTATACCCGTCCCCGCCCCATCCCCGCTTCGGGTACACCAATTCATCCCCATCCCCGACCCATCACCCGTTAAGGCGGTGAATACCCGCCCCGTTCGGGTCGGGTACCCACGGGTCACGGGGAATCCCCGCCCCATTGCCAGCACTACTCTCTCTAATGATTTTTGTATGTCTAATTATTTTCACATTGTGGACTTTGGAGTATGGAGAAACTAAGTTAAGAGTTCTTTGTCAAAATAGGCGATTTTCTAGGGACACAAGCCAAGATAGGCATGTGAAACACATATTAACCTGTTTAAGCATCTATCTCGCCAACCAATGCATTTGTGCCACGTGTCATGATTTTTTCATTTTGTGAGGAGCATTAGGTTCTTCTACCCTCATCTCGCCAATCAGACCTTGGGAGCATGCATCATTCAGCGAGATACGATAGACTAATCCTATCAAATATTGGACATGTCACCTCCTAATTGCTCTGTGAGGTGGTCCTGTTTCACTGTTTGGCAAGTTGGTTCGGTTAAACTGATAATCAAGTGTGTGACTAGCTCCTTCTGGCTTGCACATCCATACAAATGCTTTTATTTATGTAAGTGGCTTATAGATCTATACTCATCTCCGATAATATAGATCTCTATAAGTCATGTGTTTGATCTTTGAATTTTATATTAATTTGTTACAAATTTACTATTCCATAACAATTATAACACATAAAAGGAATAGTGTCATTTGAGTAGATTTTCCCAACCCATCCGATCGTGTATGAAGACTAAAATGATCCGTATAAGATCTTGATCTTGACAAGATTGATTTTAAGTATTATATCGGATCATGTTCTAGTGTTGAGCCAACATGGCAAAATCACTGTAATTTGGTAAGCATCAGAATTTTTGTGTTGCATAATAAAATGTTAAGCTTAAATTAGGGGACTTGTTATTGAAGTTATCAGTGGTTAACACAATTAAAGGAGGAGACTTGTTATTGAAATACATGCATGCTGCTAATAGAAAGGCGAAACCAAATTCACCTCATAGAATTAAATAAAAGCAACCCTCATCATGTTCACCAAGTTATTCGTGATTACACCTTTCGGACTTGAATATTATGTGTGGATTGGAACCGCCATATCGGCTGCCTGCCACTCTGAACAAGAGCTACCTCTTCACCTTCCTTTATCATCCCTTGATTCTGCAACATACAAAGTTCTTGCTTTTTATCAATATATCGTATGATAGTATTGTTGTGTTTTTCTTTTCTATTATTATCACTTCAGCCATTAAGTAATCTGCCAAAAAAAAAAAAAAAAAATTATTTTTCCTGCCTCTAGGTTGTCATTTGGACCCATTTATTTACGAATGGGTCAATTTGGTTATGTACCATGTCTAATGGGTCTAAAGTGTAGTTTCAATTCATACAATATTGGAAACCATTTTACTCTATTAAGTTTGATTATTATTGTAGAGGCATAGCTTTTGTAATCATATTTAACAAACTAGGAACTAAAATAGGTTAAATAGGTAATCTGTTTTGGGTCAAACCTGAAACCCTACCAGACCCATTACGACCCGCACATTGAAAAAAACTTTGACCGAACCCATTTAACATAAGACCAAAAACACCAGGTATATAATAATATTAAAGTGGATCTCACCTTCAATGTGCTGAGAGCATTTTCAAAGGTCTCCTCAGCATCACTCAAGAACTCCATGTAAATGGGGCAAACACCTTGATACAAAGCTAACTTTTGTCGTACCCTTTTCCTGCATTACAATTATATAATTTGTCAATAAATGAAGGAAATTACGGCGCATCAAAGCAGATAAAAAAGCAAATAGACAAAACCAAATAGCAAATAAGATGCTATTAGAACATATAATTTATTCTCCTGGGGAAAAAAGCTGCTACTTTATGTTTAGAAAGCATCACGGACTTACTGATTTGTGAAGGCAAAGATAGTGCCAGTGGGTCGATAATGGCTCAAAAGGATGGCCATAAAACCAGTTCTAGTAAAAACCACGATTGAGGTTCCAAGAGTGTTGGACATTGATGTGGCATGGAATGCAAACATTTCACTCATATGGTTCTGCATGAAACAAGCAGTACCTTCTAAGCACATACATATAACAAAGACACTTGGAAGTTTGGTACAGTTCTACGGTCAAGTGGGCATGTATCAACATATAAAATGTAGAATCAAAATAAAGATAAAAAAGGTCATCCACCTTAAAGGCTTGACCAAGATTAGATGGTGTCACACCACCCACAATGCTGGCTTCAGTTCGCAATGACACTGTGTGCATTACTTTAACAGCTTTTAAGGGAAACCTGCATCACAATTCACAAGAGATCAAATCAGGACCATTGTCAAAGTAAATGCCTGGGTAACACCTTAAAACATGTAACTTTTAGCAAGCACCTAAAAGGACTCGGGCTCGTTTGACCAGGAACACCTTTTCCAAAAAGTTAAACAAACTTGCTTCTTTTATAAGCAATCAGTGTGTCAAAGACAATGACACCAAATATTATGTGTCTAATAATTTTAGTGTTTGAGTAAAATGAAATAAGTTTTATGTATCAAAAAAATACACTTAGGACGCGTTTCAACCCATTTGACATGTTTTCTTGTTAGCGTGTATCTTCTATATCGCCCTTTTATCAACACATTTATAAGCAAATGGGACGAAACAATGAGAAAATGTCAAATTAAACTGAGGCAGTAAGAAAAGTCAAAGTCTTACTTTCCATGAGCTGTTTCTCCAGATAACATAACTGCATCAGCACCTTCTCTAACAGCAATAGCAATATCAGATACCTCTGCTCTGGTTGGTGTAGGATGAACAATCATGCTTTCAAGCATGTTTGTCGCAACTATTACAGCTTTTCCCATGCTCCTACATGTCCTGATTATCTCTTCCTAATTGACCCAATTACATCAAGGACCATCACTAATATTATTATTAATATAATGAATTAATAGGCATCTTTGATGAATATGTCAATGACCACAATAAATTTTTTAAAAATAAGTACCTGCAATAATGGAACCTCTTCGATAGGCAGCTCCGCACCAAGATCTCCTCTTGCAACCATTGCCTGAGAAAAGTAAAGGGAAACAGCAACATTAGGATGGTGTATTGGTGTGGTCTCAAACAAAGATTGACCACAAACAATAACAAAAAAATGCTGTTTCAGTGTAATTTTGAATGAAGAGAATCAGATGAAGATTTTTAATATAACAGGGTGTAGGAGATGGTGTTTAGAGCTCATTTTGTTGTTTGAGGCTGTAAGAATCAGATAATCAGATGTATGAGAGTTTCACAGATTCAAAATTATATATGAAATAAATGCATAAAATCACCAAAAATGCATTCTTGTGGATAAAAGGAGATATGTCATGAAAGCTGAGATTAAAAGCCTCTGAAAAGGAAGGGTAATTGGGTAACTCATTTTACCTTTTATTACCCAGTTATGTTGCACCTAGTATGAAGAAACCTCAATATTAATCAGAAGCAATATTCTTTATCCAAACATTAAAAAGTGATTATTGAGGACTACCAGTCGTAATAATCAGATAATCTGTTTCGAAACCCAAATCCAAACACCCCCTAAATCAACGAAGCAAATTGTGCTTTAGGAACCTGGGGCTCAATATACAGTTGCAAGAGGTTAAAATCAGGAAAGGATTTGTAGTTCCTTGTAATTTCAATAAATGTACAAAGACTTTCTAAAATGTCCAAGTCATGGTTTTCGAAAAACAAAACTTCCAGACATCACTATCAGATGTATAATGCAACCAACATATTTCATGCTTTCATTGCCAGCATAAACCTAATTTGATACAATACAAGCCAGCAAAATATCAAATGAAAATGTGAAGTCAAATGAAATTAGAACAAACTTACCCCGTCTGATGCTGTGATAATGGAATGTAAGTTTGGTATAGAGTCTGCACTTTCAATTTTTGGGATTACTTGGATATCTGCACCACAGCCTGCCAAACGAGTAACAAGACTAAGATGAAGATCAAATTATAATAAACTTGGTACCAATATCTTTATGAATACTTACATACATACATATATATAGGGAGAAGTTCAATCCAAAACTGTTTTTCGTACGAGAACTGCTTGTAATGCCATTAATGACTCATTAATAAGGGTATTTTGGTCATTTATATAGGTACCCAACCGTGAATTGCGTCCGGGTGAGCCGTCATTAATTTGCGAGGTTTGATTTTCCAATAAAAATCCTCATTAATGCGCCATTAATGAGTCATTAATGTGTCATTAATGAATCATTAATGAGCCGTCAAAATTTCTTAGTCATTGATTAATTTTAATCAAGGGCTAAGATTGGTTCTCGAAGTCTCGTATGAAAAATAGTTCTCCTTTGAACTCTCCCCCTTATATATAAGGGAGGGTTCATTTGAGAACCGCTCATATTATGAGTACGCGAGAACCAATCTTGACCATTGATTAAAATAAATCAATGGCCTATAAAAATGACGGCTCATTAATGATGCATAATGAGGGGTATTTTGGGAAAAACAAACCTTGCTCTTTAATGACGGCCCACTCGGACACAATTCACAGGTTGGAAAATATATAAAAGACCAAAATACCCCTATTAATAAGCATTAATGGTGGTTACAAATGATACTCGTAGTAAGAACGGTTCTCAAATGAACTTCTCCATATATATATATACACACACACACATGTGATTCTTATGTGTTCACATTCATAAGCTTACTCTTGAGGTAATTTTTTAACTCATGGATGACTTCTGCATCTTTAACAAAGGAGACTGCATAAAAATCAACTTGATTGTCCACTCCAAATTTGATATCATCCCAGTCCTTTTCTGTTTCAAAATGTATTCATAATTTCAGCCATTTATAAATTAGAATGGTTATACTTTTCAAGAAAAAAAAATTGACTGTCTTTGTTTACAGTCATCATGAAGATTATGGTTAATCAGTCGAACCAGTGATGGATGGTAGAGTTGCACTTTTTCCTCGAACATTCAAGTGACGCCTAGACTTAAGCTCTCCACCATCCACAACTTCACATTTTACTGAATCTTCAGTCTTTGACTTCACCAACAAGGACATCATACCACCTGATCACAACAGAGAAAATAGAACTTCTAAAATTCTCACACCTGGATTTTTGGTCAACACAACATCATGTATGTTCTCAATTATGAGATAAAGAACAAGATCAACAAGTGAATAGAATTCTATGGCTCAGAATCATATTAATCTTTAAGTTTGTTTATCTCCCCTGGAATTCCTTCTCTGAATTTTACATCCTACAAGCGTATCGGCAGCTAATAACATGGATCAGAATCAAAGGTTATCATTTCTGTTTACAGTCGAGTACGAATTAAAAGTTCACTTTAACATACCATCAACCAGTAGCATGTCACCTGCTTCCACGTCATTCACAAAATCATCATAGTTAACACTAACACAGTCTGATGTGCCAACCCCTCTTTTTATGGTGAAAGTAAATTCTTGACCACATATTAAGTTAACTGGCTGTGGCAAATCCCCACTCCTGACTTCAGGCCCCTGTCAGCCGATAATAACATTAAAATAACACTGACAATCAACATATAATGACAATTTAATCGAGCTAATAACAAGCAATCAGATAGAAGATGAAACCTACCTTTGTATCGAGCATAATTGCAATAACATTATCTTTAGATTGAGCATTATATTCCTTAACAAGGTCAATAACTTTCTGATGAGATGCATGATCTCCATGGGACATGTTTAGTCTTGCTACATTCATCCCAGCCTCAGCCAGCTTCCATATCATTTCTTTGGTGTTGGTGGATGGACCTATTGTGCAAACTATTTTCGTCTTGCGCTTCACCAAGGGTCTCGACCACATGCCTACCGTTGTGTCACCTTGCAGTATAACTTCCTGTGATCCATAATTCTGCTGCGGCATCTAAGCACCAGAACATAACTAGTATTCATTTACAAGCAGCTCTTGAAATTAAGCGAGACAACAAATACAGATTCAAAGGATTAACGTAGAAATTAAAGCCGTATAAGTATATAAGACCTTGGGCACGTCTTCGGGCGTAACGGGAACAACTTCAAGCTCCTGCCTCCTAGCGTTGACGCTAAGAACACGGTGGTGGTTGTGGCTAATCCGTTCATTGTTAGAAATCAGAAGTTTGGAAGCGAAACCACTAGGTTTGATCTTTTCAATCTGATTGTTGAGAGACGCAGTGGAGCTAGGGCACGTAAACGAACTTTGTGTCAACTTGGAAGCAACCACTTGAGCCATTGATTGTATTGAAACTCAAAATAGAAGTGTTTGTTCTTGATAGCGAACAAGAAGAACCAAATCAGATGAAAACGCCCAAGAGTCCAGGAGAGAGAGAGTTATGCAGAACGAAATGTGAAACAGGAGTTAAGGAGGGTGGTTGGTGAGTGAAGTTGAGTTTGGGGAAACCGGCGCTTATTAATATTAGTTTGGAGAGGAAGATGGAGGCTGCCTGCGATGCGACCTTGTTTGTATCGAGGAGGGAGGGAAGTAGCTGAACGACTGGAGTGGCTGGCTGGCTGAATAGCTGTTGCTTTCGGTTCAACCCAACTTTTCCATTTTTGCTAACATATACTCCTACGTAATATTATCGGCATCCAACCCGTTCTCGAGTTTTTTTAATGAAAGGATGGGAATGAAAGAAAAAAAAGTGAAGGGTATAAAAACTTCCCATTCTAATCATCCAAAAAATGGGGGGAAGTTTTTACTCACAAAAATAGTAAAATTGTCTCCCCTAACCCCTTCTAACATTTCATTCCCCTCTTAAAAAAACTCAAGAACATAATTCCTCCTCCCAACCTTTTCCTCCCCCTCTTTAAAATATCTCGAGAACAGGCCGTAAGTTACCCTGCTAAATCCACATATTCACTGTTACATTAGCATCTACATCACACTTCTAACCCTCTTTATCTCTCAAATCTACACATCCAATCCTCTTCAATCCACATCCAGTATTAATAAAAATAAT
This sequence comes from Pulicaria dysenterica, assembly GCA_947179395.2. NCBI lineage: Eukaryota > Viridiplantae > Streptophyta > Magnoliopsida > Asterales > Asteraceae > Pulicaria > Pulicaria dysenterica. The sequence continues at coordinate 97,909,500 of OX359288.1, forward strand.
ATATTAACAAGAGAGAGAAAGAGAGAAATAAAAGAAAAAGGGAAAAAAAAAGAGAGAGCATTGAAAGGGTTTGGAAGCCGCTAGGCGGCGGTGGCGCTGGTTGTTTACCAGCTTTTACCCGCCAAGCGGGTAATTGGGCTATGTGGCCGGTCTAAGTGAGTACACAAATTTATAAAACTGTCATGAAGGGTAATTAAATAAATAGCTAATTAATGTTGGGTATATTTTAACTACACAATTCATCACTCTCTTGCTTTTTTTTTTATTATATAACTTATTGTTAATCGTGTTTTTATTAATTTATAGACAACTAGGTTACATTTTCATAAATTTAATAATCGTACTTAATAATCATAACTTTTCATCAAGTATCAAGTATGTGTCATGAACATTTCTTGTTGTTGTCATTTTTTAAACATGGCAATCATTCAAATGATTTTTAGCTCCACTCTTGGTTGTTTTGCCTAGTTGGTTTTGTAAATTATCATTTAAATATCTTCTCTCTCAAATTATAGCAAGTTCAAGAATTTTAATCAACAGTATAGCAAGAATTTACTAATTAAAGTCGGGTATGATATAAGCTGAAACACTTTTTACTATTGTGCAAAGATTCGAATCATCTTAAACTCTTTTTTGTTGTTTTTATTGCATTAGTTTATAGGCAACTCGATAACCTTTTCGTATATTTAAAGAACATAACTTTTTATAAGTATTGAAGAAATTTTTAAAATTTTTAGTCTCAGTTTAGTGACTATTAAGTGTTATAGGTGAAGAGTGTCAAATGTCAATGGGTTAAAATCGACAAAATATGACTTATAACACCTTTTAATTAAGTTTAAAGGATATTTGTGTAAAAAAATTCATGTACCATCTTAGAAGAGCTATTTTGCAATTTTGAATTAATTTACTTAACTATGAAATAAATATGTTTAAAGTATTTAATATGAAATAAATTCAAATGTCTATAGCGAGAGTTCTCATTTGGCATATAAAAACCAACCTCTCTTTATATTCTTAATTATGACGTGATTTAAAGGTTAATTCATTCTATTTTTTTTGTTTGTTTTTGTTTTGAGGAATACTTATAAATAAACACTATGGTGGAAGAGATCATTCTAGTGCTTATTTTTTGTAATTGTAACACAATATAAGGGTATTTTGATCATTATATATTTATTTAACTATAAATTACGTCTGAGCTTATTATTAATTTTCGAGACCTGATTTTTTCAAAATACCTCTTATTAGAACAAACAAGTAATTAATGATGTATTAATAAACCATAAAAGTTATAATCATTGATTAATTTTAATTAAAGATTAAATGTGATTCTCATAGTTCTTGTATGAATTATTTATTGGCAAGACTCGGAACTATAAATACAAATTTTCGTCCATGTTTCATGTATTTTAATATGGTTTCTACTATACACAAATCATACATAAATTTACAAAAATCACCTTAGGACAAAAGTCTAGAAAGGTGAGCAGTTTCAATTGATATAATAATGCTCAGCCTTCATAAAGGAGGGTTGCTTCGAATTTATTAACTTTAACTAATATTTAATACGAAATAAATTCCAGTGTTTCAAGCAAATGAAAGGTCTCGTTTGGCCTATAAAATCCGACCTTTGGCAATTTTCTTATGATGCGATTTAAATGCTAGTTTATTTTCAATTTAGGTTTCTTAATTTTTTATTATTATTTTGAGTCATACATAATAAGCAGGGTTTTAAAAACCGGACCAATCATTAAATTAATGACATTATAAATATCTAAAAAGATACCAAAAAATTGTATAAAAGTTTTAAAACACTTGCAACATCAAAAATACATAAAAACAACATTTAAACCCCAATCAATTAATGTTTTTTTAATAAAATGATCAAACATTACACATCAAAACAAGAGTTTGAACATTATTCTTCCAATTAAAAGCCCAAACATCAACACTTGATTCAAATATATGAACTTCAACTTCAACACCATCATAAAGATGCAAAATCGACGGCAAATACGCATACACAAAATATATTCTAATATTGATTCAAACTTTCAACTTCAACAATGTTTACGCTTGTTTACGAATTCAGACCAAGATATTCAAGAAAGGTAACATTATCATTATCATTGTTTTCATTTCCTAAAATATCAAATAAGAAAGTATGTAACAAAAATATAGCAGACATGGTCTCCTGAGGCATGGCCTTCTGAAAATAGTCAAAGAAACATCATGGAAAAGACCCTAATTAAATGAAAATATAAGACCATAATACCCTTGCTACTACTATTCACTTTAATTTCTTTGAGAATTGATTATAGGGGAGAATAAAAGATAACTAAATAAAATAATTATAAATAAAGGTAGATAAAATTATTTCAGATCATGGGTATACTTTCAGCATTTGAGGTGAAGTTATGGTACCAAACCAAACACCATTCTCATGGGATGGTACGGTAAACAAACATAGACTCTCGGTATTTGATTGTCGAAGAGAGAGGACAAAGAGAAACCAGAGAGAAAGAGAGCATAGAGAAGAGATAAAAGTTTTGAATCGTATATGGAAAGTGTTGATGTTTAAGTCTGTCTGAAGTCTGAATTATAACTGAAATATAAGGCGTGCTGTATTAATATGACACTGATATGACTCGTTATAATGCTACGACAGTACACTAATATGACTTGAAACATAGATACCCTATCCTCTTACCACACGGAACGAAAGATTCGAATATGTACGTGTCTCCGTCACACGGCTCTAACATACGACTCCGTACGGGCTTTTCCCCTTTTCCTCCCTCTTACCTGGTCCTTATCTAGGAGCTTCGTCGGAGCTTCCGACGACGACCACTTCTTCTTCCGCCATCGCCTCCCTCATCCTCCTCCATTTTCTCTGCAATCACTTGACAACCTATTCGTCTATCGAAGGTCCTTTTTTCCCTTCAATAACTGCGAGCGCACTAACTAGGTTTTTCATGCCTCTCTAATGCATCAACGACCACCTACTCTATCTCGGATTCATATCAATCCGGTGGAACTACGTTACCATGTCGATCACTACATCGCCTTGTTTTGGCGCGCTTTCTCTTCGTCCACTTCTTCCTTTTACGGTCGGAGTTGATGATAAATTCTCCAAACGCTTTGTCTCATTCAGCCGGACTGCTCGCTTCTTAAAGTTATCCCCTACTAAGAGGCGGAGAAGTGTAAGTTTGATTTCACAATTTTCATCTGTTAATCGACCATGATTCGTGTTTAGTACAAAAATTAGGGTTTTAGTCTTGAGCACCTGAAAAATCTGCGCCATATTGATCGATCAATTGAGATTATAGGGTGCACACATTTGTTATGATGAGTTATTTTTTGTTGTTATGTTGTTCAAGGGTTGTTACAAACAATTTGAGGATGATGTCTGTCTTCTTTTGATACGGAATGCCAACTATAGTAGTAAACTCATTGTTGTATGCAAAAGACTGTAAATTGGATGTTAAGGGCAATGGGTTATTGGGTACCATGGGTAGATTGAAATTCAGAAATAATACAAATGAATTATAAATCTATTGACATAACGGTAACATCACTCATCATGTTATCCTTGTGTTTACTTTCTGCTAAACAACATAAGGAAAAATGAGTACTTTTCTCTTAAATTTGTGTTTATGCATCATTTTTCAAACTCGTGTAATGAATACTGATTTTTTAGCTTGATGTTTATACTTTATCCGACCTGATTGGATTTTACATGAATCGTAGAATTGGAGATTTTCATGCTTTAAGCATGATGACTCTTATTTGGAGTATTCAGTATCTGAGCCTTCAGAAGATATTTTGCCAAGTGATGTAGTAGAACCAAAAAGAAAAGAACCAGAAGTGAAGTATAATTGGGTGTCAAACTTCAGAAAGGTATTTCGTTTTGCCTATGAGCCCATCTAGTTCCTACCTTAATAGTGCAGTTGACACCAATAAAGATAGTTGTGCTAGTAAATAACATAATTGGCACTATATATCTAGATTGGCAGGTGTTGTATGTTGTTTAATGTTTTGTAAACAAATTAGCTAAAAGGAATGGAACTGGATGCAAGGTCGGATAGCTGGTATATTGGTTTTATGTTTTCGTGAATCTAAAGTGAAAAATTCTGTTAAACTATCATCAGTTAACCACTTTTTTAGTTACCATTTCAAAGAACCAATCAACCGTTCTTTAATTAATAAATGCATTTTTGCAAGTTAATACATGAAGCATAAACATGACTTGTCAAGGTTAGCAATGTTTCTGAAAAAGGGGGATAACAGTAAGAAGTCAACCCAAAAAGGGCGAGAATATAACCATTAGTTTTTGTATCTTTACAACACGTCAATACCCTTAAAGAAGACTGTTATTATGTTAACCTTAGTTGCCAGAAGCTATCTACATTTGTGCCAGATAGCACATAGTTACATTTTACACACCCTTCTGTGAATTTTTGACTGTGCAATGTACATGATACATTGAAATTTAATGTAGGATGTATACTAAAACAAATTGATATGTACAGAAAGGTGTTTCATTGTTTTTGGGGCTAGTAACTGTCCAGAAAATGTGTGTTATTCGTAATACAATAATGTTGGACTCCATAGACACACAGTATTGTAAAATTCGTTTTTCCGTTAAATGTTTGTTGATGTACTTGAATGTTATTTTCAGGCTTCAGAGGTCATATTTAATGCAGAACCATGGACAGTGCCGTGGACAGCCAAGACCATGTTGCAGGTCCAGCTCTTTACATGTTATTACCATTTTTTTTTGCGAATTCTTGTTATTAGTGATCTAATACCACCTATTATAGTTCGTATATAATTTTTTTATGAAGATCCAATTCTTAAGATGTGAAATGGAATGTGTTCTTGTAGTACCACATAATTCTTGCCTAAATAGTGGTTGTCATTAAGAAAACTTATCGTTCGTTTTGCCCCACTCCCCGTAACTCAATATTGTCCGTTTTGCCCTATTGGCTCACAGTTTTGTTTCGGGTATGAAACACTTGTTTCACCCAAAATGACTCACAATATGAGAGGTATCCACATCCTTATAACGCTTATTTCGTTTCCCTCTCCCGACTCTGATACCATTTGTAACACCCTGCAACTTAATTTTATGAGCTAGTGCCTTAACTTTGAAATCAACTTAAAACCATGGTGGAAGTTATTGGTAGCCCATAATTTTCAATTTATAATTGCTTTAAATTCCATCTTTCTATCATGTGGGACGGGGGTTGTTATAAATGAATCAATAAATTAATTTAGAGTTATTAAGATTTGTCACTTTTGTCTATAATAAGAGGAGGGTCATAAACATTCTGTATTCTGCCTAGCAGCTTTTTGAAAACAAGTCAATTTTTATAGTTATCTAGAACTTTGATACATCTTTGAAGTATTTTGATATGATTATATGAATCAAACTGGAAAGTAGAAAGAAAAGATGAAAAGATAGAATAATTGACTTTTGAGAGATCGATCGGCTCTCCTATAGTTTACTTTCGAGAGGTAAACCAACACTTCAATGATATAAAAATCTCCCTTTCAATTTCTGCATAATGAATAATGTTGCAAACATCGCTAGGCGCTAGTCGAGCGGCCGACCCGGGAGTAGCGAGTACTCGGCCTAGGCGGGGAGTACTCAAATTGGGTTTTTTATGTATAAATTTTAATATTATACATGTAATATGTTCGTAAATACTCAAATATAAATATAGTTGTTCATAGGACCCAAGAAATATGTTAGAAACACAAACATAATTGTTAAAAACTTAAAATTTTGTCTCATAGTCGACAGTCGTGAGAAAAAGTGGAAGAAAGACTATTGATTTTGTAGTCGTGATAAATAGTGGAAGAGAGGAAATGGCTAAGATTAAACAATATAGTTGCATGTGTGCCATATGCCTTTGAAAAATTCAAAATATCTTTTGACTTTGGTTGACTGAGTAGGCCGAGTAGGGCTAAGTAACGCCGTGTTGGACCGAGTTTTGACAACATCCGAGTAATGTGGTCGAGGGTGGCCAATTTTCAAGTAATCCTCCCGAGCACTCGGTTGCCTAGGCCGAGTTTTATTCTGTATTTTTCCAAGCAACTTTCTTAAAACAAGTCTATTCTTATAGTATTTAAAACTTCGATACATCTGAAGTAGTTTGATATGAATCAAATTGCAAATTAGAAAGAAAGATGAAAAGATAGAATAATCGACTTTCGAGATATCGATCGGCTCTATAGTTTACTTTTGAGAAGTAAACCAACACTCTAATGATATAAAAATCTCCCACTCAATTTCTGCATAATGAATATTACAACCCTAATGGCATGTTTAGAGTCAAATATAAAAACCTACTCATAATATAACTCTTAACTACTAATCCTTATCTAACAACTAAATAATAAACATATCTAATATATAAAACATACCTAAGTAAAAAATCTTATCTAATATAAATCCTAACTAAAATATCCAGATCATGTCATACTTTAATCTTGGCGCTTTTCATATTGGTCAAAACATGAAATCTAATTTATAATGCGTTTCTGTATTTCCCTTTCTCTCTCTGTGTGTATGTACTTAAAACAAAGGCATGCATCAGTTTGTAAGGTGTGCATCTTGCATTGCCTTTGGTAGGTGATAAGTTATCCGTGCATGTGTATGAGGCTATTGAATTATAAAACAAGTGATTTAAAAATGTCTCTTTAACATGCCAATCTCTGTTTTTATTCTGTTTTCTTAACCGTTTTTGTAATGTTTGGAGGTATTTTCTTTTCTTTAAATTATGGAAGTAGAGTTACAGGTTACTAAAACCCATTATATGCATAGAATTTTATAGAATTGAAATTTGAACCTTCACGATATATCATATATGACTTAGTGAACTACTTAGCAAACCTAAATCCACCCAATGATAACTAGCTTTACATTTTTATAAATCTTGTAATTAAGAATAGCTCGCTCCCATACCCGTTCTTATGGGATAGGTATCATTGTTGTTGTAACTATAATATCATTAATTATTCGTGCCCTTTCCAATCTGTATTGTATTTAACACATGAATATTAGAATAGATAGACTGCCGAAAGGGATCAGATTTTAGAGTTTCAGTATGAGCAATATTTTTGGAACACTCGATACTCTTCATTGGCCAATGTTACAAATTCTAAATTTGATATTATAGGTAATGATCCTATGGATCACCTCATTTTGGTTGGTAGGATCTTGGATAATACCATTTGTAGCTCACACAGCAGGTTTCAGAAAGGAGACCTTAACATATAGAGGACAAGCATTATACAGCTTTGTAACAGATGTTGTAGAAGGTATAACAGGAATTGCAATCCTCAAACTTTGTCTTTCAAGGTTTCGCCCCCTTTCATCTGATTGGTTCAGATTCAGCTTCAAAGGAAATTGGCATTTTGATGTCGGTTTAGGATGCTTAATGTTTCCTTTGGTCAACCGCCTCTCGCAAGTCAACCTGAATTTATTACCCATGTCTCCCCCTGCACCTATCACGGTCTCAAATGTTGAGCAGTCAATTATTGCACGAGATCCAGTGGCAATGGTGCTTTATGCAATAGTTGTTTCTGTTTGTGCCCCAGTTTGGGAGGAAATCATCTTTAGAGGGTTTCTTCTTCCTTCATTAACAAGGTACATGCCCGTATGGTGTTCGACTTTAGTGAGTTCTTTAGCTTTTGCGTTGACACACTTCAATATGCAAAGAATGCTCCCCCTTGTGTTTCTTGGAATGGTAATGGGTACGGTTTTTGCACGATCAAGGAACTTACTCCCGTCTATGCTGTTGCACAGCCTTTGGAATGCGTTCGTCTTTGTAGATCTTATGAGGTGATGTTCCGACTTGTTATCTGGTTAACAATTTTTGTAAGCATACAATATTATTATTGACAGAGTTAGATGTTCATCCAATTATTGGCTATAGTATAGAATATTAAGTGTAGAACATTTGATGTGAATTGGATATTTGATCTGTGTAAATCCATGTTAAAATTAGCAAGCTAATAATAAACACGTTGTAATTTGTTTACCGACTTTAAGCATGTGTATGTTTTGTTGTGTATTTTGAACTGTTAAAGAGCCTCTTTGGATGAACATTTAGCTTTAGGTTTTCATGTTTAGTTGCAGGAATCTTCTATGAGTTACTAAAGAATCTCGGAGGCCTCGACAATCAGAATCGGAAAACAGTATACGGGACTGAAATGGAATCGATTAGTGAATCGATTGCTGAGAGGAGTGATGAAATCGGTTACTGAAATTGATTGCAAGGGTTGATAACATAAACGATTGTGAGTCTCCAAATCGGCACAACAAGTAGCGATGAAAAAACCAGCGAAAAAAAAAACCCAAAGTGATAACACGTACGTGAAATGGAAGCAACCCAAACGATCGATAAAACAAGAGAAAGGAAACGATCGGAAATGACAAATGGCAGGTCGATAGAGCCAACAGCGAAAGGCTAAGTATCGATAGTTACCTGGCGTTAGAACACAGCTGGTTTCCCCAATCGACAGACTGAATCACACCAAACGGAAATTGCAAACGGCAGAGCGAGAAGGGCAGGTCATACCAATGTTACAAATCAGAAATCATGAACATCTAACATAAACATCAATTGATAATCTGAACTGAAATTGAAATGATATAGGATTGAAATAAAAACAAGATAACTCAATGCATCCACAAATCGGATGATTGATCCAGGGCTCAGCCCTCTCTCAAAGGTTTAACCCAATGAGCCAATTTCTACAAAAGACTAAACCAAATACATAATATTTTTCTGTCTGCTGAACCAAGAGATTCTAACTCTATTTATTTAGAAACTACTAACTTATACCCAAAGTTACCCTTTACCCCCTTAAAGTATTAAAACTACTCATTTCCTATCACTAACAAGATCTAGATACTTTAGAACTTGCTAGCGACTATTGAATAAGAATAATTTGCATTCTCATCTCCATACGTAGGGTTGTACTTATTTGTTAGGTTCGTTTGCTTAATATTGAATGAATTATTAGAGAATGTAGATAAGGAGTTAGCATAGGATGACCCAACCCAATTGTATAGATGGGTCAGGGTATATTAGGGTTTCCATTGTACACTTTGTATTTTGTAAATAGTTATTAATGTAATACAAAATACGTACGGAGATTCTCATCATTTTATTCTACATGGTATTAGAATCTTAGTGTTCTGGCCATATCTTTTCCTTTTCTCTCTTCTGCTGCCTCTTTGCTGCCGCCACCAAATTACGATTGGCCGTTGCCACCTTTCTTCTCCCTGCACTCCTTCTTGAGTGCCGACGTTCTTTCTTTTCTTTACCCTCTCGCCATACTCTGGGGACACATTGTAAATACAAATATATAAGTTTTCTCTCCCTTGCTATCGTTGCACTTCTTGTTGCCACTATCGCATTTCTTGCCGCCATCGTGCTTCTTGTCGCCACCCGTAGTTGTAGCTCCTGCCGCTGCAGTCGTAGCTCCTACCTTCACCGCCCTTGCCACCTTGTCTCTTGTCTTGTTGCCACAAAGTTTTGTTTTTTATATATCTATGTTATTTTCTCTTTTCTCTTTTTATTGTATTTTTCACTCCGGTGCGAGCGTACTATCTTCTACTGCTTTCACCGCATGAGTATTAAAGATTGTAGATCATGATTTAGTATAAGATGACACAACTCAATTGTAGAGATAGACCAGGGTCTATTAGGGTTTCTTTTATACTTTTTATATTTTATAAATAGTTATCAATATAATATAAAATACCTAAGGGAATTCTCATTATTCAACATGAACGTGAATAACATTTTATGTTTGTTAGTTAAATGTATGAATGAACAAAGTTCTTTTTTTTTTGGCAAACTGTATCAAAATACAACGGACTTTGGCCAAGTTGTCATTAGATACAACGAACTTTATAATTAAAAAAAATAATATAACCAACCTTCTTATAACTCTCATTGTATGTAAATTTACCTTTGAAAACCACTAAACAACCGCTTATCTTGATTTTCCTTTTATTTCTTATTTTTCATTCAAATGTATAAAGATCATCTGAACATCTCTACAAACCCTTAGCTCTTCATCTCCCCTGATCAAACAAACCTTCAATTACATCCCTTGATAACTTCTCTGTCACCTTCAAACCACCAACACTAGCGTCTCCTTCAAACAACCACCACCTTCATCACCTTCAATCCACCACTGCGTCTCTTCTTCATACCACCACTGCCGCCTTTTCCTTAAAAACCACCACCACAATCGTCACCTTTAAACAACCATTGTCGCAGTCACCTTCAACCATCACTGTGATTAGGGTTTCTTGTAGTTAGATCTTTATGTGAGATTTTGAAGGTGCCACCACCACCGTCGTGATTAGGGTTTCTTGAAATTAGGGTTTCTTGCGCCGCCTTCAAATTAGCACAGTCGTTGTGCTTAGTTTCTTTTGATTAGGGTTTCTTGAGTCCCTTTCAAACAATTGCAGCCGTCGCCGCCTTCATGGATTTTACCGACTAGAAGAAGCTATGGGATGAAGGTGCAATTTGATTCAACCACCATAACCACTGTTGATTTAGTTCAAATGTGTTTTCTCTCTCTTCATGTAGATTTGAAGGTGCAATTTTGGTACATATTAGAGCTCTATCATATGTTTTTTTAGGACTTGTATGTTCTATTTTTGATTTTCGATTTGAATGTATGATATGGTTACTGATTTAGGCTCTTGGATTAGAAGAATACAATAACTAAAAATGTTCTCGAATTTGAATTTACTTGTACTTCAATAAGATCTTGAGTTCATCTTCGACTTGATACACATGAAAGCTTTTGTTATTTGTGTTTTTGCTTCTTCTACAATTCTTTTAACACAATAATTTCTTATGTGCAATTCTTTCAACACAATCGAAATTTTAACGGGGTTTGAAGTTTGTTTGATTGAAGAACAAAGATGATGAACGTAATACTCAAAAATTAAAAAAAGTAAGAACAAAGATGATGAGCATAATAATCAAAAAACAAAAAAGTAAGAAAAAAATTATAAGATGACTTATAACGTGCTAATCAGGTTACAACTTGCATACAATGAGAGTCATAAGAGAGTTGGCTGTAATTTTATTTTTAATTTTAAAATTCGTCGTATACAATGATAATTTAGTGAAAGTTCGTTTTACTTTGCTGTAGTTTACATCTTTTTATAATATCTTCGTGAACATTTATTTATTTGTCCGTTTATGTTTGTGTGTGTAATGTGGTTGCTTGTATTTTATAATTTTGAAATTTTCTCACATTGTTCCTGTATATCCATATGTTCAACCTTGAAATGAAAAACAAAAATGAACAAAGTAATCTTTTGTTTCCTTAAAGTTACATAAACTAATATAAACATAAAACTCTATTGTTTGTTCGATCAAAGCTAAACTAACATATATAAACAATCTTTGTTTATGTTCGTTTGATTTATTTACAACGGTATTCATACATATCTTATATGTTTACATTATTTTCTTTAGCTAGACCCTAGACAACCTGAAACAATGACTTGATAATCAGATACCCTCTTTTTAGAGAAGATATTAGCTTCTAGTCTCCTAGACCCTACACAACATAGCTTAGTGGTGGGATATATAGAAAGTTTTAAAAGATACTTGAGTTTATTGTTTGCTAGGTAAACATCTTGAATTGTGGGCAAATAAAGTATAAGAACAGCCACGGAAACGACTAGACCGTGTACATCAAAGTATAGCTCGACTTCTTTAAAAAACCTATTAAAATTTGAAATTCCTCTAAAAAAAGATATTAGCTTTTGAGTGCCTACATACCTTACTAGTGCCTTTTTGTCGTCAAAGAAGGAGATCAAAAGGGGACCATTCTGGTCGGTTTTCAAAGTAGCTATCGGGTTATGGTTTCTTCCCTGTTACATTTTTTCACGTCCATTTCTTTCCCCGACAATGATCGGGGACCAATGTATGTTATTTTTGTTTGTTTAACTTGATTGGGAATAATAATTTTCTAAAATTTTCAACATCATTACTATCTTTTTTGGCACTGAATGCCTTGTAGACTTGAACCACCCAGACCACTCACATTGTTGGTGGATGTAATTGCCTGAAGGCTGCAGTCCAATAGAACTTATGATATTTACTCTAGATTTTGCACAATGTTATATTGAGTTTGGCATTGATTTTCTGAGTTGCAAGCATATATAATTCTCTCGAACCCTAACCCCACCCACACCAGCATCTTGTGGTGTCGACAAAACCCGATTATATGAATACCCATAAACGGATAAGTAAAACCAAACAACGCAACTTGTGAAATATCTAAATTATTCTATACATTGTTGATACAAACAAGTTTTTGTTCCTATAAGATATTAAGTCTGCTCTGATCGATATACATGTTTTACGGGTTTTATTTTTGGAATTCCAGTTAAACGCTATGGATTATTAGCTCTATGAACTTTCTTAGCAACAATGTTTGAGTGTCAAAACATGGTGTGGTGGGATAAACTTATTTGCAAAATTGCTTCAATTAAGAAGACTCGTTCCTCTTTTATAGAATCAATATTAATTTAGATGCACAAGTTGTAAGATATTATAATCGACTGCTTACACAAGTTTATGGAATATAAGAGACACTTAATTAATATTTTAATATGAGCATGCAGGTTTCTTTATATTATAAAACTTCATGTGACATGGATGATTGTTTGATGCAATGTTTGTTGAGTTGTCTCCTAGACACTTACTAATCTTTAAATACTTGTTTTGTATTTGGAATCCAATTAATACAACCCCTAAAAAGGAAACTATCCCTAGCTAGGGCCCAGAAACCCCTCATTAGTTCTCTTGATATCACAAAGATCAAATATCATCACATTAAATGCTTCATACATTTTTTCTAATACTCTAGTTATCCCCTCTAGTAATCGATCTACCATACTAATTCATCAAACACATATAATAAATAAAATTTTTAATTTTTAGCTTGAGCTTTCAGCTAGTTCTACTTGGTTACACTTTTAAAACTGGACTTTGTAATTTACATTTGGATTTTAAAATTAGATACCCCTTTGGATAATAACTTAATTAGGAGTGCCTTAATGTCGCTATAGAGTTTCATGTATCAAGATTTCTTGGTTTGAAAACATCAAAAAGGGAAATTAATGTTATTTTTGTATGAATTGATCTTTACCTAATTGATCTTTACCATATAATGTCACAACGCTTTTTATTATTTTAACATAACATGCAACATGACATCATGTAGGGATACATTTCTGTCTCTCCTATTCTTTTTCTTCCCTTATTTTACTTATAATTGTATGTTATCTATAGTATGAAGGACCACGATAGTGGTGTCCTTACATGCACATGAAAGTTTTGTGTCTCTATATATAATACATACATATGTATACACACCACAAGGGAATTATTGATAAACACATCCACTAGCTACATCTCAAATCATTCATACCCTAACTATCCTCCATGGAAACTTCAGAATCACTTTCTATTGAGAGCTTCTCCTACAGTTGGTTAGTCAACCTAAAACCATCTTTTGAAAGCCCAAAAGGTTCCTTTAGAGCCTCTTTTGATGCATTTGATGATTCTAGTTACATTGAAATGGACCCAAAGCTTTCTGCCTCAAAAAGATTTCTTGTTTTTCATCAAGATTTCGACTTTGATCTGCCAACATTGCAGCCTTGTGTTCATGCTGATGAACTCATCTCTAATGGGATTCTAGTTCCTTTGTTTTTGAAGCCATTGGATGTCGGAATCTATGATTCGAGTTCCAATTCAACTTCAGCCTCACCCGTGTCTTCAACCACCCTCGACAACCCGTGTTCCTATCGTAGAAGTCGATCTTTATCTTTCAGAAGGTATAAAAGATTACCAAAAAGAGTTGTACAAAAGTATTTGAATTTGGTTAGATTGATTTGGCTTAGAATTATAAGATCAAAAGGGAGTGAAGTACAAAGAGCCAAGAATTGGGGATTTTCGGGCACAATCGAATCGTATGATTCGGATAATTGGTCAAGATCTTGGGTTCTTGAGAGTACCAAGAACTGCACATCATCTCCCAGGATAAGTGAAGCTTACGGTGAAGATAATTGGAGGAGATCATGTGATTCTGAGAGTTCAATTTATGAAGCAGTTCTTCACTGCAAGAAAACCATTGGTAAAAGCACTTTTTTTTTAATTAAAATACGCATTCCAAATATAATAATTATAAAAAATTATATTAATTCAAAAACTGTATAGCATTTTTATTTTATTATTTTAGTTAAAATATATCTGTATGCTTATAAATTGTGTGAATTTTTCAGGCTGCAAATGATGCTGTGATATAGAGACAGAAGATGCCAACATGGTGCAACTTGTAGAAATTAATTAAACACACAAATATATAAATGCTTATTTTGAGGACACGATTCCGTTGGAGGAAGAACTACTTGATTATACGTCTCAAGCTTAATTTTTACAATTAGTTTTCGATGTGTAAACTATTAGTACTTCTTAATTAATTACGTACGTACGTTGAGAATTGATGTAATTACAAGTCGTCGACATAAGAGATTTTATCTCTTATATTAGAATGTATGTCTGTCTTAAACATTATGTGGATGATTATTTTTATCTTGATTGTATTAATTAAGGGGTAAATAATTCATACAGCTAGTAATATCTAGTATTGCCACACTCATAATTTATTTAAATGGACATTTTTTATGTGCTACTATATGTATAGATCTTTTCTCCTAAAATTAAAAGTATCTCAAATGTGCTATGACTCTATTACATGAATAGTTTAGAAACACATGAATTTATTTAATTAAAGGTATCCGAGTATTGAGCATGATAGGTGCTGTGTTCCTCGGGTTAAAGTATTATACAAACTGTGAAATGTTCAATATAGTCCAAAGTTTTTGTGTAGTCCTGAGGGCAAATCTCAGTCACATGATCAAAAGAAGGACAAATGCCCACCAGCACCTCGGGACATCACCACTGCCACCGACCACCACCTCCGGCCACCCCAATCACATGTGATTGAAGCACAATCACATGTGATTACGGCCAACTACCACCACCGACCACCACCTTCGCCACCACCACAGCCGCCGACCACCACCTCCGGCCGCTGCAATCACATGTGATTGCACACCGCCAACCACCAACACCGACCATCACCTCCGGCAACCCAATCACATGTGATTGAAGCCACAATCACATGTGATTGCACACCGCCAACCACCACCACCGACCATCACCTCCGGCCACCACCACAGCCACCGACCACCACCTCCGGCCGCCGCAATCACATGTGATTGAAGCCACAATCACATGTGATTGCACACCGCCAACCACCACCACCGACCATCACCTCCGGCTACATAATCACATGTGATTGAAGCCACAATCACATGTGATTGCACACCGCCAACCACCACCACCGACCATCACCTCCGGCCACCTCCTCTGGCGATGCAATCACATGTGATTGCACACTGTTGGCCACCACCACCACCGCCGCCGACCAGATTTTTTTTTGAAGTATCAAACGACGAATCTGAGACCAGATCTGAACTCCTCTCATCAAACCGAGTTGAACCACCACCATCCCCACCCTGAACAACTCCGGCAGCCGGCGAATTTGGCCTCGTCGGCGCCGATCTGAGACATAAAACTCGAGATCTTTTTTAAGCATCCAACGACGAATCCGAGACCAGATCTGGACTCCTCTCATCAAACCGAGTTGAACCATGTGCGCCACCACCATTAACTCCGGCCGTGGTGGTCGGATTTTGCAGCGCCGGCAATGGTGGTCGGAGTTTGCTCGATTTCTCGTTAATGGAGGATCGTGAGGACGATCAGGCTCCATAGTCTTGTAGAGGAGTTAAAAACCGATCACCCTCACCAAAAATCACAATGATCCGACGGCGGGATCGCCAAAAATGATGTGTTGATCGGACGGCTGAGATTCGTCCCTCAGGACTACACAAAAAAGAAGGACTATGTTGAATACAACTCTATACAAACTAACATAACTTCTAAACATGGCTAACAAACCCACACAAAATTTTACTCCATCTGTCCCATTTTTATTGTCTACTTTTGACTTTTTAAGTTTTTTTTTTTCAACTTTGATATTAAATAATTTTGTTTATGCTATATAATATTTGTTACAAAATATATGAATACATTGTGTTTTAAATATATTTTCATTTATATAATTTTCATCAAGTATTATATAACCGAAACAAAAATATTTAAGGTCAAAGTTAAAAAAAAAGACTTTTAAAAATCAAAACTGGACTATAAAAATGGGACGGAGGTAGTATTAAATATAAAAATTATGTTACAGCTAAACTTTTAATAAGCTTAAGATAGAACATCTAATATGATGCCTTCATGCAATTTATTGAAGCAAAAACACCGTGTTGAATAATGTTTCACATCTATTTTTTTTTTGTATGCTACAAAAAAAGTAATGTTTCATATTCGACCAAAAGTGACTTCATAATGTGTTTAACAAGAATCTTAAACTACAACTCATAACTAATTGGTTTTAACTTTTAAGCTAACCTCCTCCTCCCCGCCCCCAAAACTTACACGCCCTTTATCTTGTCATAAACAACATTTTACTAAAATGATTCAAACAAGGTTTGACGTAGCCTCGCACTTCGTGCCGGGATGAGATTATAAATTAAGATAGTCTTATTTATATAATGCATTTTTACCTTTTTTTTCAATAAAATGAAGTGATTATAAAAGAAAAAAAAAAGGGAAGATAAAAGCAAAACATAAAAAGTTTGAGAGAGAAGGAATTCATTGATTGTATATCTCATGGTATTTTGATTTCTCAAGTTTTTTTTAATATATTTACAAAACTACCCTTGATAATCTCAAGATAAATTGCCGATATACTTCATGGATTGATAGTATAGGTAATTATTATTCCTTCACTTGCTAAATAACTTCTTCATCGAACATTGTTTTATGAGTTAAGAAGAAGAAAGAAAAACTTAATCAAACTTGTTTGAGTATATCGACTTCATTATCACAAGGATTTTTAGTGTGTTATAGGATTCATATGATTTTCTTTCCATTATCTTCATTTTTAAGTTTTTTTTAGTGTTTATAAGATTCCATAATTATTTTCTTCAGTGATTTTTAATAATAATTGATTCTCGTTTTGTAGCCTTCAAAATGTTTGATGTAAATGAGTTGAGCTCCTCATGAACTATTCTAGCTCAGACCGTTAGAAGCAGGAAAAGAGCCGAGCCATAAGGAAAGTGAGCTTAAATTTGAAGCACTTTTAGTAAGTGGGCCCGACATCGAGCCTCAAAGAGTGAGATTATTTAAACTCGTGATCCTAAACGAGCTTTATATATATGTCATATAATTTATAACTTAATTTTTTATACACTTTTTAATGAAACTTTCAAAATAATATGTAGATTTATATGAATCAAGCCTAAACGAGCATATACAAATCAATCCGATGCTCAGTACCACGAGCTCGAAACAAGTTAATCCAAGCTTTAAAAATTCTATACAGGCTTGACTTGATAAGAGCCAGGCTCGGATTCCGCTTATTTATATCCCTACATTGATAAACAAACAATCAAGAAGGCTACATAATCTAATTCACTTAGAAAATTGTTATAAATTCACAAACAATCACATCGCATATACAATAACACAAATAGAATTTGAAACTTGGCAACTATAAGCCTTGTTTGTTATCAGGTACAAAAATTCCATGTCATGTTACTTTTTTATAAATAAAGTGTCGCTGACCTTACCAGTACTGCGTATATATTGCTAAAGATCAACTAGAGTAACGCATTTTCACCCTCATGCACTTTGAAGAAATCTCTTTTGCATTGTGAAGAAATATCTAACGACAAAGCTAGAGTACGTAATTTTACTAGTGACTTGTCAAAACTCTTGTTAAAAACTTACATCCTACTTCAAATATCCATCAATAACTTCTACTTACAAAGTAAATTATTAAAAAAAACTAGGAGTAATTAATAATAGAGGATTAAGTTTTTGTCTATATATATATATATAGATTCAACAATTTCATCTTCGAATAAATTAAACTTAATTTCCATGATATATACATGTGAAGTACGTGTTTCTACATAGTGATGATGAAATCAAATGGATATATGATTTGTTAGGTTATGGGGCTCGTCATTCTCTCAAGCTGGTCAAATTCGATATCTTAAACTCACCGCTCATGTAGTAATGCAGGAGCATCCCATATTGGTGAGGCAAGGAGATTCTTCCTCCTTATAAGAAGGGGGATCTTACTCCTACCATCTAACGCGTTTTAAAGTTATAAGAAACAATTCAAAACGAACAATATCATTGGTCCTAACATAATTTGATCGAGGGGACAAAAACAAAAATGTGTCGTTGGGAAAGAAATGCCAAAAAGATAAGTTGACAATTTTTAAAACACACATGACTAGCTAATAACTATGTCTTATTTTCCATATGTTTTGTCTTTTTTTTAAACCCCCACATTAATTAATTATCAACTTAACCTTTTGTGATTTCTAGTTTTTTGTCTACAAACGTCAACCACGAGTCATAGGTACGATTGTCGTTGATATTGATTTCCGGGTCACATAACATGTGACCATGTTTTCCAGCTAACGATCGATTGACGTACGTACTACGTGAAATTAATATTAGAATGCCATCAACAATTTCTTCATTTTTGTCTCATGCAATATGAAATATTCGTTTCGCAGTCACTCTAACTATACAAGTCGATAATTAAATGATTTAATTGTTATATTAGAGATCGATAATGCATGTATATTGAGGTTTAATGAAGGATTCCCGAGTAAAGTGTTCGAGTCTTAGTCTTACTGGGGGTTTAATGAAAAATTCTAGCGGGATGTTTTGTAAACAGCCATAAATAAAACCGGTTGGACTACGTATCTAAATCAAAGACTTGGCACTCCAAGAAAGTAGCGCCCTAGCCTGTAAAAACTCGTTTATAAATTATATGATAGCTTAACCTAATTCTATAGATCGATAGGCCATGCACGTCCTGGAAGTTTTAACGAGGGATGACCAAAAACTCCTTTTATCATCCTACATGTTATAGTTTGTGTTTTTTTTTTTTGTCAAAGTTTCTAAATAGCAATAATGTTTCCCAATGTTTCATTATGTCAAGTCAACTTTTATTGTACATATAAACTCACAAATACATGTCATTCTCTCCATTTTTAACCATAAAACTCATTAGCGGGTTAACTAAAATAGAGCAGATTTTGAAGTGACTTTGGTTCTCATTTATTGATCCTTTTGCCTAATTTTTTAGCGGATGCTTGTGTATAATTTTGTAACATCTAGAAGTTAGAAATAACAATTATTGATTATTTATGATTTTATAAAAATTTATTAAATTATATATATATATATATATATATATATATATATATATATATATATATATATATAGGGGAGGGTTCATGCGAGAACCATTGTTAACGCGAGAACCGCGAGAACCATTGTGAGCCTTAGATCAAAATTAATGTAAACAAATCAATGGTCTAAAATATTTAAAACCCAAGATTGTTGGAGGGTGCTGTGGGCCGTAGGTTGTCATTCCAGGAATATTGGGGGGGTATTTTTGGAAATTATTCATATACCTCATTAAAATAGGACTTTCAAAAAACGCCGCCTTCTTTTTTCCGATTACAATTCGCGTTCCCCCATTTCCTCGATAACTGCTACACCTAAAATCTCTCTCACGAACTCACCTCGCTCTCCCCCGTTCGATTGTGCCCTAGATTTCTTCCGAATCAGTTGATATCGTGAAAACCTCGAAGATTTTGAAAAGGATTTCAAAGGATTTTGTCAAAATATCGTCAACATTCTTCTTATTCCAACGGATTTCTCGGACTATTTCAACTTCAATCGATCGGTTTGTTAAAGGCTAAAACGATCTTCTATCGTTAATCATTTCGAAAAAAGTTTCTACGGTAAGAAATAGCTAATGTACTTATTTTACATCTGATTTCACACAAAAAACTGATTTCGAAGAGAAGAAAAAACACTGATGTTCTTATTTTACATAGCTACTGATGTTTTGTTTAACTGATGTTCTTATTTTACATAGCCACTGATGTTTTGTTTAACTAATTTTACATTAACCTAATTCTAGTTTTTGTTAAATGATGTGTTTAACAGATCATATCTGACAAACGATTTACCAGAATGTCAGGTATGTGATTATATATTTAATGTTCAGTTATCTGTGCTAAAAATCTCATATGAATATTCAAAAACAATGTATGTTGTAAAACAAATGTTAGTGAACATATACAGAAACCTATATGTTCTATCTTCTAGATTTGAATATGTGCACAAAAAATAGGGCAAAATATCCAAACACTGTATGTTATGCACACTCTGCTAGTGCATATATGCAAAAATTTATGTGATCTGTCTTCTGTATTTGCATATGTGCACAAAAATAGGTCAAAAATATCCAAACAATGTATGATATAAAAAATGTTACTTCACAAAAGCAGAAATCTAAAACGTTATGTCTTCTGGATTTGCATATATGAACAAAAAATTAGGCAAAAAATCCACACACTGTATGTTATGAACACTCTGCTACTTCATATATGCAAAAACATAGGGAATCTGTCTTATGGATTTGCATATGTGCATAAATAGACAAATAAAAAATCCAAACCATAGTATGTTATAAATACCCTGTTAGTGCACATATGCAAATATCTAATAGATCAGTCTTCAAAAATACAGAAGACAGAACACCTAGAAGAAGTATGCGAAATTTCAAAATTGGAAACTTCACAAATACAGAAGATGATCATATAGCTCTTGCTGGTAACAAATTGTATTATTTTATAAATTTTTAATATACTAATTTCAACATATATTATAAATATTTATTTACATTTATACATTGTAAAATGCATTACCTATTATAGAAAGTGGCAGCGGAAGTGAAAGTATAAGCAACAACATAAGCAGTAATGGACATAAAAAAGAAATCCAGATCAAATTACCAGCCACAGGTGAATTATCAGAATACTCATATATACTTATTCTTTGAATTAAATAAAACATATCTATAATAATATATCATAATTTACAAATAGTTTTCTTATATTTGCATAGATACACCAAAGAAGGGATGGACAAAAGCTTCGGTTGTTGCTTATGGAGGCAACATAACACCTTCGAAAGCTCTTGAAACTACTAAAGGTAATTTGTTTTACAAAATAAAAAAAATAAACAATTTATAAAATACAAAAAAAATAAACAATCTCTTGACATTTGAATTTACAATTTTGAAATCTGTCTTGATTTATTGAAATATGTTTTTCTATTTATGGGATTTGCATATTCGCAGGCAAAAGAAAGAGAGAAGAAGAAGAGCGTTCAAACCCAAAAAAGTCCAGGAAGGTTGAAAAGAAGGGAGAAAGAAAGAAGGAAAAAGAAAAGAAGAAAATGAAAGGAATAAAAAAACAAAAGAAGAACAACAAAGTAAAACAACAAAAGAGGAAAACAGGTAATATAAGCAATTATATTATTTTATAAGTTTATATTATTTTAAGTTTATAAATAATCTTGATACATATGCAAATTAAAATTCTGTTATTAGAGTTTTATTTGCATATATGCAAAAATTGACATATGCCATTATGTTAGAATTACAAAATGCAAATGTGCAAACAAATAAACAAATCTTATTTTAGTATTTGATATGCATATATGCATAGAATAAGCAAGTATATTATTTTATAAGTTTATAATATACTTATTTCAGCATATATTGTAAATTTTAAGTCATTTTGAAACCAAATTCTCTACCTTTTTTAGTAACTACCAGTGAAAGTGGAAGCGAAGATGATAGAGAATCTGAGAGTTCTAGCAACACTGAAAGCGAGGAAGAAGTTAAGAAGAAATCAAAAAGTGGAGGAAAAAGAAAACAGATAAAGAAAGTTAAGAAACAGAAAAAGAAAAAAGGTAACTGAAGCAAGTATATTATTTTTTAAGTTTATAATATACTTATTTCAGCATATATTGTAAAATTTAAGTAATCTTGATACAAAAATTCTCTACCTTCTATGTAGAAACTACAAGTGAAAGTGATAGTGAAGATGACAGTTCTACCGACAATGAAACCGAAGAAATGAAAGTGAAGAAAAAATTGAAAAATCAAGGCAAAAGAAAACAGATGAAGACAGTGAAGAAAGAAAAAAAGAAAAAAGGTAATAGAATTAATTGTATTATTTAATTTGCATATATTCATACTATATTTGTAACATACACATGTTTGGAAATTTACCGCTTTGCTACTTTCTCTCTTATAGAAAGTAGTAGTGAAGGTAGCGAAAGTGAGACTGGAAGCGATGGTGAGGATGGTAGCAGCAGTGATAATGGCAGCAGAAGTGAAACTGAAAAACAAAGAGGGAAGGGAAAACAAGTGAAGAAAACAGGTCCATAAATAATGATACACATGTTTGTTATTGTTTAATATAACAAATACAAAATGCACATATGCAAAAAAATAATTATGTTATTAAACTTTTATTTGCATATATGCAACAATCAACATATGTCATTCTGTTACAAGTACAAAATGCACATATGAAAGAAAATATAACAAATATTTTATTAGTATTTAATATGCATTTATTCATAGTATATTTGTCACATATGCAAATTAAAGACACACAGAAGATACAGGTTTGTTTCATTTGCACATTTGCATATGCTTTTTCTTCTGAATTTGCATATGTGCACAAATAGGAGAAAATATGAAAACTTTATATGTTATAACCACTTTGATAGTGCATGTATGCAAACAAAATATGTAATCTGTCTTCTGTGTTTGCATATGTGCACAAACAGGGTTAAAAAATCCAAACATTGTATGTTATAAAATTATGCTAGTGCACATATGCAAAAATCTAGGTGATCTGTCTTCTGGATTTGTATATATACGAAATTTGACAAATCTGTTATTACTTTTTGATATGCATATATGCAGACTGTAATTGATGTCTTACTAATCATGTGTTTTGCATATATGCAGCCAAAAGAAAAAGGATAGTAAAAGAGGTTTATATGCCTAAAAAATCCAAAAAGATTGTAAAAGCCAAGGTAAAAACGGAAGTAAAAAAGGAGAAGAAAGAAAAAAAAGGGGAGAAAGGGAAGGAACAGGAAAAAGAAAAGGTTAGAGTGCTGCCACCTTATCCTGGAATAAGGACAAGAACTTCTCCAAAGCCGTTACACACAGCAGTAAAAGAAATGACAAAAGAGCAAATAAAAATTCTTGAAAGTATTGGCTTTGGAAAGTTGGCAAAGATGGATCTTGAGGGTGTCACATCTAAGCTGGGATTCTTCGTTGTAGACAATTTTGACCCAGAAAAAATGATTTTAAAGTTACAAAAAGGAACCATCAAGATCACAAAAGACCTTGTGCATGATATGATTGGAATTCCAAAGGGGAAGACAGATCTCTTCTCAATTCCCATCGATGATGAAGAGGATAAAGCAAAGGCAGCTTGGAGAAAAAAGTACCCACAATACTTTACTCCACAAAAATGTGTCAAGAGCATCACAGAGGATAAAACAGTTGGATTCCATTTCATCCTAGACTTTTTGACTTTTTTCTCATGCTCTTTTGGTGATTGCTCCAAAAGTGGAAATGCACAGCTTGTTTTCCTTCCGCACATAAACAGAAAGACATCAATTAAGGACATTGATTGGTGCGGATTCTTAATGTATTTGCTGAAGAGCAGCAAAGAAGGATGGAAAAGGGATGATATTAAAAGTTTTTATATCGGACCGCTTGCTTTATTAGCTGTAAGCTTTTTTATTATAACTCATTTAGTCTTTATCTAAAAAAGTAACATATATATTTAATAATTATTGCTAATGTTGTCTTAAAATTGATCCAATGCAGCTGATTTATCTTGATCAGACTAAATGCAAAGAGTATGATGTTGATCGAAGACGTCCAACCATACTTGGTTGGACGATGGACAAGATGAGAAAGCGGGAGGAAACAGAGATCAAGAATGGCGGATTTGGAAAAGGCGACAAAGAAAAACCTTTCAGTCCACAAAAAGTGAAAGAACCTACTCTGGAGGTAATAAAATATTATCTAACACCTTCATAAATGCACATATGAAAAAAGTATGAAAAAGATGTTCTGTTTTTTATGCCCTTATGCAAATGTTTGAATATTATATGTTTTTTGCATATAAGCATATATGCAAAAACTATGGTTAAATATATTTTATAACACACTTATATGCACATATGCAAATGAAAAATGTAAAATAATCTGTGTTATATGCATATATGCAAAAAATCAACTTTTATATAATACGCTTTTGTTTAATATGTATTATGCATGAATTAATATAAAAATTATGTAAATCTTTAATAGGAGTATATAGCAAAGCTTGAGAATCTTCATAACTGGATTAAAAATGAAAAGCATCAGTTTGAGAAAACTTGGTTGGAGGCTGAATCAAGAAATGAAGATAGTGAACAGCTACAAAAACTGAGAGAGAAACATGACAGATTGTTTAGTGAGGCTTGGGTAAATGTCGAGGATACAAAAAAGGATGACAAGAAGGCTGATAATGATGATAATGATAAAAGTTCTGATGAGGAGGATGATGATGATAATGACAATGATGAAGGTCAAGATGGGGAAGATTCTGGTGAGGAGGATGATGATGAAGAAGAGGATGATAAAGAAGAGGAGGATGTTGATGAAGAGAAGGATGATGATGAGGAGAATGATGATGAGGACAAACATGGTGATGATGATGAAAAGAAGCATGATGATAAAAAGAATGATGATGAAGATAGTGATGGCGATGATGATGACGACGGAAACAAAACTGAGAAACCTGAAAGTTCAAAAAGCAGAGAAGCTCAGATTGTTAGCTTGGAAGTTGAGAAAGAACAAGAAGCACCAGTTCCATCAACCGAAGGTAATAAAAAAACTAAACATAATGTGTAAATGTGCATAATTTATATAATCACAAAAAACATATAATCTGAATTCATGATGGTATTGATTTTTTGCAGCTGCTGATAAAAATGTGGATCAAGTAGTTAAAGTTGATGAAGGTAATCAAACACTTTCCTAAAACTATTGTTGTATGACCCTCTCTCATTTATTTGCATAATGCATATATGCAAATTCTAATGGTCTGTGTCTAATGTATATATGCAAATTGTGAATTATCTATTTCTAAATAATCTTATTTAATCCTCTACTTTTCATTAAACAAAAAAAACAGTAATTGTTGAACCTGAGGCTGTTGCTACTGAAGCACCTCATTTGGTTATTGAAGAACAATCAAAGAATGATCAACCTGAGGTTGTTGTTGCTAAAGAATCTGTTGAAGCTGAAGCTGTTGTTGATGTGAAAGGAGGAGAAGCAAAGGACAAGGAACAGGTCCAACCTGTTGAAGGTAATGAAAATATTTAGCGCACATCTGCATAATTATAAAAACTTATTTAATCGTTTACATTTTTGTTGTAATTAACAATGTATTTTTGCATAATTATAAAAACAGTTGAAAAAGAAGGTGAAAATGAAGGTGATAGGAAAGAAGGTGAGAAAGTTGATGGAAAAGAAGGTGAAGAAGTTGATGAAGGTATGCATAAATTTGATGGAAATGTGTAATATTACATTGTAATGTTTTAAAATGTTTTTCATTAATATATGTCTAGATTTGACACCTGATACACTTAACAAACTGGAAGAAATAATTAAACAAATGAGCACCAAAAAAGCTGAGACTGCACCAGGAGCTGAGGCTGATAAACCTAATTTGACGCCTGAAGAAGGTACATATATGCTGTAAAAATGGTATACATGATATAAAATATTTCAATTACCCCTATGTTCATACACTCTGTTATTGCACATATGCAAAAACTTGAGTAAAAATTGTGTTCTAAATTTACATATATGCAAAACGAATTAAAATATTGAAAAAGTGTCACATGTTTATAACCCTCTGTTAAATACATATATGCAAAAAAAAAATTCTCTTAAATGTGCATATATTGAAAAAGTATTGTATGTTTTTTCATCTTATGTATGTTTTTCTCAGACTGACCCTCTGTGCATATGTGCAAAGAATATGAAGTGATCTTTTTGTTGAATTTGCATATGTGCATATGTGCATATGTGCAAAGAATATGAAGTGATCTGTTTGTTGAATTTGCATATGTGCAAAGAATATGAAGTGATCTGTTTGTTGAATTTGCATATATGCATATGTGCACAGATTTAGTCACTAATATGTGTTTTGTCATTATTATATGAATATATATAGATGAATATTGGAATTCAACTCAAACACTTAATGAACTTGAAGAACATATAAAACAAATGTCTTCAAAATCTGTTAAAGAGACTTCAACAGAAGCTTATATATCAAAAGATATAGGTGCACCTTCTTTCAGTCTCGGTCTCACACAGGAAGAGGACGAAAGCAAAGAAAAAGAAATTGTTCTCTCAGCTCATGATCATGATGTAATTCATGCTGTCCCAATCAGTATGGTTACCCCTGATCAGCATTCTGATATGGCAAAGAATGTTGAACGCAAAAGAGCTATAAAGTTGTCACAGTCATTGAAGTCTCTTTATGTCGAGCGAGTAGTGGATGCAAAGAAGTCATTAACTGCTGAGGAGACAAGAATCTGCAACTATATTTACGGAACAAAACGAGATGAAAATAACATGTAAGTCTGAATAACACATATACACAAATCAAAGAAACTGTATAAAGATTGTAATATGCACATATGCATATTTGCTTTATGTGTTTTGCATATGTGCATAAAAATACTGATCTAAAAATATCTCATTTGTACATATGAACCTTTATGTCTTCTAAAATTCAATTCTAATGCTTAAAAAACAAAAATATGCAGTGAATTTGTTTTCGAGACACCTTATGGTCATGGCCTCGTTTTGGACGGGTTGCAAACATTAAAACCAGGGTCTTGGGCAACATCAAATGTTGTTGACAGCTGGTGTTTTGTCCTAAACTATAACGAACGATACCGTTCACCAGGGCCCCCAGGAGGCTGTTTCTACCCGTGCAAACCTTCGTAAGAAATTACATAAATAAATCACTTATTTTTACTGAGAAAATTTATACCTAACCTTTTATTATTTTATAATCTATAGACAGAAGATATGTACAAAAAAACAAAACTTGATGACAATTTGTTTGAAGCTTTTCAAACAACTGTACTTGCTGCTGTTGAAGGAAGAGAGGACGAACTGGACCTCCACGCTTTTGACATGGTAAAAACATATACTCTGCAATACATTTTATAAAAAAGTTAATTATATTACATGTAAATTTAATAATGCCCTATTAAATGCAGATTGTATGTGCTCAACATAAGGAAAACCACTTCTTTCTTGTGGTTTTTGATTTCAAGAATGACAACCTGGTATTAATCGATAACATAATCTACGAAGAAGAACCGACTGTTGCTGAAACTTACTCTGGTTACCCATTAACAGTTGTAAGTTAAAACTTGAAAATTTTATCTACTTCATGTTTATAGAAAGCTGCATATATTGAAAAAAGGATGACTGCAATTTATTAGTTTAGCATTCTGTTGTATTTCAATGTCATATGCATATGTGCATATCAGTTTGCATATGTGCAAAAAAGTCTAATATATGCACATATGCAAAAAGGTTGACTGTAGTGTGATATGCATATATGCAATGTGATATGCATATATGCAAGAACTTCAGACCTGTGTTAATACATTGTGATATGCATATATACAAAAAGTTTGACTGTAGTGTGTTATTTTAAAATTGCAGCAAAGTATTATCGTAGATTATCTTGAAAGAGTCAAACATCCAAAAGCATCAACCATGAAAGCCAATAAAATAGAGATTTTGAGATTTAGTTCCCAATCGCTTGGAAACTATGTTGATTGCGCTGTCTTCTGTATGCGTCATATGGAGACGTATATGGGTGCATCAACAAAATGGGACTCTGGGATAAATGGCACTGCAAGACAACAAAAGATTATTTTGAACAGATTGAGGCACAAATATGCTGCTAAAATAATCGATTGTGAATTCAACAACTTTAGAGATGATGTGCTTTTATCTTGCATGGAGTATGAAGATCTGATGGCAAAAGAGAAGAAAGAAAAAGAGGTGGCCAAGAAGGCAAAGGAAGAGGAGAGAAGAAAGAAGGAAGAAAGGAAAAGAGAAGAAAGAAAAAGAGGAGGGAAAGAAAGCAAAGGAGGTGGAGAGAAGAAAGAAAGAAGGAAAAACAAGAAAGGGAGAAGAAAAGAGCAAAAAGAAAGAAACGAAGGAAGAGGTGAAAGGAAACAAGAAAGAACAAAAAGCAAAAAAATGATGAACAAGAGTTTTAGTTTTATGTTTAGATGTGTTTAAAAACAGATTCTAGTTTTAGTTTTAAGTTCAGTTTTAGTTTTAACTTTGAACATATGCAGGCTGTAGATAATTGGCACATATGCAGATTATAGTTATTTTGCACATATGCAAAAACTGTAATTTTTTTTCCTAAACTATGTAGTTATTATGCAAATATACAGACTAGTTATTTTTGTTTCTTAAGTAAGTGTTATTTTGCACATATGCAAAATATGTTTATACTATAAAACTGTGATTTGCATATGTGCAAAATTATGTCATATGCACATATGCAAACATCTTGTTTTACAGTCTTATGTATATATATTTCATATGCACATATGCAAAAACTGTAGTTATTTTGCACATTTGCATAAATTGTAGTTATTTTTGTTTCTTAAGTATGTAGTTATTATGCACATATACAGACTAGTTATTTTTGTTTCTTAAGTAAGTGTTACTTTGCACATAAACAGACTGTAGTTGTTTTGCAAATGTGCAAAAACTAATTGTATGAACATATGTTAAAATACCAAAAATGGTATGATTTGCTCATAATTTGCACAAAAATATATACACATATGTTTAATGCAAAAAAAAAAGGTTATTAAATCTATCTATTACACACTGTTTTGATATTTGACTGAAATATATTTGAATATGATATGCAAAAGATTACAATAAAAAGATAAATCAACCTTTTTACAGTTATATATACAAAAATATAAAATAAATCTGCACATATTCACATATGCAAAATATGTTTATACTTTCAAGCTGTAATATGCATATGTGCAAAATTATATCATATGCACATATGCAAAATTCTTGTTTTACAGTCTTTTGATATGCACACATGCATAATTGTTTAAATGTATTTGGCATATGTCATATGCACATAATTTTGCATAAACATTGTTGAAAAAAAATTCAACAGTTAAACTTTTTACACCTGTTCTATAATATAAAGCCTAATATGCACATATGCAAAAATTGTTTAATCTATCAATAACCTAGTGTTTTGCATATATGCAGAAACATTACTGAACAAACTATGCACATGAAAAATCGGGATACGAAACGTAAACAAAAAAAAAATCAAAACTCATCACTAATATCTTCAGTATCATCATCACTCATAAACTCACTATCATCACTCATAAACTCACTTTCATCATCACTATAAGTCTTTTTCTTCACTGTTTTCGGTTTCTTCACTGTCTTCGCTTTCTTCATTGTCTTTGTTTTCTTCTCTGTCTTCCCTTTCTTTGCTTTCTGAATTGCTTTTTCTCCAGGACCAACCAAACGTTTTTTCGTTCCAGAACCTTTGTTACGTATTCCCAGAGGTGCTTTTATTAAAACTTCACCAGGTACTTCAACACCAAGTAAGTCTTTAATAACATCCTCCTTGCCTTTTCCCTTTGAAACAGCAGCTAGGTCGTCTTGTACTTCTTTTTTCATAATTCTTAACTTCTCAACAAATATATTGAACTTTTCAGTGTTACTCCTTAAAAGTTCAACGCATGATTCAACAATAGAAATAGATTCTTTAGAAAGTTGATCATTTTCGTAATTGTTGGAACCAAACCTAAGACGAGACTGACGCAACTCTGAAGGAATAACATCTCTTGTCCATCTTTTTAAAATATAATCTTGAGGAATCGTCTTGATGTTGTAAGAATTCCACACGTAAAAAAAATGACGACAGGGATAACCTTGACGAATAAAATGATCACAGTTACAAACATAACTATGATCATCCTTGTTTATTGTAACCTGCAAAAATACAAATACACAAAAAAACAGAAAAAAAAAAACATTACAGAAATAATCTATGTTCTGCATATATGCAAAACTCAAGTAAATGTTTGTTATATGCATATATGCATAGTTTAATGATTTTGTTTATGCATATATGCAAAAACAGAAATTTACGTACCTTGAATTCATTCACAACATCACCATGTTTGTTTTTATGCATTATCACACATTATTCAACCTCATTGGTTACACTACTAGATTTTTGAATGCAATGCCACACACTCCTAGAAATCTCCTTCTGAACCAAGTTGAATGTAGCTCGGGTGTAGACATTTGAAGCATTCTTTTCAATATCTAAATGTGTAACCCACTTAGGTACAGTTGTTGATGACTGGTTATCAAAAATCCTCTGATCGTATCTTTGTTTTTCCATAGCAGTTTCAAAACAAGTCATAAACTGGATTAGTGTATTCCCCGGAATTGAATAAACACTGAAAAAAGAATTCTCGCTCTCGGATAACGATGTAGTCTTCATCAAACAACACAAGGGGATATGCCTGAAATAAGCAGGAATCCATCCTTTACGAGCTTCAAACATATCAGCCAACCATTTGTTGTTTCCTATTGAAAATTCTTCAATTAATGAATTCCATTTGCCCTCAAACTCATCAGGAGTAAGGTAAACATTCCACACCAGTTTGTGTAAACGTTTCCTTAGATCAGTATTGTGCAACAAATTGCCACACACATGTTAAAAAAATAAAATAAATAAATTGTATACAGAAGCTGAACATGACATATGCACTTATGCAAAAAAATAACCAAAAGCAGAACATGACATATGCACTTATACAGAAGGTCATTCTGTTTCATGTGCATATATGCAAACAAAAATTCAAAACTTGAAAAAATGTATGTTATAACAATCTGATATGCAGATGTGCAAAAACAGAAAAAAAAAAAAACCTATATAATATAGTCACATCTGAAAACCAAAAAAAACCCAAAATACCTTAAGAGGCAACTTCTTCATGATATGCCACATGCATAATCTGTGTGTAGAATCTGTGAACACTTATGGAACAGCTTGTTTAAGAGCAGGATCTTGGTCGGTAAGAACAAGCCGTGGTTGCTTTGAATGTGTCTTCAAGAACGCTTCCAAGAGCCACTTGTAAGATTCAATCGTCTCAGATTTCAAAAGCCCACCACCAAAAGTAATGCACCTTCTATGGTTATCAATTCCCGTAAAATGAACAAAAACCATCTTGTACCTGAGAAAAAAAAACAGTATGCAAATGAAAAACCAATATGCAGATATGAAAAAATACAGTATGCATATATGCATTAACCAAAACAGAAACTTACATGTTTGTATCGTAGGTAGCGTCAAAGGACAAAACATCACCAAACACTTGATAGCTATACTTTGACGTTTCATCAGCCCAAAACAAACACGTAAGCTCGCTATCAACCACTTGATATTCGAAAGAATAATTTGGCACATGTAGTTTCTTTGCATTTAACTTATCAACAAGCATTTGCGCGTCTCTATTGCCAATATATTTGTTCATGTCCCTTCTGAAGTTCTTGAAATCAACAACAGTTCCTGTCAAATTAGAATAACCCCCTTGTAGCAACGATCTGAGCCTATGAGCTTTTGTAGGGCCGATGTTGGATGTAGAAACTCGGTGAATAAACACTTTATCCGAATGTCTCAATTGACGGTTAGAACGGGATAGATCGCTATTATCATCATCAAACAACGTATGGTTGTGATGTTCTCTAAAAGACATTAATCGATAAGACTCGGAACCGATTTGTTTCAACCCAATGCGGGCTTTACAATCGGTTACTGAAAAATATGTCTTACGCGCATTAGAATTAGGATCAACCGGTTGCAACGTGTCAACAACTTTATTCCTTGGTTTCCCTTGACGATTGCAAACAAGATACCAGTTAGTTACAACACCCCGGTTTCTTTTTACAGTAGACCGCCTTACAGAAAATCCAGCTTTAGATGCATATGCTTTATAGAATTCAATAGCTTCATCCAAATTTTTAAACATAGTTCCAATAACAGGCTTAAACTCAACAGCAACATCCGGAATAATTTTTCTTGAACCATTATTCGCAGACTCAGACCCATGAATACTTGATTCTTGATCACCACCATCTGCAAAAACAAAAAACAAAACATTATTTGTATGTACAAAAAACATTAATCAAACCATGCATATATGCATATGCATATATGCACACAGAAACAGAACAACAGAAAAAAATAAACAAAAAAGTAACAAAAATATATATCACATATTTATGTCAAAAAGATACAAAACAGAAACATATTTGTATCAAACATATATGCAAACATATTGAATCAAAAAAATTTGCAAATATGAATCAAACATATTTGATTCCAAAGAGAAACATAAACAGTTCCTTGATGACCTTGGACAAAAACAGTATGCACATATGCAAAAAATACAACAAAAACAGTAACAAAAAAAATATCTTACACTCAGCTTCTTCTCCAATGCTTTCCGGAGATGCATTCAAATCAAAATTGTTTTCAGGAGATGAATTCAAATCAAAATTGTTTACAGAGAAGCTTGAACTTGATTCCATAAGACCATGTGACCTACTACCACAAGAAGCCATTACTGAAAACAAACAGATGAAATTGACAAAATAAACAGTGAGAATAAGCTCCAAAGGATTGAATGGAGAAACAATTGAATCAATCACAGGACAAATAATGTTGAAACAATACTAGACAACATATTTAAACACCGAAACACTGAAATGTATTTTTAAAAAGTACAGACCTGTGCTTATTACAGTGTGATATGCATATATGCAAAAAAGGTTGACTGTAATGTGCATATTTTCATAACTTGTCTAATCTCTGTTATTTTAAAAATGCAGCAATTTAACATCGATTGTAGGAAAAATGATGATGAAACAATACTAGACAACATATTTAAACACTGAAATTACTAGTTTGAACAATAAAATTGAGAATACTCTGTTCTACAATCGATGAATCTGAAAACTAGGGCAAAAAACAAATCTGCAATGAAGAATGTACCTGCGATGAAGAATAGAAGATACGATGGAGATCGAAATGCAATGCAGATAGAAATGCGATTGAGATTAACTCTGATGTTGCGATTAAAGTCGAAAGATGGAACGATATGTGCCGGGGGACTTTATCGCCGAATATGGTGGCGGCGATCTTCGAAAGCTTACAATGGTGGTGGTCTCCGGTGGTCGGCGAAGGTGCTGAGGGCAGAGAGATGGATGAAAAAAATGGCGACGTTGATGGAGGAACGAAGAAGAACGAGACCTACAGTGATGACGGCGAAAAAATAAATGGAAAAAGACTAAAGAACCCTTTTTGACAAAAATAAGGTTAAAAAAACATGTCTTAAAATGATTGGCTGAAAACGGTTCTCGCGGTTCTCGCGCTAACAGCGGTTCTCGCATGAACTTTTCACTATATATATATATATATATATATATATGCTAGAGTTTAACTTGAGGAATCTAAGTTGTCATTTATGGTGTAAGAATTAAGTTTAGGGGCTAATTTAGCAATTGTTGAAAGATATGTCCATATATACTCTTTTATAATTAGAAACAATTATCATTTTAATTACACTAAATTTAGAGAAGAACATATGAAAGTTTCAAGGGCTGAATTTTGAGCTAAACACGGCAGAGAAACTAAGGGATTTGAAGTGAGATTAAGAAGATTAAGGTATGCGTTAGTTCGTGAGCAAGCAATTAGCTTTCTATTAGATCGCACTCATAGTTTAATTAGCATAATTTTTGAAGATTAGTATGTTATTGATGACTTGAGCATAAAGAACAACTACATAAGTTGTAATAGTGTTAGGATACACTTTAGATGCTAGAAAAGTCAAGATTTAGATCAATTTGGGTCAAACTCTATGCTGTTCGACAGCATATCCAGGCTGTGTATGAGGGTTACATGGCCCGTGTAGCTTAGGCCCTGTAGGCCATACATGGTCCATGTAGGAATACACGGCCCGTGTAGGGCCCTAACCTACACTCGGCATGTATCTCAACACCGGTCGTGTAGAGATGTGATACACGGCCGGTGTAGGAGGTTACACGGTCGTGTATGCCAATTTTCAGTTACATAATTGAGCAGAACTTGATATGTGTGTTCGTTATGTGTTTAGGAGATATTTACCGACAAGTTTTTGTTGTTCCTTTTACATTAGGTTTTCGTAGACAACTCGATTATATTTTCATATGATCAAGAATCATAGATTTCGTCAAATATTCAAGGAGATTTTCGAGTTCAAAGTGTCGATTGTTTTTGTATTATTCTCCTAGTATAATTATTATTCTTCATTTATTATTTTAAGGGGTGTTTATGTAAATTATTCTTCTATAAATATTGTTTAACTCCTTGCATGGAGATTCATTTCTCTCATTTTGTTATTACTTCGAAAATAGGGTTGAAAAGAATGAATATTAATGCGAACACATTTATTTGTGAGTTTGAGATATATAAAATAAGAGTTTTCATGTGATTAAGTGGATGTTTGCTGAATTGCTGTTGGAACATCGATCTCTACATGCGAAGAAAACAAATTTTCAATACGTACAAAGTCCACATGCGAAAACTAACAAAACCACTAACACGTTATATATCACATTTAGTGTATGCTAACATATGTTGTTCATGCGTGAACTAAACAACAAATTTCCCATTTCAATTCAAGCCATAAACACATTTAGCATACATATGTTATATGTATGCTCTCATGTGAACAACCGTAATTGAAAATTTATGTATGATGATAGTCGTTCACGCGTGAATAAAAAACACAAATTTCCCATTTCAATTCAAGCCATAAACAAACTTAGAACTTTGAAGTAACATTTTAGCCACTAAAAGAATTCATCCTTTGATCCTGTTGAACTTACACACAAACTTTGAAACTCGATCGTGAGAAGGCTAAATTCTTTTACCATATCATGATACTGTTTTTAATAAAAAAAAATTGAAATATATTGTGAGAAATTTGAAATTAAACCCACACACAAGTTTTCAAGTTTTGAGTTACAAGTATTGTATATTTCAATTTTTATATTAAAAGGAGTATCATGATATGATAAAAGA
Organism: Pulicaria dysenterica; assembly: GCA_947179395.2. Taxonomy (NCBI): domain Eukaryota; kingdom Viridiplantae; phylum Streptophyta; class Magnoliopsida; order Asterales; family Asteraceae; genus Pulicaria; species Pulicaria dysenterica. Next base: position 97,944,907 of record OX359288.1, read on the forward strand.
ATTTAACCTTCTCACGATTGAGTTTCAAAGTTTTAAGATGTAAGTTTGGTTGCTACATGTCCGAAGCTAAAAGCGATTTTCCCTCGTCTATTTGAGAAAGAAGTAAACAAGAATGTTTTATGGATGGCTGGAAAGTTGTCTCAAATATATGGAGTGGGTTTTGGAGTTTGAAGTCTAAGCTAAGGAGAAGATTATTAATGAAACTAAAAAACCTTGAAGATTTGTGGGATGGTATGGACCTGAATGTGAATGGCGTGGATTTGCTTAATTTTGATTGGTTGTCTCTCCTTTGGATCCAAAATAAAAGCAGAAAGAAAGAAGATGTTGTATTGGGCCTATTGGGTAGTGAATCGTTTTCAACTTGTTACTACTTCTCTTGATATTTTATAAGTCAGGCCCGTTAGGTATATTAGATATGGATAGGGCCTTTTTTTAGTGCCTATGTTTTGCGGGGTTGGTTTTTTTTTTCTTTTCATATCTTTACTATTACAATCGTTGCCGTTCCAAAGAAAAAAAGAAAAGAAAAGAAGAGATTTGATAGTAGCCAAATGCACCCAACATAGTAATTGTCTTATTTGGTTAATCTAAGGTCCATTTTAAGACACTTGACGAAGAGTGCACACTTTATCTTTATTCATGAGACCTTTTCATCAGCAGCTTTGGCCAATGTGTACGTGAAAGAGGTGGTCTCTAGGCGCCATGCCAATGTTGGTAGTGTCTGACACGGATATGAGATACACCACTAGATCTTGGGAGAAGTTTCATGGTGATTTGGAGATGAAGTTGGACTTCAGTTCTTGTATCATCCTCAAGCACATAGTATGTCAAACCCAAGATTCATCGGACCTTTTAAGATTATAGCTCGAGTTGGCAAAGTGACATATAGATTAGAACTACTGGGGGAACTATCAAGAATTCATAATACTTTCTACATGTTGCATCCGAAGGAAATGTCTAGCCAATGAGTCTACCTTCGTGCCCATGGACGATATTGTCATCGATGAAAATTTGAGCTAGATTGAATGACATGTGGCAATCATCGAAAGAAAGGTCTATACCTTATGGAATAAGCAAATTGGGTTAGTGAAGGTTTAGTGGGAGCATCGTAGAGGGTCTGAGTGGACTTGGAAGCTGGAGGGGGAGATGAAAAGGAGCTGCATGGAGTTGATCAAGTAATGATCTCTAGGACAAAATCGTGTCTAGGAGGGAGCTGTAATACTCGTTTTTCTATTTGTAATATTTAGTATTATTATTGTTATTAACGAGAATTGAAATTATAAGGTCCTGTTTGTTTCGCAGAATTCAAAGGAATGGAATCAAATTTCGTGTTGTATTGCGTTGGGTAAACTTGTTTTTGAATGGAACCTCATTTGTTGGAATGTTTACATTGCTTTAAGTAATGGAAAGTTTATTTCATAGGTGAGCTCGATGGAAGTAAATTCAATTTCATTCATTCAAATTATGTGAAACAAATGGTACCTAATTGTTTGTGGATAGAATGTGTATCCTTCATTTATGAAACTTAGGTGGTGTTTGGTTGGGGGGAATTGGTGGGATTTAGGGGGAATGGGAATTCAAATCCCATGAAATACTGTGTTTGGTTTGCAAATTTGAGTTGGGAATCAAAATCCTTGGATTTTATAAAATCCCTTGAATGAAGGATTTCTAAATCCTTGGACCCCCTGGTATTTCTAAAACCCACAAATGAAGCATTTGGTCCGGCGACCATCCGGCGACCATCCGGCAAACATTCCGGCGAACCATCACCGATTTCGCCGCCGTAGTCGTCGCACCCCTGTCGCCGTCGTCGTCGTCGCACCCCCTTTGTCGTCGTCGCACCCCCGTCACCGTTTCTAGCCTTTGTTTGTTCGTCGTCCACTTCGAGAAACCATCGAAACCCTAGCCGTCGTCGTCGTCGCACCCCCTTCCATCATCATCAAACCCTTCCATCATCGTTAAACCCTTCCGGCGAACAACCACAGTCACCGCCGTCGCTGTCGATGTCATCCCCTTCTCTGTAGCTTCGCCGTCGCAAACCCTAGGCATCGCAAACCTAGCCGCCGCCGTCGAGCTTCGTTCCCTTCGCAAACCCTAGCCGTCGCAAACCCTAGCCAGCGAGGTGGTCGCCGTCTTCGTCTGCCCCTTCGACGACAGAAACCCTAGCCAGCGAGGTGGTCGCCGTCTTCGTCTGCCCCTTCGCCGCCGCCGTCTTCCTTCGCCGTCGCCGTCCTCCTTCGCCCTGGTGGTTGCAGATGTGGTGGTTGGTGATGACAATGGAGGTTGCAGGTGGTGGAAATCCATTGTAAAGAATTTGAAACAAACATAGGAAAGGATTTTAAATCCTACCAAATACAAATCCCACCAAATGCAAATCCCATCTTAAATCTCAATCCCATCAAAAACAATACTTGAACCAAACGCCCCCTTAAGGGGGGTGTTTAGACATTTAGGAATACCGAGGGAGAGTATAAATACCCAAATTAGGACATAATGCCCTATATACATTTACTCCAGTTGTTTTTAGCTCCTATGTGTTTCGCTACCAAGAAGGAAACCACGAAGAATCAAAATCATTTCACCATCAACACAACTTGGGAATTGTTCGAGAATAACCTGGTATGATTCCTAGTGTGTCTACAAACATCTGCATACTATTTTTATAGGAATTTAGTGGGGAGTTGAGTGAGATTAAATGGCTGTGGATAGCTGTGCTCATAGCCAAGGGTAATAAATGAGTTTTAATTCCATAGAAACTTGTTTAAAATAGAATTAATCGTAAGGTTTTATTTGGATGATATTGGTGATGTAGTGTAATTAGAATAATTTGAATCAGTTGAGATTCAATGGGTTTTTGGTGGACTTCATCTGTATTCAAACACAAGCTTATATTTGAATAAAATATTTGAGTCTTACATATTTCTTTTTTGGAGGGTACAATAAGTATACAAGTATTCCTTTGAATTATACACATTGAATCATGATAGATAATCAAGATGAAGATGCAGAGAGCTTGATTCAGGAAGACCGAAGATGTATTTTTAAGTGTGCAGAATCTAAGGTTTGTATTGCTGTTAAATAGCAAACCAACATTTGAAGTGAATTGGCAGCGCTCATCATGTTCATCTGTCGTGGACTATGGATCCTTGTTTGGATGTTAACCAGTAGCTGAGATTGTTGTTATCGTTAATGTAATCATTTGCTTGTTAAATACATATATAAGATGCTCAATATTTTACAATAAAACATGACTACTCATTGTTAAGCATCAAGGAATAATCGAATAAAAACTTCAGGTACAATGAACAAAACATAAAGATATTCAAACCATCGCAATACAATCGAAACATATTATTAATTAATAAAATATAAATATGATAACATCATTATCACAGAATTTACAACTCAACAACATTAACATTATTCTCGTCAACTCTCCAACATCATCGGAAAATGAAACCCCGATTCCTCCGTTGTATCCTCACAACTCACAAAAACCAACCTCCATCAAACCATTCGTTTCAAGGCAATGGAGTTTGACTTTCAATATCTTTAGCTACCACCGAAACCTCCACGTCTTTATCTTCTGAAGTCACAAACTTAAGGTAATGTTCGATATCTTTCTCCGTGCTGCTGTTCCTCCGGTGAAACCACTTCCGAACAGTTTTCGGCTTCCGGTCACTGATGGCAATGGCGATGTCGTTCGGGAAGAGATCTCTCAGAACAAAAGCGTGCACAACCGTCGTTATAAGTAACCCGAAGACTGTTAACATTGCAATCACCACGAGAATAACCGATAAAGATTTAGTCACAATGTTGGAGACTTCCTCTGTGTATCTGATCGTTGCGATTGCAGCTCCGGTCATCGGAAAAGTATACGCCCACCATGCTAACGAGAACTTGAATCCTCTAAAGAAATTCAATCGAACAGCCTGTAAATCAACACAAATACAATATCTTAGATTCAAATACTTTCAATCTTTGAGCTTATATATGGGACGAGTTTTATATAAATATTTGTAACGTACCAGTGAGAAGTAGAGGAACATGGCGATGAAGTACGCGATCCGAGACCCGTAATCGAAGGATCCATTAATCCTTGCCCACGCCATTGAAGCAACACTTGGAGCGGCAACAAACAGAAAGAAAACAGGGTGAAGTTCTTTGGGCAAAGTTTCGTTCGTCGGAAGCCGTTGATACAGAGTAACAAACAAAACCGTATAATGAGCGATTCCGACGGCGAAGAAGAAGATCGGACCTTCTTTTAATCCCATTGACGCACCCAACAACGCTCCGACGAAGTTTCCGACGACAGACAAATGGTTAGACGGATTCGCCACCTTCGACAACCGCCGCTGCCCGCCGGACATCCACTGACCGTAAATCTTGAGCTCCAAAATAAAAATGGGGGTCATAAGAACATACCATAAAAATTTGGGTAAACTTGTTGTCACCGTCGCCGGAACTCCGATGGCTAAAAATAGTAACGCGATCCACGGGGCGAAGAAGAAATTGACTCGAATTGGATGGTAATATTCCCGGCGAACAGCTTCCCAGTAGAATATTATTTTCAGAAGGTAAGTCGCCGCCACAACGGCGAAAAGAACGACGGAAATACACCATAAAATTAGATTCACGTTTGTGCTTATGTGAAGAAAATGTGTCGGCGCCGTGGTCGCTAAATTCTTCCACATGATCGCCTGACTGCTGACACCGAGGCATATACCAAATGATGAAATCGGATACCGGAGAAGAAACGGCCAATTTTTGTCATTCGGTAGTATGATTTCTTCCGACGGCTGTCATAATAAGACAAAAGTAATGCGAATTAGAATCAAACTCAAATGGCATATTCCAAACTGCTGAGATGATGGAAGGTAGAGCTTACCCGGAGAGTGTCTAACTCTGGTCCTTCTAATGCATCGAAATATCGATCCACCGGTAAATTCTCGCTCCGGGGGGTGTTCACCGGCGGATCGCCCGGTGGTTTTCCTCGTAAAGTCGAGATTTGTCTCTCGAGTTTACCTGACCATGTTTTAAACGAGTTGTATCTTTCGTCTCCTTTTAGCTTCTCGATTCTCTGGTTTCGCGGCGGCATATTTGGGAATTTACCGGCGGCGACGGCTTCTTCAAACCCGACGCCGGTGGGTATGGGTTGAGAGTGAAATTTAGTGGCGGATTTGATGGGTGGTTCGTTTTTACTGACGAGTTCAACGTCGTCTCTGAATGCAACTCTTTTGGTGTTCTGCAGGTGGACTTCCATTGGAGACGGTGGCATACTGATGGAAATCGACGGCGTTCTATGGTGGTGGAAATTAGCATTTGAGGTTTCCGGTTGGATTTTGTTTCCTTCAGAATCCTAATTAAAAACAAACAACAGATTAATTAAATCTGTAACGATCAAACAAATCCAACCCTTAATCGATGCAATTAAAAAACTTACAATTGATTCAAATTCAGATACAATTTTCAGAAGATCATCATCAAAGCCCACAAGTTCGTTAGCATCTATAGATCTGATTAGCGACGGGATTACTTCTTTCTTCATTTCAAGATTCTTAGCGACTTCCATGGCAGAGAAATTTCCTGCTACAAAACAAAACAAGATTTGTCAAGATTCAACTTGAATTAAACAAATGACATCAAAAGTTTGTCACTTTATTTTTATTTCAAATTACAATCATAAATTATGTTCTTGTTTTCTTGTTCATTAAGAACAGAACTTGGACAAAATAACAACCCAAATGACTGTTTTCAGAACCCATGTTCAAATGCAATCTATGAGCTAAGATAAGTTGTAAATGTGTCAGAAAATGTGCATAAATGAGTTGTACCTTAGCATTCACCAAGAACACTTGGACAGGGAGGGATGATTTCAAAATCAAATTTGTTTTAGAGAAGGAGACAAAAAGGTCAATGAAATGAGAAAAGGAAAGAAGCACAATCACACTTGGCAATGCTGGTCATATGGGAGGCTGTATATATACTCCCCCAGTCCCCAGTTTTTCCTTCTTTCTTGCTAACTTCCAGTTTGTGATATTCTTTATTCTTTTTAAAAAGTTTTTTGTTTATTATAAAAAATAAAATGTAAAATAAGTGGGAACATTCCAAGCTACAGCTATTTTCCATGACAGTTAAATTATTACTATATACACGGTTTGATGTTCTAACAATTAGTTAGGTAGTGCATATTTTTTTGAAAGTTTACTACATTTTATGGAAAGGAAAGTGATTTGTATGTAGGGGGTTAAAAAAATTAGTGTATACTCTAAAAGCATCAAAACAGTTTTTTTCATTACTAAACAATAATTCTTTACAAATAATGATATTTTTTAGTATTAAATAATAATTAATAACAATTCCCAGTTATAAATAAGTATATGTAATACTACTTATCAATAAAATTTTGAGTTTCTAATAGAAAACATGTCGTGTTTGATAGCATCTCTTGGACTTTTTTTTAAAAGTGGTCATGTGGATACCACTATATAAGTATATATGTAAATATTATTTTAAAGAACAAAAATGGGTTAATTATGAAAATAATTTTAATTTTTTTAAGTTCAATCATTAACTTTTTACTATAATCTAACAATTTTGATAATTTTTGTCCTTATAAAATGTCTAATATAATAAATAACTTCTCAAACCGATAAAATATCCGTTAACTTTCTGTCTTCAAGGACTTCTGTAATTCTTGTGAGTTTTACTAATAACCGGTCGAAGATTCTCTCTCTCTCTCTGTGTGTACTGTGTGTGTGTGTGTGTGAGAGAGAGAGAGAGAGAGTGTGTGTGTGTGTGTGTGTATGTGTGTGAGTGTGTATCACAAGCACACACAATCAGAGATAGACCCCAAACTATGATTCAAGGATTACATAGTATTAAGGGTTTTCATTAAGATTTTTCCTTTCAGATCTGTTTGGATTTCCGAATCGTTGTTTGTGATGGTTGAATTTTTAGGGTTTTCATTAAGAGATGTTCGTTTTTGTATTTTCACTAAGGGTTTTCCTTTCAGATCTGTTTGTGATGGTTGAATGCTTTAAGGGATTCATTTCAGATCTGTTTGTGGTGGTTGAATATTTAGGGTTTTCGTATCATAGGTCTTTTGTGGTGGTTGAAGGCGAATTGATGGTGATGGTTATAGATGAAGGAGGGGGTGGTGACAGCAGTGGTGGTAGCGGTGATGGTGGTTGAAGAAGTAGGTGGCGGTGGAAAGAAGTAAACTTCAAGATGATGATAAACAATAAATATAACAATAAATATGTTTTAATAATATTAATAATACTATTAACAATAATAATAATAATAAAATTAAAAAAAGAAAATAATAAAATAATAGGTTACCGGTTTCACGTCAGCAATTACCTGCTTTGCAGGTCAAAATTACACAAATTGCAACTTTGTGATAGTTTATTGTATTTTAGAGAACAAAGTTTGGTTCGTTACACACAATGTTAAATTGAGAATAGTTTAGTACATTTCGGTGTCTATAACCTAAGAAGAAATTAGGAGATTATATCAAGAAGGTAAACGAATAACTTCTGAAATTAAGGTTAAAAAAATAGGATAAGCTAACATCCAATTAATTATTAGCAAACTATACTAATTAAGGTATAAACCATAGTTTAATCATATAAGTAAAAAATAATCTCCTTGGTCAATTTTTAGTGTTCATTTATTTTAAAATTTTGTATAAAATTTACATGTTATCGAAAATCATGCTTTTTATACAAGTTAGTAAAAAAATACAAATAAATTAACATTTTACAAAAAATAAATATGTTACTTCACGTTGTTTCACATGGGTAAAGTACATGTAATATAATAGAGATATTAGTGTTCAGTTGGATATTTAAGACGTACTTCATGTAAATGACAGAATAATTAAACTATACACCAAGCAGGTAATTTACACCGTACGTTAAAAAAACAAAAGAAAATATAACGAATTAAAGATGAGAAAAGGACAGTATGAAGTCAAAATAGCATGCGTTACGACTTACGACACTCGATGTTAAACACACAAAATTTAAAGCTACAGCTGCTTTTTGTGATAATGACTACCATTTAATAATATCAACTTAATTGTTAAGTGAAATTTTATGTCTCCATCAATTTCTGATCTCTTTTTCTCCAAACAGTGTAAGCTTTTCTCTCTGCAGTTTATATATTAATTATGTATCAATCTAATGATAAATATAATGAGTTCATAGTTTTACATACTTTACAAAAATCAGTACATGACCATCTTCAACACAAAAGCTGACACATACTCGCCACAATTCCAACAAGAACATATCTAACTCACAATATTTGGTATTTAAATGCCGAAGAGAGAGGAGAGAGAGAGAGAGAAGAGTAGAGAGGAGAGATCGAAAGAGTACTTTTTTTAAATAAAAAAAACTTTCAATTGCACGAAGCATGAGTAGTACGGTGGTTTAAACATGTTTGAAGCATAAAGTGGGTTATGGTGATGTAGCTCGAAACATGAGATACCGACCCATAGTCAAGTATATATATAGCTGTAACTCGATCTATAAGGTCATAATGTACCATTGAAACATGGAGAATAAAATCAATATATGCGTCATACTTATTTGGATTCTAAAAATTTAGATGATCATGGTTCATTGTAGCTTTAAGGATCAATAAAGCTTTCGTCTCGTGCTATTTTAAAATTTTTGTTTGAATTGGTTCAAAGCACTATATATGCTATTCTAGTTAAACACAAAAGGTGGGCTAACAAAGAGTCTTTTATGAGTTTATCTACTGTAGCAATTGGTGTCTAAATCCTCTTTTGAAGGTTTTTTAATTTGTAACATGCATGTTTATCATGTTATTGCTTTTTTTTTTAACGGCAAAAGATTCATTAGATCATATAGCAGAATGCTAGAATTCGTTACAGACTCACAAACTCACAAATCAAAACACGCTTAAGGTATAGTAGACTGGAATACAGCAGTAGAACTGTAGAAGCATCAATAGACAGCACAAGGAAGCATATGAATCGCAACGGCAGCATAAGAGGATCGCCCAACAGGATTAATCAACAAGACACAAACAACCTCGGACGACACGATAGCAGCATCAACACAGCAAATCAGGAAGGACACACCCAGTAGCAACATTATGCAACATCACCCAGAAACGGAATAGCAACGTCCATAGAACCATTTGACCATAGCATGATCAAAACAAGCACCAGCAGCACATAATATCCATCAACAACAATAATTTATCCAAGACAACGGTAGTGTCAATCATTAGAGCAATCACCATATCCATCACAGATACAAACACAACCATAGTTGCTTATTGAAACACTCATAATATCGAGGAAATAAGCAACATTTGACGAAGGGACTCTAGGGCTCAACAGGGTAGCACTATCTATCTAAAAGAGGAAAATATATCGTACTCACCCCCACTCATTAAATACCATAGATGATACATCAACCTATCCTAACAAACAACAGACTCTGTGGCTCGAATCGGTTAGAACAGGGTAGGGTACCCGAGCAACACCTCCATCCTCCTAACCTCCAAAACACAAAATACACACCAACCCGCCCCCCAATATACGAACAACGAGGAATTTATAGTACCGCAAAACTCAGAGGCTAGAAAGAAGGATTTGCCTTAGCTAAACGAAAGATGGCCTAGCAAATCAAAACAGGTTTGGAATACCCCCCTTATCACACCTGGGTATTAAACGACGTGCAAACCTCCTGCACCATAAAGAACACCCTGTGCTAGCCTAAGACCATGGCTAACAAACGTAGGAAGCCAAATTGCGTGTGTGCAATAAATAGTGTCACCATTAACACCAGAATTGAAAATTTAGCCACAACCCCTAAACCTACCTGCGCCACCCTTATCTCACCATCCCACAACCCACACCCAACAAGTCACAAATTCTGAGGTTTAAAAGAAGGAATTTCATCGGCTAGAGAAAGATGGCCTAGCAAAGTGAAAGCGGATTGGTGTGCCCCCTTATCACGCCATCGGTGTCAAACTCAGAGCAACCTTCCGTACAAATACGGTAATCCCCAAAACTATCCTATGACCATGGCTAAGAATGTAGAGGATATCAATGTGAGTGTGTGCATAGAAACAGTGCCACTTTTCACCCCAAAACAAGAAAATTAGCCAAAGCCTCTAAGACCTACAAAACCATCCTAATAACCACCCGAAAACCCACCCAACATGACAGAGTTCTATGGCTACCAGGGTAGACCGGATACATCCATTCCGATCCCATGCACACCCAGGCCACCTTTTCGATTTAAGCTGGTACCTGCATAGATAGAAAACCAACCCGCTCCACCCGACCCAAAAACAAAACAAGAAAACTCCCCAAACCCATCACCGCTGCAACCACACAAGGATTGAATATGGTTTCACCATCCAGAGGACAACAAACACCAACTATAGGGTATCAAAATATCCTTGCTATAACCAACTACACCACCCTTCTGACTCCACTCCAAAGCCACTTTTACCTGCAAAGACACATACCACCCTACCATGCAATCCATAAACCCACGAATTCCGCAAGCCACATACCTGCAGACAACATACTACTATACAGAATAGTTAGATAGCATACCTGACAATTTGAGTTACATTAATCAAACCACACAGCCGGAAGAACCAATCCCTACACCCACGCAATCCATGGCGCTACCCTACCTGAACCCTTCTTTGCCAACGCATCTGCCTCCCTATTTAACTCACGAGGTACGTACAAAATCTCAAAACTTACAAAGGCCTTTAAGAGACTTCTGATCCTACCTAATACATCGACCACCTCCCGTGATGGGTCGGTAACACCATTAACCAACCTAGACGCTGTCTTAGAATCAGTATAGATCTTAATGGAACCAAACTCCACAGCTCTGTTACTCCTTAAGACCAAAAGCCCATAGTACAGTGCTTCTATCTCGGCCACTAAAGGAGTGCACAATATGATAGATTTTGAGAAAGCCCCAATAATAAATCCATTGATCACTGATCTAAACACACCCCCAATCCCAGATGCACCCACAAGATTATTTACAGATCCATCAATAAACATAGCACAATCATCAACCCCCCTCCCCACCGACCTACTGCCTAGGTTAGATAGCAAATTATCACCCCTAAGAACCTCCACTGGCCTAATACTCATGTATAGAGACGACCTTGCTACCGACGGCCATTTCGCATAACATTATTGACCTACTCTAATCCAAACCAAATCAGCCAATCTCTCAAAACACACTTGTTTGTTATTAAACACTAGATTGTTCCTCTCAGTCCATATTGTCCACAAAACGCCATATAATATTAGCATCCACACTTTCCTAATCCACTTACTGTTACACAACTTAGGCCATAACTCCACTAGAGCTAATATATTCCTTGGCATCACCCAACTGATGCCTACCGATCTCATCACCTCAGACCATACCTCCCATGATTTATAACACTCTAACAGTAAATGTACCGTGGACTCACTCTCTCTATTACAGAAAGGACATACATCCTCGTTTGGTCTCAACACACCTCTCCTAACTAATTCCATCCTAGAAGGAATACTATTCCAAGCCGCTTGCCACACAAAAATACGAACCTTCAGTGGTCCCCAATGCTCCCACACTTTAGCTACGCCATGCTCTCCTTCACTTTCATGCACCTGATTTAGCAAGCTACCAACTGAAAATACACCACTACTATCGAATTCCATGTTAGACTATCCTTCTTGTTCTTCTGTAAGCGCTGCGAGTTTAGTGTATCCATAAACTCATTATATACCCCAACTTCCCAATCAAACACCCTTCTCCGTAAATTAATTACCTACACCCAACGCGAGCCCCTCCACTCCCCGAAGCTGCCCACTCTTCCTTCTTTCTTGACATATAAGGCAAACATTCTCGGGAACCTACTCTTCAGCACTGACCCATCAAACCATCTTTCATTCCAAAAATCGAACAAGTCCCCCATACCTACCTTCGGCACAAGGCCTTCATCAATTATATTACACAACGCGTGCTCCGAACTACTAACCGATACTATATTCCTCCAAACACATGACAACTTATTGCAAGCCACGCCTAGCCCCCTAGCACCTAACATAAAGACCCCATACTTACATTTGATTAAGCGTTTCCAGACCTCATCCACCCCATCCCAATACCGCCATACCCATTTTGACAGCAAGGCGTGATTCTTCAACCTTAAGTCCCTAATCCCCAAACCCCCATACTTCTTCGGTTTCTGAATTTTGCCCCAAGCCACCATGCACATTCCTTTCCTCTCCCCACCACCTGACCACAGAAACTGCCTTCGTAGTTTCTCTAGAACTTTATACACCCTGACCGGCATACGAAACAGAGACATGTAATACGTAGGCAGATTGTTTAAAACTGACTTGATCAGGGTGACCTTTCCACCTTTCGATAGAAACCTTGCTTTTCACGTTTCCAGCCTAGCTTTCACTTTCGAAATCATAGGGTCCCAGAATGAAGACTTCTTGGGATTCCCCATATTGGTAAACCTAAATAAGAGCACGGTAACCTTCCTACCTGACACCCTAGTAGCTCCCCTACCCTTAACAAACTCTCCTCATTCACATTTACTCCATACACTACACATTTCCTCATATTCAATCTCATCCCTGACATTTGGTGTAAAACTTTGAGCACGTAGCACATGTTCCCGAGCTGATTGATATCCATCCTATTTATCAGCATTGTATCATCCGCGAACTGTATATGAGAAATTGCCATAGAAGAAATGTGCCCAGCAAAGCTAAATCCATCAAATAACCCCAACTCTACCCCTTTCCGGAATAGAGCATTTATACCTTCATCCGCAATGTTGAATAGAAGCGGGGATAACGGATCACCCTGTTTAAGCCCTCTTCTCATAGGAAACCTATGCGAAGGAGAACCATTAACTAAAACTGACAACGAAGATTTCCTAAGGCACCCGATCACCCACGATATCCATCTCTCCCCAAAATTCATTTCTCTCAAGACACCTACCAGATAAATCCATTCGATAGAGTCGTATGCTTTCTCAAAATCCAACTTCATAAGGATACCTTCCTCCTTCTTCGACCTCTAATACAATCCAGTATCTGTCTACCTTTTGTGAAGGCAAACTGAAAATCCCTTATGACCTCTAATATGACCACACTCAATCTCCTGGCCAGTAATTTCGTGACTATCTTATACACACTACCCACTAAAGAGATTGGCCTGAACTCCTTAATAGTGGAAGGGGAACTGACTTTTGGGATAAGTGTGATAAAAGACTCACCTAACTCTCTAGGTAGTAACCCATCCAAGTAAAACCCGGCTAACATATGGACCAAATCATCCCCGACCAGGTCCCAATGTTCTTTAAAAAAGTTCAAGTTAAACCCGTCCGGACCCGGAGCTTTATCTCCATTACAGCTCCATACTGCTAGCTTAACCTCTTCCTTCTCGAACCCTCTCTCTAACCACCTCGCTTTTTCCTCTGCAATTCTCTTAACCCCCCGACCCAGAGTACTGACACAGCACCCTCGACTATCAAAGTGTCTCTCGAAGTAATCCGCAATCCCATCTTTAACCCTAGCTGGTTCTCTAAGGGTCACTCCATCAATTTCAATGTCACTAACCAGGTTCCTCCTAACCCTAGATTTCATGTTATTGTTGTGTCGTTATTTATACTCTTTTAATATAGCAACTTGCAGCTAGTAGTATTTAAAGATTATTTTTTGCCACCGTTTATAATATAAGATGGTTTATTTCAGATAATAGTAACCAACTTTTAAAAGAGTCCTACCAAGATCACCCTTGCAAAATTTCACAAGATGGAATGTAAGGGTGAGTAACCATGGTAGAATTTTTTTTAAATTGTTTACTATTTCGTAAATTTTTCCCTAATTTAACATAAGGATGTGTATTTTACTCTTCTCCTTCGATCAAAAGAATAAAAGGGTGTGTTCTACATACCAAAAGAAAGCATTAAATAAAAACAAAATAAGAAGTTTCTTTTAATGGCAAACACGCATGTTCTTTAATTTACACATATGTTAAACTATCAAGTTTGGTGTTAGGTTTTGTGTTGCTCATGATCTAAGATCACGTGTTATCATGTGTTCGAGTTTCGCTATGAACAATTAAACAAATTTGGTTTAGGTTTAAGAGTTGTTAAAAAAATCAAGTTTAAGAATAAAGATATTAATAAATAAGAAGAGTTAAATTAAACTCCAAGATCGAAAACAACTTTGTAAATATACACATAAATAAGAGTGATGAAAACAGCTTGCCATATTAATGCTCCATCTTTGGTAGTTCAACAAATTGGATTTTGACTATAATTGTAACTTCTTCGGTACACAGATCGGAAAATAAAAATAACAAATAAAATATAATTTTTATTTTCCGTGTTGCACACCTAATTAATTCAAACCAGCTCAAGCTTTCCTTGCATTTATACCATTTAATTGTTAGGATTAGGTATACATAAAATCAATCATTAGGTAAAATAAGTCGACATATACACTTCATTTTTGAAACCAGAAAATGACTTGATTAAATTAATGCAAGCATGGGTCCTCTAGATGAGAAAATGTCAATTTATCAAACACAAATATATCTTTCAAAAATTAAAAAAATAATAAGAACTGCATTGTCACTAAAGATAAAGTTTTAAAACATAAGAGTAGATGTAGATGCAAAGATTATGATTGATACTATACGTAGTATACTGTTTAAATTTTTATATAATTTATATACTAATGTAATTTATTATTTATTAAAAATATGTAGAAACCAGATATTTTTAATAAGTGGTTAGACAATACGCAACTTATGCCTTGCATAACTGTGGTGCACACATTGTGTACACACACGGTCATACGGACGGCCATCTCACTCAAATTCAATTTAAAAATTTTTGTTTCAAACTTTTGCACATGCATGTGACATGATGCTTTTGTAATCATAACACATTTATGATTCAAGATATCAAAGAGAAACCCTAGGACTACCTGCTTGCTGGATCTCGTCTAGATTGGCATGGTGAATCCGATTGTGTATGACTAGATAGGATCATGCTTCATCAACAACATTATAGCTCCTCATGCGATGAATATTTTTCAACAAATTCCACTTGACCAATGCACAATAGCTGACATAGACAATAATATTCTATTGCACCTAATTAAGTCAACACAAAAACTACACGTAACACATCCAAAGTGCAAACCATTCTACGAAGATGCAGCGGTCCTTATGATACATGATTTATCTTCCCTTTTGTTTAGATCTCTTGTTCGACCAAGAGAAATGGATTAGCATCTCAATGTTCATTCTGGTATTTCTCGATCATGATTCAGATTGGTCTGGGCAAACTTTATTAAATACATCAATTTAGTTTGGGTGTGACCACACAGTTTAAGGAATTCAAAATCATCGAGAGGTACAAACTACTGTAAATGAACAGAACATTTATTAAATACACATGCTCGTTCGTTTATCGTTCGTGTTCGTTTATTTGTTCGGCTAAACTTAAACGAACGAACACGAATACACATTTCCGTTCATTTATCCGTTCGTGTTTGTTTATTTGTTCGGTTAAAGTTAAACGAACGAACACGAACAAGCCCCGTTTATGTTCGTTCGGTTCATTTACAACCCTAGTACAAACACATCTCTTCAAAGTAGTGAGAATAGCAAATCGACTATACTATTGCTTTAGCATGGAGATATCACATACAAAAATACATGTTATAACTACTGATTATTACATACCGCACTTTAATATGTCAAGATACAACGAGAAATAACTAAAAACTTCCGTGTAAGGAAGATAGATGCTATCATAACAAGATCTTAATTACTTATGATCGTCATCCATGAAATACATTCTCATATTTTTTTGAAAAATATCAAGTACATTTTCGTGGTTGGGTCCAATACTTGTACCGTACAAGCATGTGTGAGTCTAGTCCATCTATATATATATATATATATATATATATATATATATATATATATATATATATATATATAAATTGGATCAATAAAGAATCACTTCTTAAACAAAGAACCTAAAGAACCAATCTGAACCATTGGATCATCAAAATCAATTGATGAGATTGATCGATTGCAAAACTGTAATTATTATGTATTAATTTAGGAAGAATAGGGCAAAAATGTAATTATCCCCCCCACACCCACGATTTAAAAAAAAAACCCCCATAAACTTTAAATTGCCATAACTTTTTAAGTTTTGTGAATTTAATCAAAAAAATTATACCATTCTTTTAGTTTTTTAATCCTCTTTCAAACAAGATCACTCTTCCTATACTTTTCTAATTTTTTTTTTAAATGAATTTTTTTTTGCATTTTGGCAGCTGTACAGGAAAAAAACCCTTTTTTTTGCATTTTGGCAGCTTGTCGCTAAGAGCTGAATGTCGTCGCTAATGAGCTGAATGTCGTCGCTAATGAGCTGAATGTCGTCGCAAAAGGTTCATCTCAGATCAGAAATTAGTGACGATGAAGTTAAATCTGTCGTCGCAGATAAGCAAAGTCGTCGCTAATGACATTGCAGTCGTCGCAAATGGTTCGTCTCAGATCATAAATTTTGCGTTTTTCGTTTTTTGCATTTTGCATGTTTATACGGATTTACGTTCTTCATTCTACATGTTTTTTGCATTCTGCATTCTGCATTTTTTTTGCATTCTGCATGTTTTTTGCTTTCTTCATTCTTCATTCTGCATGTTTTTTGCATTTTGCATTTTTCATGTTTTTTGCATTTATGCATTCTGCATGTGTTTTGCATTTTGCATTCTTTCATTCTGCATGTTTTTTGCATTCTCCATTCTTCATTCTGCATGTTTTTTGTTTTTTGCATTCTGCATGTTTTTTGCATTCTGCATGTTTTTGCATTCTGCATGTTCTGTACAGATTTTGCATTTTGCATTTAAGTTTGAATGAACCCAGCTCAAAATGCAAATTACAGATTTTGCATTTTGTATTTAGGCTTGAATGAATCAAGCATATAAGAATTTTGCATTTTGGGCTTGAATGAACCCAGCTCAAAATGCAAACTACGGATTTTGCATTTTGAGTTTGAATGAACCCAGCTCAAAATGCAAACTTTGCATTTCAAAAAAAAAAAGTTTCAGAAATATATCAAGTCCGGTCTTGTTTGAAAGAGGACGAAAAACTGAATCTAATGGTATAATTTTTTTGTTAAAATTGTTAAAAACGAACGAGTTATTATCATTTAAAATAATTGGGGTTTTTTTTTAGTTTGTTGGGGGGGTTTGCTTGGGGTTGTATGCGCCGATTTTTCTTTTTTTTTAATTTCTCTTTTTGCCCCTAGATTATGTGACACATGTCATCACCAGGGAGGTTCTTTAGGTTCTTTGTTTAACCTTACCCTATATATATATATATATATATATATATATATATATATATATATATAGGGTATGGTTAAACAAAGAACCTCTCTTAAGCATAGAACCTAAAGAACCCCCCTGGTGATGACACGTGACACATTGTTTAGGGGCAAAAATGGAAAATTGAAAAAAAAAGTTCACGTTCTTTCTTAACCTTCCAGCGACTTGAGCATTTAAAGATAAAACCCCCATTTACTTTAAATGATTATAACTCGTTCGTTTTTAACAATTTTAACAAAAAAAATTATACTATTAGATTCAGTTTTTCGTCCTCTTTCAAACAAGATCGGACTTGATATATTTCTGAAACTTTTTTTTTTGAAATTCAAAGTTTGCATTTTGAGTTGGGTTCATTCAAACTCAAAATGCAAAATCCGTAGTTTGCATTTTGAGCTGAGTTCATTCAAGCCAAAATGCAAACTTCTTAGATGCTTGATTCATTTAAGCCTAAATGCAAAAATGCAAAATCCGTAATTCATTACATGATAATTATTCAACACTTGATGAGCATGAATGACATATCATAATGTTACATATGTTTAGTGATATTTCATGTAAGAATCACATATGTAATTTGATAACATTAAGAACAATGATATGTCAAACATGAACCGAAGTATTATCATTTAGCGTGTATTGTTATTTTTGGAAACATATTTTGTTGATGTAAATAGGATATCATGAGCATCACATATAAGTTGCATACAAGCATTTTACCTTTTCAAACCATGTAAGATATAGAATTTAGGCATAAGGTTTGTGTAAATTATTTTTATTTCTCCATGTATGCAATTACTTAATGAGCTCTTATAAAAGTAACACATGAAATGTTTGACTAAAATGGTTTTTCAAACTCTTATGTCATAACTCAACTTTTAGTTTGTGATTACTTTGAATTGTGAAGTGTATAAGATATAAGCAAGTTCTTATTTATTTAATGTAATCTTATCTTAACTTCATAATAATCATTTTATGACTTTGCAAGTTTAATTAGTTTATCACTTTTACTAATAGTCTTGACTTTTTGAATTAAGTTCTTAGAATTTGAGCCCAAGACAAGATATTCAAACTTTAACATCATAGGGAGTTGCATGTTAGCATATTGTTGCACTAAACCAAGGTAATATAATTTATTTAATGCACAAAGGTTTAGGCATAGCATTTTAGTACCATAAACATGCTTTTATTCGTTTGTTTACATTGATGTCCACAAAGTTTGTATAAGTTTTCAAAGTAATAGGTGAAGAAGTGATTTAGTGATGAATGACAAGTATTAAGCAAGGGTAAATCTATGTATGAGCCTTAAATAGAAAATTATTAAAAGTAACATCAAGCTCATGGTCGAAGTCACGGTCGACCGTGGTTCGACCGTGGAGCACATGATAGATTTAGAATTTTGAAACACTCCAGAGGGTCGACGGTCGATGCACGGTATCGACCGTGAAGCATATGTTCACTTTTTCTTTATTTGTTAGACTTTTCAACAAATAAATAAATATATATATATATATATATGTATATCTCAGTTATGTTTTGTCACAAACCCATTTTTCATCATATTAGTTTTCCTTCATTCTTTACCCCTAAACCCAAGGCTTAAACATTACACAAAATTGTTCATACATGATTCATGTTAGATTTATGTGTAGAGTGGAACCCTAAGAAGATAAAGAAGAAACAATGGTGAGGAATTTTACCTTTAGTGAAGAGGATTCATGAATCAAATGAGAGATCTAGAATGAAGAAGCTTTCACTTGTAGATGGACTATGAATCCAACCCGGGCTTCAACTGTAGTTTCAATCATAAGGTAAATTCTTGTTTCTTGCAATAAATTTTAAGCTTTTTGAGTGTCTAAGCAACAATGGTGGCTAGGGTTTTTGTGGGGATAAGAGGTAAGGTGATAAAGTGATGAGAAGAGAGAGAAATAAGCAAAATAGGGTTAAAGTTCGTCAGACATCCGACGGACGATCCACGGTCTACCGTGGCATCGACCGCGAGATTTATTTCAATTTGATCATTTGGGCAGTGGATCCACGGTCGATACACGGCTTTGACCGTGGTTCGACCGTGAACCTTCTGGAAGCACAATTTTGAAAGTTTTCACATAATCAAACTTTGTTTCCTAGGGAACATGTTCAATCATTTCTAAACCAAATCTTATTGCATTAACTACTTCTTTCTTAAGTGGTTTAGTATTTATGTCCGCAACTATGATTTATCAAAGTAAGTTGTCTTAATTTGTGATATGATATCTTTTCAATTCTAAGACAACGTTACTTATGATAAAATCTAATTTGGTTCGTTAATCACTTAAACCCAATCAAAGTATATGACAATGAAATTCATAGGTTTGAAGCAAGCCATCAATTTTTGACAAATAATTTATTATTTGATTATACATTTCAATATATATAGAAATATATACCATATATTTCCATATCATTTAGATACTCTTAGCCAAAACATGATTTGTGAGAAATTTAAGCATTTGCATATGATTACTTAGGTAATATGATGAACATGTACATGGTATATCAAATTTTAAAGTATTGTTCATCAATATGCAATTTTTATCTTTAAGCACAATTTTTCTCACATTCAAAAGCAACTACTCTTGTTTAGATGTAGTTTAATTATTCTAACTTTATGAAATCATACATCTAGAATTATTTTCACAATTAATCAACTATCAATTTTCACAAATTTGATATATAATCATCTTCAAGATAGTTTAATGTTTGTCTAGCATATATCAAAACGGACTTCAAGTTATGATTTAGAGCACAAGTCCAAATTATATGAGTATAATTAATATGTCATTATAACACCGCATATTTCAACTTTGTAACTCAATCAAAAAGCATTTCACATGAGTGTGGATTGAGCTTTGCAAGACATTCAAGAATATGATAAGTATTTTTAAGTCTTCTATATTACTAATAAAATACTAGTCATTTAAGATTAAGTTTTTATATCAATACTTTTTTATTTTCATGACACATTTAAATTATTAATTTCACACACATTTTTATTAGAATATCTAAGGAAAATTTTCAATTGTTACACATATAAATGAAGTTTTGGTAATATGTATCTAGTTGAATGATCATCAAAACTTCAAATTAAAATGATGTGTTTTATAAAGTTTCCAAGTCCAAGTAGTTCCTAAGATATCATCATACTATTCTTAGTACAAAGTGTGATTTTAAACCATTTTAATAATTCATGAAAATGTTTGATAAAACATATTGTCTCATGTCTTTTATTAATGTTTTTGCTACCCTTTATTTATTTTTATATCATACCAAGTTTTAATAAAATTCTAGATATAATAATAAACACAATTAAATATATCAAGTAACTACACATATGTTCTCATGGCACTTTCAACACATAGATGTTAACATATAAAGCTTTGATAAGTGAATGAGAAACTTATCTTGATTGTGTTTCATAAATGTAGTTCAAGAACGTTATTCTTGATGATTTGTTATCCAAGTCTTTCATCCACACAATATTTCAAGTTGCATCATGAATGATATTCATCCTCCAATGTAACCTACAACTTAAACATTTTTCATGTGTGTGGTACCCATCTTTTCATGGGTCTGGGATTATTAGTATCAAAGACACCTACCTTGATCCATCTTTGTGTTATCTTGAAACCTTTATAATTCCAAGTGTTCATAGAATCAATTGTTTTATGAGAACATCTTGATCTTTGAAACACTTTTGATTTAGGTCTCTTGAAACAAAGTTCATGCCTTGAGGATGAAGTATAAGAATTCATCATTTGTTTATAACCTGCAACCTTAGGCATATATATGGAAGAACGAGAGACAATATTACATTTTTCAAATTTCTCAACCTTCCAGTGTGCCAACGGTCGATGCACGGTATCGACCGTGGTTCGACCGTGAGGCTCTTGGATTTTTTCTTTTGCCTCTTGGTTCACAATATTGATAGATTTGGATAATATGTTGCTTGTTTCAATTGAAAACTCAAGACCTCCTTCATCGCTTGATGATTTTCTTAACTCATTTATTTCCTTGACCAAGATTTCATTAAGATCTTTGAGTTTGAAATTATCATTCTCAACATTTTTCAAATCGTTGATCTTGGAAATGAGTTTTGAATTGATATCAAGTAACATATTATATTTATCTTTTTAGCTCAACATAAGAATTGTATGAGTTATCTTTACTACTATAATTATTTATGAAAGATACCTCATTTTCTTCAAAATCCATGAAGCAAGAAAGTTCTTTTGATGTCTCTTTTTCTTCATTTCTTCTTGCTTCAAGTTCCTCAAGTTTACCTATATCCTTCCATAATCTCTTGACACAAGTGTAAGAACACATATATTCATATTTACTTTTCTTAAGAGATTTATGAATAAATATCAATATTTGTTTATTTAGTGACTCTCTTTCAAGCTCATTTCCATCAAAATCACTTTCAATAAAATCACCCATATCATAATTTATTGATCTCAAGAAAGTCACCATGTAGGTTTTCCAACCTAAAAGTGTATAATCAATAAACATAGGTAAAGTAGTCATATAAACCCCCAAACTTAGGTTATCATTTAAGTCCATGGATCTAACTCAAGATTTTTGTATAAAATTGTTTTCTCAAAATATTTATAAAGCAAGTTCTATCTCAAAAACAATTTTAACAAAAAATTTTAGAGCAACTTGCTCTGATACCAATTGTTAGAACCTAGAGGGGGGGGGGGTGAATAGGTTCTTTTACTTAGTTTATCAAATTTTACACTTTTAAAAACTTGTAAGTTGTGTTATAAGAATAATTCTTGAAGTTTATAACAACACAACAAATATTTGCAAGAATTTAAAGAGAGTAGAGATAGAGAGATATCACCAAGAGTAGACAAGAGATTTATAGCGGTTCATGCAAGTGTTAACAAACTTGCACTACATCCACTCCTTGGCCTCAACCACCAAGAGTTTGCTCCACTAAAATTTCTCTCTTTGAAGGTAGAGATAAACCTTTACAACTTCTATCTTTAGCTTACAAGAAATAATCTTCTCTCTTGCAAACAAGGCTAAGATAAGCCTAACTTCACTCTAATTGTGTTGGCTAGAGTTAATCCTTACTTCTCTCTAATTCTATAGGCTAGAGATAATCCTAACTTCACTCTAATTAGAAAGGCTAGAGTTGATCCTTACACTATTACAAAATATGTAGAAACATGATGTAGTGTTTAAGCTTTGAAAGTTTTGCCCTTGCTTGATTCTTGATCTTGAATGATAGATGAATTTTCAAAGAATATGAGCTCACAAGATAAGAATATATGTTCTGTGTTTTAGCTGTGCAAGAGGTTAATAAAACACAAGACTTGAGTTGGTTTAAATAAGGAAAAAGGTGCAAGTTCAAAAAGTGTCCAGACTGCCCACGGTCGACCGTGGCATCTTCCGTCAGCATTCTGGAACTTTTTGAGCCTTGCAAATAAAGACGTTGGCCTTTTACCAAAATCACACACAACCCATTTTTACCATTAAAATGCACTGAAAAGGAGTCTTAGAAAAGTTGGGTTGGTGCCATACCTCTTATGTTTGAATTTAAACACCAAATAGGAAGTTTAGAAGCCAAATGCATAAAACATGTTGGAAGTTTGCTTCTTTGGGAGATTCCTTTTCCTATAAGTGGTGTTGTGTTATTTCAATGGAAGATCATGTTTGGTATTTGCCAAAATAAGAAGTCTTATACTTTTTCAACCAAGCTTGTGATTTATATAAAAAAATATTTGATTTTTTTATAAAAGTTTTTATAAAAATTATTTTGTAAAAATTAAACTTCTTTAATTAATTATTCTTGTAAGCTCATATTTTCCGAACTCTTGTTTTTAGATTTCTTCGTCATCGGCTTTGAAGAATTCATCTTCACTTGTTGAGTACGAGTTCGGCTGACTTCAAGAAAGACAATGTTTAAGAATTGTGAGTTGTGTAACGACGGATGATTCACGGTCGACCGTGGGATCGACCGTGAAGACTGAATGTTTCCTTTTATCTTGTTTTCTTCTTTTCTTGTTGATTTGAAGTCTTCAATTATTTGTACTTCACTTGATCATTAATTTTAGGTTTGTGAACCTTTAAAGATTGTAGCATATGAACATATGAATAAATTTGATAAGCAATAATATTACCTGTTCATATTTTTATCATCATCAAAATAAGGAGTGCGTTTCTTAATGTGTGACCATTTATGCACTAACAGGGTATAATTGGAAGTTTAAAAGAAAGTCTCTCTCCTAATCCCCACTACCCCCACGTCTGTCTCGTTTTCCCCATTCCCACATCTGTCTTGTTTTCCCCTGCGTAAACCCTAATTCTATCAAGAGACCTTCTCTGCTCCTCCGCCGCTCTGCTCCCTCCGCCGTCCCTGATCCGGCGACGTCCATTCTCCCTAAATCGCTACCAGATCTGTCATTTCTCTCAACCACTTGCCGCCTACTCCCCGTCGCTGTTCACCGCGCCGGTCCTTCTCGTCGATTCCGTCAATGTTTGACGATTCGCCGCCTATATTCGCCGCTGCTTCCTTCTTGTCGCCTTCATTGATCTTTATGTGGTTGTGCATCAATGCCGGTGACCACCGCCATCGATTTAGGGGTTCTGTGGTTGTGCATCAACGCCTGTGACCGCCGCCATCGACTTAGGGTTTATGTGCTTCCGTTTGCCGACTCCGACGCCGCCGCTGCTTTGCGATGCACACTCGGCAACGCCGATGACAACCGCCGCTGTTTGCCCGACTCAGGGTTTTTGTGCTTTTGTGCTTCGTTGTTCGATACTAGAGTTTCTGTTTGCCGACCGACAATATTTGTAAGAAACAATATCAGATCTGTACATCATTTAATTTTTTTTTTGGTTTTGTAGAACATTCTTATGCATCAGATGATTTATTTGTGCATCTGATTCGTATGCATCGGATGTTATTGAATTATGATCGACGTAAATCAGTTTATAAGTGTATTTTTGGATTCATGGGGTTTGGAATCATCGTTGCAACAGTTACTGATTTATATATGAATTGTGTTCATCTGTTGTTTGATATATGAATTATGTTCATGAATTATTATTTTTTAATATAAATGGGTTGTGAATCAGGTTTTGGGTTTTGTCCTGTACATCTGTTTATAAATTGTTCATTAGGTGTTAATTTATATTTGTGAATCTGTGATCTGTTGATGCACAAATTTAGCAGTTTCTGGGGAAACAAATTTTTTAAATATGTCTCTAAATATCAGGGAACTGATTTTTTGAGTGGACGATTATGCCCTTTAGTGAATTTTTTTATAATTAATAAAAAAACAATAAAACCATTTTTTTAGGGACAAATGGATGGCTGAGATTCCTCCTTACTTTTTGTACCTTAAAACTCTTTTTACAGTATCCCTACCTATATATATATATATATATATATATAGAGAGAGAGAGAGAGAGAGAGAGACAAAAGTTCATGCGAGAACCGTTGTTAGCGCGAGAACCAATCTAAGCCGTCCAATTTCCCCTCCTTCAATGTCATTGCCCACCCATGAATTCTCTCACATGCACCCTGCCACACCCTATCCTTCCACGCTCTTCATCCATGATACCTCCCATATCTAAGGAACGGCTGAGATTGGTTATCGCAGTTCTCGCACTAACAACGGTTCTCGTATGAACTTTCCCATATATATATATATATATATATATATATATATATATATATATATATATATATATATATATATATATATATATATATATATATATATTCATTTATATGAGTATCGATCAACGAAATGCACACATCAACCTTAATTTACTAGTTCTCTCATTTGAAGGAACAATTATGAATATTTAGAATCAACCTTTAATTCATGGTATAATCTAAACATATACTAACATCGGACAAATATTTATTAACATAATATAATTATCAACACTCGACATGTGCAACTTCATGGCATCTTTACATTGATTGTTCAACATTCCTACATAAATTATGGAAATAAAATGCCCACGAGCTATCAGAATAATAACCACCGTTTAAAAAACACAAAATTAAGTTATAAACAATTATAAGAAAGTCAAAACGTTGACTGTAATTTTGGAAGTATATGATTTGTTATTGATTTTAAAGATCCAGGTCATACCAACTGTACTTGTATTCTATTAGAAGAATTATGATTTGAATTCTTTTTTATACATTAAACGCATACTTGTTTCTGTTGTTTGAAACAAAACGAAACATAAGGATCTTTTTTCTACCTTAATATAGCGATAGGCTTTAATGTTTTAATATAAATTTAATAATTAGTTTTATTAAAGATATTTTATTGACATGTAACATAATAATATTTATTATTATCTTTCTTTTCTGATATGCTCTACGGTCATTCTTGTGAAATAAAATTATTTTTATCGATTATAATTGTTGATAAGTATTAATTTTAGAGGGGTACTGAAGGTACTTAGAACTTTTGGATATAAAGTTTCAGACACTTTCACATGATAATATATGTGTATATGTATGTATGCATGTATGTAAGTGTATTAGATATTTAATTCACATATATTTTAATAATATTTATTATTATCTTTCATGTCTAATATAATCTAGGGTAATACTTGTAATATAAATTTATTTTTATTGACTACAATTGCTAATAAGATCACATGTACCAGATGCTAGTACGCTCATCGTGATGAGCTCGTCGTCCAACACGCCTCTCTCTTCGTTTAAAGTTATAGACTTATATCATCCTTAATATTTCCTCCTATTTTATTTACTACTAGAGGATGAAGAGAGAGATGATAATAGAGAAGAGAGAGACAAAGATAAAGAATTATCGGATGATCAGCTTGGGAACCCGTAGAAAGAGGGAGGGAGGGAGGGAGGGAGGGAGGGAGGAGGGGGGGGGGGGGGGGTTACTGTTTCTTCTCCAACCCGAAAGACACTGTTAGGATCGAGACACCTAAAACAAGCGTTAGAATAATGCGGAAACAGAAAATAAACGAACACGATATTTAACGTGGTTCGGTCCAAACACGACCTACGTCCACGGGCAGGAACAGAGACTTCTTTATTATGACTCCAGAGATATTTCGATGTACATATGACTTCACCCTAGCCTTGGTATTTATAGGCAAAAAAACTAGAATCCTAATCTAATTTGTAAACTCAAATAATTAGAGATAAACACCAATTAATTATCGGCCGTACATGACACTTTCAAATACAAGATAAATGAATAGATAAACCTAATCCAATCTTGAATTCAAAATCCTAACCTCACGGTATGTGCAAAATTCCTCCACGTATGACCATTAATGAATTAATTCAACCATGCAAATATTTCCATGCATAATTTTAACTTCGTGCAAGTCCACGTCATTTTCCGTTTACCGTATCCTTTCGTCGTGTACGCACCGAACACTCATTCTAGTTTCAAATACTAACCCGCTAGTCAAGTCACACCCAACAATCTCCCCCTTGACTTGAGTACCCTCCACCAGTCAACCGAGATCCGACAATCTCCCATGACCCGAGTCCTCAACCGTCAACCGTCATCACCAAAGAACCGTCTTTCATCTGCCAACCTCCCCGAAGGGACTACCTCCTTGTCCGAGCCACGAAGTCCGACACCGCGTCGCGCGACTTAACCGGAGACCAACTCCACCCGTGTCGTCTCGACTTCGTCAGGTCAATTTTCCGCTCCAAGTTCAGTACAGCCGTCAGTCCACCCGCAGAACTACCCTCCAGAACGTAAATACCACGTCGCAGTCCGCCCCGCATTATCACTCGAGCATCCCGAGAAACCTTCAGTCCATCCCCTTTACCAGAATATACATATCCATTCCTAGCCAAAGTACCAAGGGAAATCAAGTTCTTCCGAAGATCCGGAACATACCGGCAATTAAACCGCTTGACCGCTCCATCATGTAATTTAATCTGCACCGTACCACTACCTTTGACACTCCGAATCCCATCGTCCCCCAGCTTCACCTTACCGTTCCACTTCTTAAAGGAAGTAAACAGATCACGTGAGAACGCCATGTGATGAGAAGCACCCGTATCAAATATCCAGGTATCTGCAGGACTACTATCCGTGCATACAGTCAAAGCATTGCCTATGTCGCCATCTTCCTGAACCACATTACCATCTCCCCTTTTAGGACAGTTTCTCCTGATGTGATCAAACTCCTTACAGTGATAACACAATACCTTTCTCGTGGACTTTGTTTTCGAACGCGACTCCCCCAGTCCACCCATTCCACCAAGTGTCCTTCCCCTACCCACGTATAAACCTGAACCGGACTCCCCCTCATTACAAGAAACCCTAAGCTTGAGTTCCTTCGACAACAAGACATCCTTTACTTCAACAACATAAATTGTTGACCTACCATACATCATGGTATCAACAAAATTCTCATACGAATGCGGTAGTGAACACATCAAAATCAAGGCCATATCTTCATCATCAATTTTAACACCCACAGCCTTCAAATCAATGGTAATACGGTTAAAATTATCCAGATGATCTTTTACCTGGGTACCTTCTGACATCCGGAGGGTATACAACCTCTGCTTCTGATAAAGCCTATTCGTGAGGGTACTTTTCTGATACTTCTCACACAGCTTCTCCCACAGACCTGCAGCCGTTGTTTCATCCACCACCTCCCTCAATACCTCATCAGCCAAACACAGCAAAATCGCCGAATACGCTTTTGCTAGAACGTCTCTCTTAACATCCTCCTTCATCTCCTTCGGAAGTTTATCTTCTCCTTCTAACGCCACCGCGCAACCCTGTTGAACCAGAAGAGCCTTCATCTTTACCTTCCACAATGTGAAATCGTTTGAGCCATTGAATTTCTCCAAATCAAACTTCAAAGATGACATTTTCACAATCAACAAATACGCGAGCCCGGTGAACAGAACCGTGGCTCTGATACCACTTGTTAGGATCGAGACACCTAAAACCAGCGTTAGAATAATGCGGAAACAGAAAATAAACGAACACGAGATTTAACGTGGTTCGGTCCAAACACGACCTACGTCCACGGGCAGGAACAGAGACTTCTTTATTATGACTCCAGAGATATTTCGATGTACATATGACTTCATCCTAGCCTTGGTATTTATAGGCAAAAAACTAGAATCCTAATCTAATTGGTAAACTCAAATAATTAGAGATAAACACCAATTAAGTATCGGCCGTACATGACACTTTTAAATACAAGATAAATGAATAGATAAACCTAATCCAATCTTGAATTCAAAATCCTAACCTCACGGCATGTGCAAAATTCCTCCACGTATGACCATTAATGAATTAATTCAACCATGCAAATATTTCCATGCATAATTTTAACTTCGTGCAAGTCCACGTCATTTTCCGTTTACCGTATCCTTTCGTCGTGTACGCACCGAACACTCATTCTAGTTTCAAATACCAACCTGCTAGTCAAGTCACACCCAACAGACACATGAACGGGCAAGTGGGGGAAAGTGATAGTACTATAGTATCATTAGCTTGACAAACTCTTTTGTCAAATGACGATATCATCATTTTCATTCTCCTTTTCTAAATCATATAACTTCTTTTATCTATTAATCTATTAATTAACTTCTAAGACGGTTACATACACACAAAATCACAAATAAGGGATGACCATAAAGTAGTATGTATTTATCTATACTACTTAATAAGATAAACTAAAAAAAAAATACCCCTCGGGTTGGAATAAATAAGATATGATTGTCTAGTAATCTTTCATTAACGCTATAGCCTGACAAATCATGATTATCATCTTAAAGGTATAGCTAGACCCCAGTTGTCTTAGTTTGAAATTTATAAAAAAAAATGTATATATCTTCAAACTAATATAAACACTTAATATAACTTAAAGTCTTTATCAAATGATAGTGTTAAAAATAGTATTTTAATTTACATGTAAAATGAATAAATAACTAGTTTATTAACCCGTGCACGCACGGGTATTTCGGACGTGTATCTGAGATATTAAAATTTTTAAATAAAAATAATGTAATAAATAAAATATCATCGAAAACTTACAATTTGTAACAAAAAAAATAACTAAATTTTTTAAGTCACTTATTTGTAGACTACATTTGTTGTTTTGTTTGTAACATTACCACTGTTGTCACAAATCAAAAGTTCTATGTTTTTTTTACTTTTAACACGTGAAACGACAACATACAATTGACCATGTGTAAACACAGGTTTCCTGAAAAATAAACCAACTTCTGAAAGTGACTGTCCTTGACTTTTGTTAATCGTCACAGCAAAACACAACATTAGAGGAAATTCTTTTCTTTGAAACTTAACCGGAAGTTTTGTATATGATAGAATAAACTTCATTAAAGGAATATATGTAATTTTACCAATGATCTTTCTAGAAATGATTTTGACCTTAATAACATATGCACCAAGCCGACAATTTGTAGACTTGTTCAATTGCATAAACCCCTAAACTGGTCTAGATTTCTAAGTAACATAACATGAAAATCATTGCATTTTCACTTCTAAAGGCGAATTTTCGTACACTTTGCAAGTATAAAAAAAATAATAATGACTCACCTGTTAATATTAAAAAATCAAGAATGATTTCCTGTTTTGTGTATAAAAAATTAACACTTCTATTTTAGTGTTACCTTTGGCTAACTACCTACACTAATAATATAGTTTCAGGACCGTTAAGAACATCTATATTTATATCTCTGAATTTATATTTTTAAATATATAATATCATATTTTAATGATACTATTTATTTTAAACCTTATTATATAAAAGGTTTCATCAATCTTTCTAATAAGATTGAAAAGGCTTTAAAACAATTAACTAAACACATTGAATAACATATTCAAGTTAACCACTCAACTTATCATCATAATCATAAAAAAAACATACTCAGCTAAACAAAATTTACTTACCCACTACTATTAATGGATAACTAAAAATTAAGAATATACTAATTTTAAAAAAAGTGTCATATTACAATAAAATTTATACCAAAACGTAGATAAAAATGAGACGGTCGTAAATATATAATTATTTTTTCTCGAAATAAAATATATCACAACTTACTGAACATAATTTATAAACAACCTATAATTAATTACATTAATATACAATTTTTATAAAACCCCCTCATATTTTTCTAAAAGCCCCTCCTATATTTTATAAAATCCCCTCACAATTTACATATAACCACCTCCTAGATTTATAATTCTCGACATTAATCTTTCTAAAATTGTTTTTGAAATTGAATTATTTTAAAATTGGAGGTTATGATTGGTTGATTAAATCTCAATTTTAGTTATTTTAGAAAAATTTGCATGTCTTTTATATATAGACTAGTTTAAATACCCGTGTAAAAACACGGGTAGTCATAATTATATACGTAAAAGTATTATTTTAAACTTGTTTAGCTATATATATGATTGTATTATATTCGTAAAGTATTATATAAAACTTTATATTATACACGTGATAGTAATTAATAATAAATATACACGGAAAACTAATAAATAATTAATAATGATAAATATAAAAATGAAGGGGAATCAACATCGAAATGTAGTTGTTTATTATTCATATTTAATGTTTTATTTTTTTTAAAATTTGGATCTTAAATGTAACTAAAAATTAGGCTTACGAGTTTCTTATTAAATAATAATATATATTATAATAATAATATAATTATTTTAAATATACAATGCATCTTATCTAATTTAAATTACTTTGACTCTAAAAAGTCAAAATCAAAATTTAAAATTAAATGAATTAACGGCTAAGATTAATTTTTTTACTAAATAAAGGGTTCATATCATATAATAATTTTTTTTAAATTAGTCTTTTATATATATTAGAAGATATATATAGATAGATTGTAATATCTTTTCATATTAATAAATAAGTTAACATTATGGATCAATTTTATTAGAGAATTCTAGTAATTTATTTAGTTAAAATTAAAAGTATTTATCAATTGTACAATTTCGATCGAAATTAAAAATCAATTTCAACTATAAAGATGGTAAAAAGCTAATAATTTTAATTAGAATATAATCTGTACTTATATGAATATTAAATTTAACTAATGTTTTTATGTTTCTAATTTCTATACATAAATTCAACATTAAAATGTGTAACACTAATTTCTTTATCCATAACAATTATCTCAAAATGATGTATGACTGTATATGTGTTGTTCTGGATATGAACTACAAATCATCTTGACTCGAAAACTACTTTACTTAACCTCAAAAATGAATTAAGAACAAAAAATAATGAGATAAGTACTTTGAAATATGCCAAGTGAGTTGTCATCCCGTATATAGATTAACCAAATCCTCATTGATAATATCCAATATTTTAATCCAAGTTAAATTATATTAGTTAACTTATTTTTCTATAGCTAGTCTAGGACATAAATTCCTAATTAATAATACCCAATTTTAATCCAAGTTAAAGTATATTTGTTAATAATATGATCCTTAACTGTCTTATGATACTAGTTATGACGTTGCAGTCTAGCTGCTTTTTTATACCTAATAAACTCTCACTTATATAAGTCAGTTTATAATATGAGAAATTAGTTATATCAAACTATAAGATTTTATTTGTTTACCAAACAAAATTTAAAAGTGAATAAGTGCATATAATAGTGAACTCCTATATGATCAATAAGTGCATATAATCTAAGTATCTTCCTTGATACCTTCTTAGATTCATCAAGTTAGAGAGTGTAGCTCACTTGCCCAAACGGGAGATATAAATATGCACAGCTAACTGAAATGTAATGTCAGAGGAAACCAAAATATCGTAATGGTTAATTATAATATATAACATTTTAAAGAGGAAAAGTAGCAACTTTGTCCTTAGTGAAGTAAATTATATATATGGACGAAAACAAAGATGATATATATATATATATATATATATATATATAATATATATATATATATATATATATATATATATATATATATATATATATATATATATATATAGGATAGGGATATACTAAGAGGGATATCAAAGTAAGAGGCGTAAGAGGGATCAACAGCCGTTGGATCAGGGTCCTCAGTCAACTAAAAATGGTCAAAATTCAATACAGCTGGCAATTAAAAAAACGGGACTGAGGGGTATTTTTGGTATCACGCTCAATTAAAAAATGATGAACATCCTTAATTTACGGTATGAATTTGAGAATTCATAAACAACAATAGATCATCCATTAACTGAAACTGATGATTCATAAACAGAATACATTCTTTAAATTTAGTAAACGATAACAGATCATCATCAAATTTGATCTATAGATATCATCAAAAATTGCAAATCATCATTTAACAAAAATCATCATATTTGCTATGCAAAACTCAACAAATTACAAATCATCATATTTGCTATACATAAACTCATCAAAATTTGATACAATGGATTTGATGAACACAAACAAAATTAAAATGAAAAAGAAAACTGATACACATACATTTGGATGAAAAAAAAGCAAAAACAGTGAATTGATGAATAAAGAAATGCTGAATCAATCCCACATTCATCAAAATTTGAACAAAAAAGATAGCCTGCAATCTAACTCCGGCCACCGCCGTCGCTGCAGCCCCTTGCGGCGACTGTGCACACCCAACACTGACAAAAATCAGTCCCAAAACCATAAAAAATCGATGAAAAAGCAGATCCTACCAGATTCGGTGCGGCAGGCGGTGACAATCTTCATCTTCATCTATCCTAGCAGATCGAGATCTGTATCTGTTCTAGAAGAATAATCTTCATCTGCATCTGTTCTAGAAGAACGACATGCGTCATCAAGAACACATCTTAGTTCCATATCTAGAAAATCATCGAAAAATATGATGAAAATGGGTGAGGCGGCGGCGAGGATGGATGATGAGGCGGTGGTCGGCCATCGGTGATGATTAATCTGGACGCGGTGGTTAGTCGTTGTTGAGGATTGATGAGGAGGCGGTGGTTGGCCATAGGTGAAGATAGATGAGGATGCGGTAGTCGACGGTCGATGAGGATGGATGAGCAGGCGGTGGTCAGCCAACGTTGGTGATGGAGGAAGAGGCGGTGATGAAGAGGCCAATGGTGAGAAGGACGATGGTATGCTATTAGGGTTAAAATGAGGCGGCTGATTGTCTGCTATTAGGATTAAAAAGGCAACCGAATTTTAAGGGGGGTGAGAGAAAAGAAATACATAAGGTCAAAATTACCCCTAAAGCTCTCAAGCCACGTGTCAACCCCAAATTCCCTCTTACCCCTCTTACCACAATTTCCCTCTTAATTGATCCAACTCCTATATATATATATATATATATATATATATATATATATATATATATATATATATAAAATATGTATGAAAGTTTTTATCTTTATTTTATCCCGTCACTGTGCACCTCGTTTGAAACATAATAAAAGTTAATTATATACACAAGGGTTTAATTGTAAGAATTTATACTAAAGGCAATTATAAATAAAAGAGTTATTATTTATATAGAACATACATAAAAACTTGACAGATATATATTTGTATGTTAATGGTTAATTATGAAAGGGGTTAATTTGAAATTAACCTAAACCTACAGATTTAAATAAATTGATAGAAATGATAAGGTTTAATGTAAATATTAACTCTATAGAGTATAGATAGCAGGGATTGATTTACATCATTTAATTAGTCATAATCTTTCATAAGCTAGTCATAGTCACCACTAAAGTTGTCCAGAAGCTTTCCTTCCCCTCTTTCTTGAATAGAAAAACACAAGAAATTAAAAGCTCAAGTGGTTTCTATTTTGAGGAATTCGGCCAAAGACACACATAAAAGCTCGAGTTTTGGAGTTCGGTGCTTTGCTAAAGGTGTGTGTAGCAACATGTATGATTCATTTGGTATTAGTGATAGTTGACTAATCTCAAGTAATTTTGTTAAAAGTTTCTAACTTTCTTGTCACGTTTAAAAGGTTGTAATTTTTGGTTAAAAGATAATAGCTTTGGTAATTCAAAGATTTAAAAGACATTTACACCTCTTTTTTTAAACTCTGTTAAGATAATATTAGTTTTTTATAAATAAAAGTAAGTTATTGTTCCGCGACGTATAAGGCATCCGCATTGATGTTTGTCCCTGGGTACTAAGGACTAGGCTGGCATTAGACGATGCCTCTAAGCCAATCATCTCATCAGCAGGATACCAACTTTTTTCACTCTTAAGAAACATGTGTCATTTATGCCTTCTCGAGGTGTAGGATCTTTTTCGATGAAATTAGGTTTATAAAGTTGTGTACTTTTAGAAAAACATAATAAAGTTATAAAGTTTAAAGAAATATACATAAATTTATATTCTTTTATAATGATAAATATGATATCATCCTACTGGTCGTATCAATGACTAAAATCTTATGCTTAAAAACCAATAAAAACACATTGCCCTCGTTTTATTAAGGAGAGAAAAACCCGCAAAGCTTAACCATAACCGAATATAATAATTAACCGAAGGCCGGTCGGTTATGGGTTTTTTCAATAACCTAAATTTATTGTTTCAATATATTTGAACCAAAACGACATATATATTATAGTATAATATCTACCTATATATATAAAAAATATATATAACTTATAAAAGTGACACTTGTCATTTAAATAGTTTGATACTATTTCATACTTTTCTATAATATTATAAAAAAGTTACTAAATATATCTATAAAATGTTTAAAATCACGATGTTATTATTAGCATTTTAAAACTAAGTATATAACATATAAGATTAGATAAACACTACAAAGGATTAAAGTTGGTTTGTATTTTACAAAATTCTAAATATTCAAAAATACGTTTTACTTGCGTTATTAATTTCATAATAAAATTTTATAAATTCGATACATACCATAGTAAAACATGACATTATTAAACATTTATCTAGGGTTTAGTTCTTCGAATTTATTCAACTTTTACATTTTGCTATTATATATATTCAACTTTTAAAGTTATCTATTAACATATTGATTTATCGAAACTTACCTTTTATTATATCGAATCCTCAAAGTTTATGTATCCAACCTTACATATTTTATTATTTCTACCAATATATATAAAAAGCATATATAACTTATAAAAGTGACACTTCTCATTTAAATAGTTTGATACTATTTCATACTTTTCTATAATATTAAAAAAAGTTACTAAATATATCTATAAAATGTTTAAAATCATGATGTTTGATACGAGCTCAGTGGTCCATGTGTCAGCAACCCAAAATGAAGGCCCGCCTGAAACTACACGGCATGTTCGAATCAAGAGGAAGCCCATTCGATTTCAAGAGTAATGACCCAGTCATGGGTTATTGTTTTCTTTTCCCATGCATGCATGTATTTAGGAGAATTAAGTAGAGACTTCCACAGTAGGCTTACATCCCACGTTTACATGATTTCCAGTATTCTTGTTTCAGTATTTTTCTTGATCACTATTTAAGATGTAATTTGCATTCTTTTTAAAGGAGAGAAAATTTGCCCCAAGTTTATTGTTCTTTACTTTAATTTACTGCAAGGAGATTGGCCTTCTCGAACATGCCGTATCAATTGGTGCTTTCATCGATCGTCCTCATCATGCCTCCTAGACAAGAACCTCCTAACCTCGAACAGACCTTGGCCTCCATGGCCGACAAAATCCACAAACTCACCGACCAAATCGCTTCTTCTCAAAACACATCTCCATCCCAATTCGATGTTATAGTTAAGCAATTAGCTATACAATACGAACAAAACTCCAATCTTCTCAACACCGTATCCAACCAACAGCCCAAAACACCCCCACCACCGCCACCCCCACCACCACCTCCAGCTTTCCAAATCCGACCACCAAAACTTAACCTCCCAGCCTTCGATGGCAACAATCCCCTCGACTGGCTTTTTCAGGCAGAGCAATACTTTACCTTTCACAACATTGAACCCCAAAGACGTCTTTCCATGGTGGCCTTCCATCTCGCCGAAGACGCTTTAAGCTGGTACAAATATATCGTCAACAACCAGCTTCTCACAACCTGGGACGCCTTCACAAGAGCATTGGAAACACGCTTTGGTCCCTCTACATACGACAATCATCAAGCGCAGCTATTCAAACTCCGTCAGGTAACCACCGTATCCGCTTACCAAACTGAATTTGAGAAATTAAGCAATCGTGTTGTCGGCCTCTCACCCGAGGCCCTACTTAATTGCTTCATTTCGGGGTTACGAATCGACATCCAACAAGAATTATCCATCCTACGACCCACCTCTATAACCCAAGCCATTGGTCTAGCTAAGCTAATTGAAGACAAAAATAAAGACCAAAGATCTCGAAACCGTTATACCCCACTAACTCGCACCTCTACACCATCAATGATTCCGACCTCACCAAACACAACGACACCACCTCAAACACCTCCAAAACTGCCTTTACTAACCGCATCCCTTAAATCAACCAGCCCCTTATCCTTCACCCGATTGTCACCAGAAGCCCTACAACAACGGCGCGCAGCCGGCTTATGCTTTCGATCCCCATAAAAGTTCAATCCCGGTCACAAATGACCCCAATTCCTTCTTATAGCAGACAACGATGATACATCCGACCCCTTCTCAACTGAAACCCAACTAATTCTTCCACCCCCACCTGAACCAAATGATCCAACCAAACAAAATTCCAACGAAACTGAACAATCCCAACAACTTCAGTCACCCCAATACCTATCCCTCTCTCCAGCAGCATTTCTTGGCTTACCTTCAGACAAGGCCCTCCGTATTACTGCTTATATTACCGGCCACCCTGTATCGGTTCTGATAGACTCAGGCAGCACCCACAATATAATCCAACCTCGTGTCGCAGCCAACCTCAACCTCACCATCACTCCCATTTCCTCCTTCTCAGTCATGGTTGGAAACGGATCCCATATACAGTGCGACGGGTTTTGACAATCCGTTACAATCCACCTACAACATCAACCATTTTCGATTCCCTTTTTCGTATTACCGATAGAAGGGGCAGATCTGGTACTTGGCATGGCATGGCTAGGATCTTTAGGACCCATTCACGCTGATTTCTCCATTCCACAGATCTCATTTAAATCCAAGGACATGACACTTTAACAGGTGAACCAATTTCCACACATGCTACCTCCAGCAATATCCAACACCTTATTCAAAAACAAGCAGTAGCTTCTATGCATACACTCATTTTTGAATAAAACAATTCTTCAGAACAAACCACTCCAAAACCACATCCAGACCCCACCATTCAACACTTATTGTCCACCTATTCACACTTATTCGAACTACCAAAAACACTACCCCCTCCTAGATCACACGACCATAATATTCCCTTAAATCCTAATACACCACCAGTCAATGTTCGCCCTTACCGTTACCCTCACTACCAAAAACAGATCATGACCGACCTGATCACCGACATGCTTAACGAAGGGCTCATCAAACCTAGTCATAGCCCCTACTCTTCACCCGTCTTGCTGGTACACAAAAAAGATGGCACATGGCGCTTTTGCGTCGATTATCGAGCACTTAACGCCATCACTATCCGAGACCGCTTTCTGATTCCCACCGTGGACGAACTTTTGGATGAACTGAATAGAGCCACAATTTTTTCCAAAATTGACCTACGAGCGGGTTATCACCAAATCCGTGTCGCCCCACTTGACACCCACAAGACTGCTTTTCGAACAGTCGACGGCCATTTCGAATTCTTAGTCATGCCCTTTGGCCTTTCTAATGCCCCTTCAACTTTCCAAGCCGCAATGAACGACCTTTTTCAAAAAAGAACTAAGACGATTCGTTCTTGTTTTTTTATGACATTCTCATCGATAGCCCTACCCTTGAGCAGCATTACTCTCACCTTCGTCACGTTTTCAACATCCTCACCAGTCACAATTCTATGCCAAGCTTCCTAAATACGTTTTCGCTGTCCAGGAAGTCCAATATCTTGGTCATATTATTTCCCAACATGGCGTTTTCACAGATCCAGAAAAACTAAAAGCCATTCGTGAGTGGCCGATCCCATCCTCCATCACCAACCTTCGAGGTTTCCTTGGCCTAACCGGCTACTATCGCCGCTTTGTTCAGGGCTATGCTCAAATCACAACTCCTCTCACAGACCTCCTCAAACACTCCAAGTTTACATGGACTGATTCAGCACAAGCTGCCTTCGACAAACTCAAAAATCTCATGACCACACTTCCTGTCCTAAGCCTACCAGATTTTACACTACCCTTTGATGTCACCACTGACGCATCTGGTACCGGAGTAGGCGCAGTCCTCTCCCAACAAAATAGACCCATCGCCTTTTTCAGCAAAAAATTAGCGCCACGCATGCAATCTGCATCGGCCTATGTTCGAGAACTCTTTGCAATCACCGAAGCAGTAAAAAAGTGGAGACAATACTTACTTGGGAAAAGTTTCGTGTCTACACAGACCAGCACAGCCTTAAACACATTCTAACCCAAGTCATCCAAACTCCAGAACAGTACAAGTGGGCAAGCAAACTATTGGGCTACGAATTCGAGATTCATTACAAACCTGGAAAAGAAAATAAAGTTGCCGATGCTCTTAGTCGACGAGACGAACCACAGCCGTTTGCTATCACTTTTCCTGTTTTTTCATGGTTGTAGGTGCTAAGAGACTACTACATCAACGAGGAAAAGGGACGGAAACTATTGCTACAGCTAACGGAAAAACCACACACGATTCCAGGTCATCAATTACACAATGGATTAGTTTACGTCCATGGTAAACTATTAATACCGGATATTCCACCACTTCGAGCTCAATTGTTGCAGGAATTCCACTCGTCCCCCTTGGGAGGCCATTTAGGCATTAATGCAACCATCAAACGCATCAATGCTTCATTTTTTTTACCACGCCTTCGCCGAGATGTTGTCAAATTTATCACTGATTGCACCATCTGTCAACAATCAAAATACACCACTCACAAGCCTTATGGTCTTTTACAACCATTACCCATGCCAAACCAAGTGTGGGAAGACATTTCCATGGATTTCATAACCGGACTTTCGTCTTCAAATGGGAAAAACGCAATTTGGGTGATCGTCGATCGACTCACCAAATTCGCTCATTTCCTACCATTACCACCCCATTACACCGCCGCATCTTTAGCTACCTTATTTCTCCACGATATTTACCGACTACATGGCCTGCCAAAATCAATAGTCTCAG
This sequence comes from Pulicaria dysenterica, assembly GCA_947179395.2. NCBI lineage: Eukaryota > Viridiplantae > Streptophyta > Magnoliopsida > Asterales > Asteraceae > Pulicaria > Pulicaria dysenterica. The sequence continues at coordinate 97,984,615 of OX359288.1, forward strand.
ATCGTGACCCGATATTTTTAAGCAGGTTTTGGAAGGAATTGTTCACTCGGATTGGCATAAAATTGCTACACTCCAGTGCATACCACCCAGAAACCGATGGCCAAACGGAGGTAGTGAACCATTGCTTGGAATCATACCTAAGGTGTTTCACATCAGATGTTCCACGCCAATGGAGTAAGTATTTATATCTTGCAGAATTCTGGTATAATACTAACTATCATAGTGCCATTGATATGTCACCATTCCAAGCTCTATACGGTCGAGCACCACCTGCTATTCCACATTATACTATTGGGAGTTCACAAATTACTTCAATTGATGCCACATTACAAGAACAACAGCGCCTCATAAACCTTTTGAAAACATCCTTGCAAAAAACTAGGCAACGCATGATGGATCAAGCCAACAAACATCGCACAGACAAGCAATTCAATGTGGGGGATATGGTCTATCTTTGTTTAAGGGTTTATCGACAGCAATCAGTGGCAAAACGTGTGGTACAAAAATTGAGCCAGCGATTTTTTGGTCCCTTTAAAATTTTGGAAAGAATCGGGAATGTCGCATACCGTTTGGATCTACCCGAGGGATCTCGAGTGCACCCAGTGTTCCATGTTTCTCTACTTCGCCTTGCACATGGTAATACTCATTTATCACTGATATCGATTCCTAACAACTATCTCGAAGAAACACCGGTCTTACAACCTGAAGCAATACTTGATCAACGCATGATCGAAGTCAACGGAGAACAACAGTCACAAGTGCTTGTCAAATGGAAGGGAGCAGGTATTGAAGAGGCAAGTTGGGAGCCGACTACGGATATCTTACCTTCAACTGAACAAAAGGACCTTGAGGACAAGGTTGAACTCGAAGGGGAGGGAATTGATACGAGCTCAGTGGTCCATGTGTCAGCAACCCAAAATGAAGGCCCACCTGGAACTACAAGGCCTGTTCGAATCAAGAGGAAGCCTATTCGATTTCAAGAGTAATGACCCAGTCATGGGTTGTTGTTTTCTTTTGCCATGCATGCATGTACTTAGGAGAATTAAGTGGAGACTTCCACAGTAGGCTTACATCCCACGTTTACATGATTTCCAGTATTCTTGTTTTAGTATTTTTCTTGATCACTATTTAAGATGTAATTTGCATTCTTTTTAAAGGAGAGAAAATTTTCCCCAAGTTTATTGTTCTTTACTTTAATTTACTGCAAGGAGATTGGCCTTCTCGAACAGGCCGTATCAATGTTATTATTAGCATTTTAAAACTAAGTATATAACATATAAGATTAGATAAACACTACAAAGGATTAAAGTTGGTTTGTATTTTACAAAATTCTAAACATTCAAAAATATGTTTTACTTGCGTTATTAATTTCATAATAAAATTTTGTAAATTCGATACATACCATAGTAAAACATGACATTATTAAACATTTATCTAGGGTTTAGTTCTTCGAATTTATTCAACTTTTTCATTTTGTTATTATATATATTCAACTTTTAAAGTTATCTATTAACATATTGATTTATCGAAACTTGCCTTTTATTATATCGAATCCTCAAAGTTTATGTATTCAACCTTACATATTTTATTATTTTATGTATCCAAATTTGCAAACTCAATACATCAAATGATATGTTTTAGAGGTTCAATACTTTAAAAGGTAAATTTAAACGTTAAATACATACAAAAACGTGCAAAGTTGAATACGTTTTCGTGCACTAAACTCTTGATGTGCATGTATTAACACTTAACACTTTTAAAATTATTTATTAACACATATATTATACAATTACAATCATATATTAACAACCGAAATGATGTGGATGTGGATGACAATGTTATGTTGAAAGTATATTATGTTGATTATATATATTTTTTTAAATGGAATAATTTGTAAATTAGTGGGCTACTGCTAATATGATATTTTTGGGTTTGTTATTTTATATAAATTTATTAATAAATTTACAAATTATATGTTGTTAATATTGTTTGTATATTATACTAGAAGTGTTGTATATTATGTATTGTTTTAACAAAACACTTATTCATGTCTAAAAATTTCTCGTAAATCGTCATGGGCTGTGCATAGCAAAGCCTATAAATTAAGGAGAGTGATTCGTACATAACAGAAATTGTCCATACACAACAATTTCTGCATTATTGACTTGTACCATGTGCTGTAATGTGCTTGTACTTGTTGTGTATGGACAGTTTTTGTTGTGTACGAATCACCACCCATAAATTAATCATACTAGTATCTTTATATATAATATGTATTTTTGTAATTTAAGTATGCCATTTGTTTTCATATTCTAGTTGTTTTTAGTTATACTAACTTATGATATTCATGTATTTTTCTTGTTGATTTCGGAATATAGACTACTATTTACCGATGTAACGTATTAAAATTCAAAAATACAATATCTATATTTTAGAAATGAGTGAATGACAAACTAGTATAGCAATATTCTTTAACTTTTTTTTAAAATAGTCCTAATTTAAAAGTTAATAACTGAATCGTTCGTATTTATAATCGAAAATCCAAACCGCTAATAACCATAATCGATTAATTACAAAAGTGCAATAATCAATCTTCGATTAATGACTCGGTTGAGTACACATAAAAATTGAACAATAAATTTTTTTTTTTTTTTTTTGAAATGTAAAAAGAGAGAGAACAATATAGTACTTAATTCTGGTGGGTAGGAGTAACGCAACGCAGCCAAAAACGAAGCTCATTTGTGCAAGTCCAAAGTCCAGTTGTATCCCATTGACAATTATTAATTTATTATCTGTCTGAAATGAAAATATATATTAATTTATTATTCACAAATCCATCCAGAAGCCTCGGTCGTTGCACACCTACTAGCTACTATTACGTACTACGTATATAAGCTCTCGAAAACTCGGTTTTCACTTGTGGAATACACGCATATACACTTGTCAAAGGCACTCCCTTTAATTTTCTGCCTCTTATTTTTATTATATATTAGTTGATCTAGAGGTATATATACGTCACGTACAACTTTTTTAATGGGCGGGTGGGCTTGAAAATAATGTGCGTATATATTAGTTACAAAATTAGATATTTTGGCAAGTGGTCCGCCTCTAACACTAGGATATCTCCAACTTGGTACTTCCCTTCAAGGAATGTGAGGTTAAGTTTAAAAGTAATTTGGCTAAAAGTCGTTCAACATGGCCGGTTGAATGTACGTGGATCAAAATATATGGCGTCCAAAGTTGGTTTGTCTAGCTAGCTAGCTACAAGAATATATATATATATATATATATATATATATATATATATATATATAACATGTAATCATGATGTATTCGATCACTTCCTTTTATGGGGTAGCTAGCTACGAAGGAGAGGAGAGATCGAGGGGGACCTCGCCACCACTAAGTCGACCGACCGGTGGAATGATATGATGTTGCATCATGTGTTGTGAACTTCAAATTAAATGGATTCGTATATCTTGATAAGCACATTAACCTATATAATATCAACTTATTTATTGCATAATAAATATCTCAATTTATCGATCGCAGCCTAGCCATTGATCGATGACATCTATGTCCATTTTAATTTGATTGTTAATCTTAATTTCATATATTATTTATTTAGTTAGTTGATTCGCATGGTGTTTCTGTCTAATAGCTAGGGCAGAGTCTAATAGCACAGATAAGAACACCCGCAATGGGTGCTCATATATGAAACATGGTAACAAGGCACAACGAGGACCTCATTTCGTCATATCATTTGCGACCGACATGTTTTTGCTTGTGAACCAGGAGCTTGTTGTGTGGGTAACAATCGACTTAGCTATAATTTAATAGACTTAAGTTTCATAGGATAATAAATGATCGAGCTATAATTTTAAAATTTTGGACAAAAAATTTTGTTTCTAGCTATGAGAACATAGTTAGAAAATAGAAGATCAAAAATGTTTGGCATTGTTTATCCAAAGAGTTTAATTATGTTATTCAATCCCCCGGCTTAAAACAAAACATGATTAACAAACAATAGAACAATGAAGAAGACGATGGAGTTAACTAATTAAAGGAGTAACATGTGATTTTGAAGGATTATCGTTATCACATGGAGTTTTGTTATTTGGGAAAATGCATATCAAGCTAAACTTATAAAAGTGTATTGTTTTAAATAAGGTTTCTAAACTTTTACTTTTTGATCCTATAATTTTTAAAAAGTTCATTTTTATTATATATCATTTGAAATATAGTATAAAATATTATTTGAAATGTGTGTATAAATGGATTTCTAATCTGATTGATGTAAGGTCTTTTTAAAATGAAATTAATAAAAGTAAAAAATATTAATTACTGTTTATAATTAATTGGATACAAATTTAATTGTAAAAGATGAGCTTTTAGAAAGGTTTTGCAATGAAGGTTATTAAAAAGCACTATATAGTGGAAAGCTAATGTGATACTAATATGTCACAAACAAAATCATTTTAATATGTTTATGCATTAGAGATGATCTTACTGAGCACATACCTAATTATAGTGATTCTGGTTCATTTTTTTTATTTCTATTCAAAATGATTTTATACACTATATTGTGTGACTACCCATTACACAAATACCCAGTTTCACATATTGCATTTCATCAACAATTTTCTTTTAATGTTCTACATCAAGGATATGCATGCTATAGGTTCTTTTTTATTTCAATAAAATTTGCAACTTACATATCCAATTTTTTGCATTTTAAACTAACATGAGATAAATGTAAAGCTAAATTTTTTTTTTTGAAAGTCAGTCAATTTATATATAATAAAAATATTTACAATCCATACAATTATGCACTTGGCAGGGACTCCACAGGTAGTGGAGATTGCCTTCCCCATCTAATTGTTACCGCAATAATTGAAGCCTAATTGCATCATTTAGTACTATAACAATTGCTACAGGAAATGGACAATTGTTGGATCATTTAACTACTAAACTGCTTGGATAAGCTAGCCAATACGACCACATCAGCTGCTGCTTGTTTTTCAGTCTCGCATTAATCCAATGATATCCATCCAGTTGTATCTGATAAAACAGTTCTTTCACATTATTTTTTCTTTGAAATACCAGATTGTTCCTGCACTTCCATATCACGTAGGCGGCAATCCTAATTATTAGTGACCATAAACTCCTGCAATCTTTCGGTAGTACTCCATCTGCTTCTTTATCTATTTGATTTAGCGAACTTGCCTGAGAGAAAGGGACCCCCTACCAATTGAAAACATCCCTCCATAATTGCGAGATTTGGTGGCAGCTGAACAACGCATGTTATGTTGTTTCATGACTGTCCCCACATCTCGGGCAAAGTATGGACGGAATATCTAGCCCTCTATCTGATAAATTTACTAGAACTGGCAGCCTGTTTCTAATAACTCTCCAACAAAAAATATAAACCTTTTTTGGGTTAGCTTTGTGCCAAAAAGTTTTCCGTAGCTCCGATTGTTGTGTAAAGAACAGGTTCTCTAGGTAGGATGACGTTGCTTTTACTGAGAATCCCAAATCCTTGTTACCACACCAGGTCCACGAGTCACGTTTCTGTTTAGAAATCTTTGCTTCCTTTAATCTTTCCTTTAGCGCCTCGATCTCTTCTCTTAATCTTCCCACTGAGTTTTGTTCATCTAATCCACTCCATCTCCACTGATCCCCCTCCCACGACCCCATTTCTGCTACAGATTGTTCGGATCTGCCGATTTTGTTGTAGAGTCTCGGGTAAAGTTAAGTTAATAGTAAAGGCAAGTGCAATGCCAAATTCTTATAACAAGACGCACAAATGTCTGCGCGTTGCTGCGGGTAACTAAACCAAAGGGTAATATAAAAACTAATGTTTAAAAGGAAATATTTGAAACAAAGCAGAGAAAATGCATGTAATAATTAGAATCAGATATACAGTGAGATTTTATGTAAAAAGTCATAGTGCGTTTAATCTAGTTCAAATTTAAATATATTTAGGCTTAATTATTTTCATATTACATTAGCTTACATTAAAATAAGTAATAGAGAAAAAAACCGAAAATAAAAAACGAATTGACTAAGGCTTAATTGTTTTCATATTACATTAGGTTACTAAAAATAAAACAAAGAAAATAGAGAAAACAAACCGGAAATAAAAAAATATATATATATATACAAATAGAAGGAAAAAGGTAACTTGAATCTTTGCATAAATGAAAAAAGAAAGGATGTGGAAAGGTTTGAACCTGGGTCTCCTGTCTAGTGAATCATGTTGTCTTACAACTCTGCTGGACTACCTAAATGTCTTAGATTGCAGCACAATTAATATATATATATATATATATATATATATATATACCAAGGGTTACTGTTCATAACCCCTGGTAAATATTATATATATATATAATGCTTATTGTCAATTTATTATTATAACAATAAATTATTTGATAGACATTCACACTTCTTTTTCTCTTTTATTATGCACTATGTAACCATCATATTCATATTATTCTAAGAATAGAGGACGGTTAAAACGATAACTGTTTTTTGTACGGGAACTGAGAGAACTAATCTTAGCCTTTGATTATAACTGATCAATGGCTAATATTTTTTGGCGGCTCATTAATGCTTCATTAATAACTCATTAATTGCTCATTAATGGCGCATTGATGAGGGTTATTTCGGAAAATCAGGTCTCGTAAATTAATGACTGCTTACCCGGACGTAATTCACGGTTGGGTAAATATATAAATTACCAAAATACCCTTATTAATGAGTTATTAATGGCGTTAGAAACAATTCTCGGAGTTCTCGTATGAAAAACAGTTCTCGTTTGAACTTTTGCCTATAAGAATAAGTAAGTATAAAAATAAAAGAATATATCATTTTTAGAAGAGAAATCATATGTGTTACTGTTTTAATAATCTGTAAATGTATCAACACCTAACATAAGTGTTATTAGTATCGAACTAAATTTAAATTTTCAATAAGGTTAAAAAGCAAATTTGATGGGGGTGTGGTTGTTGGTGAAGAGTGGGGGGTTAGGGGGTAATGGGGGCTAAACATATACCTAAGTAAGTAGGTCACACTTACTTTATAAGCACTCAAATCTTGACATGAAATCTTGTCATGAGCTGATCAAGTTAAGATATGACGGAGGATTTATAAGCACTTTATATGCCCTACTAAATCTTCCATTATGTGAATTAGGTCACACTTTACCACCAATCACATCCTTCTCTTATGTATGTTAATTACTACTTTTTTTAATATAATAACTAAAAGTTTCATAACACATATGAGATCTTAACAAAGTAGGGTCATCTTACTTAAATTTCGGGATAAGATACATACACTTATTGTTTAATTAAAAAGTGATCAGATGCACTATTTTTAAGTTAAAGTTTTCAAGTGGTAAAAAAAAATATAAGTAAAAAAATATGAAAATAAAGGGCAGTGTTAAGGTATTTCGTTACACTATTTAAGGTATTTTTATGATAATTATATTTCCTCCAATTTCCACTTCCTATTCACCAAATGTTGATATGTGGAGTTTTTTAATTCTTTTTTCTAAATTCTTTTTTAGTTCTAACACATATCTTGATTTAATGAGAATGGTAATAAGTATAAAAGATATAGTAAGATGATATAAAAGCATCTCTCTTTTCTATACACGTGATTAGTTAAGTTCTAGTTTATTATTATTTAGATTAAATATATACTATTGATAAGTGATACTACCATACATAGCTTTTAGACGAATTAACTTCTTCACAACTTTACCTTTTACTAAACTCTAAATTAACTTGAAACTTATGATATAAGTTATTAAGAGTTGATTGCTGACAATTTAATGGACTTTTAACTCAGACTTGATCAAATTGATATGTAATGTGTTATCATAAAGAATTGTATGTGCATTCCTAACTCAAATCATTTCGTATATTAAAAATTACTTGACTTAACTTCTTAAGGGCTATCGATTCTTATTACAATTGACCAAACAACCATCCATGAAACAAAAACGACCTATGCTCGTACGTAACCAACAAACATCAATATTATAGTTGTGTTTGGTAGATGGATTATAAGGGTTGATGCTATTTTTTTATAATTGTATTTTATACTCGTTTCGATGTTAAAATCTCAAAGAAATAATTAAATATATAATTTTTAATAATCCTTTAGTAAATAATCAATTTTCAAGTTAATATAAACAATTTTCACGAAACAAAATAAATAAATAGTGATCGAAATTTTAGTTCTTAGGCCAAAATGACGTCCTTCCATAAGGCGTTTTCTTCCACACAAAACCTCCAAAACCAATTAGATAGCAATGACAAATTTTTAGATTTCAGACTTAGCACCCCAAGACCTCCAAATTCATTTTTTTGAGGTCTAGGACACTATCCCAAGCAATTCTTTTCACCTTCTTTGAACCCCAAAAGTATCTCAGTAATTTTAGAGTGTTTGGCGGCCTTTTTTTCTCTTAACTTCAACTTATAAATTTACAAGTGAAAAAAGTATTTGATTAGCTTTTAGGAGAAGTAAAATAACTAAAAAAAGCATACTTAAATAAGAAAAAGTTGATTCAAGTTTATAAGAAAGGGTATAATGATAAATGTATAAAAATAAGCTTCTAGGAAAGAAAATAAGTTGATTCAAGTTACCTTATCAAAAGTGACTTATTTTACCTAAAGATAAACCTATAAGCTTAAGCTCATAAGCTAAGCCAAACAAATAAAACTTAATAAGCTTAAAAAATAAGCTAATAAGTCAATAAGCCCCAAAAATAAGCTAAAACAAACACCCCTAAAGATGTTTTAGAAAATGAAGAATTTCGTATACATCATTATCAATTTTCTTAATTACGTATGTATCCTTATAAAAGTTAATGTTACATATATATCCTTCTAACTTTTTAAACTCTCAAATATATCCTTAGGCTTAAATTAATAGTAATTAAATCATTTAAAATTTTAAAAACATAAATATCTAACTAATTTACATATAAAAATATATCCTAATTTCTTCTTCCTTCATTAGATTTCTTCTTCCTTCATGCTCCAGATCTTGCGTTTTTTTCCTAATAGTTGGTGCCGTAGCACTCAGCTCTTTTGTATCCCTATATTCTTTAGCCATGACGATTGTCTAGTGATGGGGGTTGGCATACTCATTGGGTGGAATAGGGGTGGGTCGGTGTATTGGATGGATTGGTAGTGGTTGGTGCTAAGGGGACCATTCTAGGGTTGGTGTTATAAGGGGTGCGTAGGGTTTCATGCGGAGTTTGTTGATGCAAGGAGGAAAGTTGGGTTCTTCGGGTTCCTTTCCCTTTTTACCCTGTCGAGCCGCTGAGTCTTATTCATCTTTACTTTGTGTAGTCGGAGTTACACTAGTTGTGATTGTTTTGAGTGGGGGGAGGTCATCATATTCCAAATTATTTTCCAATTTTTAACCCCTTTGTGCTTCAGAGTTTTTTGGTCAGATGTTGCTCATTCCCTATATCTTGTGAGCGTTAATGAGAAACTATGACTGCTTTGCTTTGTTTGATAGGATCAGTGGACCACAGTCTTAACAAATTGGGTGTCGTAATATCGATTTGGTGAGGGGTTCTCATAGCTTGGGGTCTCGGAATCGAATGGGAGTCATGATCTCTTCTTCAACGTTGAGGTAATATTGGTCAGCCTGGTGTTATGCTATTGTCGTTACTAGTATGTTGTTATGGTGTTCTGTGTTCTGATGATTGGTCATGGGCGGTATATACTTCTCAAGACGATGCTGCGTTTTCTCGTTAAGATCCCAATAGGGATAGGAGTTGATCTATAGGAGAGTTTTTGTTTAATTCTGTTGTCTATGCGATGTAGTTGGGTTGAGATTGTTACCGTGAGATTGTACTTGGAGTTGGACTAGTTTTCGGATGAATGAAAGGCTTTTTGATGTTAAAAAAAAATAATTAATGAAATTGATAGATATTAAGGATCGAAATCTTCACATATAAAATTAAGACGTACAATGAGCTTACGTACTTCTTATGAATAGGGGAAAAGATAGAAGACGGCGGCTTGATGGGCAATTGGCGTATACTTCAAGTTTGTGGCTTATAAGGAAGATAATAGAAGGTAGCTGTAATGAGTGGTGAAGAATGCTAAATCGGAAGTAAAACTCTACTTATTGAAGCATGTATGGGTTGCAATGTAGGTTGTATCTTGTGCTGTAGGTGTTGTAACTTAAGGCTTTGGTCAATACCCTCCATTTGAAACCGTGGGAAACGATCTTGAGGTACCTATCAAAGTATTAAGTGAAGACGAAGATGTATATATTAAATTAGAGATTATGTTTTTTAAGTTTTAGATAATTTAAGTACTATTAAATTAAGTGAATGAACATATTTTAGAGTTTAGAGGGTTTAGAAGGATATATGTGTAATATTGATTTTGTAAAAATATACACAAATACATAATATAGAAGGTTTGTAAGGATGTATATGAAATTCTCTTTTTTTTAAATGCTTCTAGGATATAGAAAAAAATATACAACACATGGTTAAAAACGCTTTCTATGGTATAGATAAAAATAAGGGAGAGAAAATACAACTACATATGTCTAAATTGTTATCGTAGACAACCAACTTTTTTTGTATCTAAAAATACAACCAATTTTTCAAATCATGTAATTATATGCAAGTCACTTATGCAAGTCTCGAAGTCACCTATAAGTAACTATCCGGTTTATATTTTTAAAATTTTTTAAATTCTCCTATCTATCAATTGGCTAAGTAAATAGCCAATATCTCATGAGATTTTGAGGGTGTTTTTGGTCATTTTGTATAAAAACTTAAGATATATGGATCTCATGAGAATTTAATGTCTCATAATATTTTTAGACTTTCACCATGTGTCTATATGTTACTTTCTCTCAAACTATTCCACCTTTCTATCATCACACCATGTCACCATGTGTCCATATACTACTTCCTCTCAAATTAGAGCTAGTATAATACCTATTTATATAAAATTATTAATATTTTGTTTTATTATAATAATAAAATTGTTGATTAATTTATTTCCCTTGCAATATGCAAGGACAATTAAATGCTTGTTTATATTATTTCTAGAAAATACTATTATGATCTTCATCATCACTATATACTTTTTTTTTTAACAGCCGAATAAATTTCATTTAACTTAAAATAGGTTCGAAACACACTGGAATAGTATAACACACTCACATATTATCTATAATTAAAAGCACAACACCACTCCGCAACATATCTAAATATTTCCTACACCATTAACCCATCGCAGCTCCATAGATTATAAGAACAATATAAGCTCGAGACCATTCGCACGATATGCTCAGCATCAATATCAAAATCCCAACAATAACCCTCATCTCCAGAATATAAACAGTAGCAGAGCTCCATGTCAACAGCTCAATATGGGGAACCATAAAACGGGGAAGCCGTAGCAGTGTCTGAAATACCATCATCAGAGATCCACATAGCGTGTCAAAAGCATAATCCATCTTAGGAGGTACCATCATTGCACCTGCATGACTAAATAAAACAAACAAAGTCAGGGGCTTGATAAAAACGGGTTTGCCAAACACTTAGAAAGATGGCTTCACAAACCAAAGGGATTGACATGCCTCCCTTATCACACCTAGGATACAATAAGTGCACACCTCCTGCACAACCAACACAACCCCTACTAGCCTATAACCATGGCAAAATACGAGAAGGAAAACACGAAGTGCTGTGTGTGCAAGAAAACAGTGCCACCAGATAACACCAACAAGGAACCTTTGCCACAGCCACTAGCCTATACTATCCACTCATCCAAGAAATCTCGTTACTTGTATATTCATCATTGAACTCGTGATTTCATCACCATCATTGAACACTTCGATTTGTGGATTACAATTGCATACCATCTGTGCACAGTTCATGGTTGAACACTTTGATTTTAGATCTCTAACCAGTTGAACACTTTGATTTTAGATTTCTGACCAGTTGAACACTTCAATTTCTGATCCGCAACAATCAACGTTCCCGTGATTTTAGATTTGAGTTTACAATTTGAGAAATGATATGGGGTTCTTGAAACAAGAAAGGATTTACGGTTCGGGTAACGATTTGGAGTTCGAAAAATGATTTGAGTTTACGTTTCTTAATGAATTAGAGCTGCAAACCCAAACCCGTTTCTTTTCCTGAAACCTAACACTACAATCACAGTTTATTATTCGTCGCAATTAATTAAAGGGTTTCAGGAAGAGTTTGACTTTTGTTTCTTGCTCAATCCTAGCTTCTTGTTTATATTCTGCAATCACAGCTTCTTGTTTTTCTTGTTGAAATGAAATATTTTCTAGTCAAAATGGAGTAGTTTGAATTTGTTACTTGTTAAATCGCAATTTCTTATTTTATTTCATGTGCAATCAAATGGTATAGTTTGATTTTGTTTCTTGTTCAATTGGTGAAGATTTAGATTTAGTTTGATGTGATGATGAATATATAAAATTAAAATAAAATCGAAGAAAAAGATTTTAAGCTGATAACCAGGTTATCATTTGTATATAATAAATTTAAACGAAACTTGATTATATTTTAGGTATAAAATAAAATTAATTGTATATAATAGCAATTTAGAAATTGGTTTCTTGTATTTTCAAATACTTTGTAAAAATATACAACCCGGCCATAAGGAGACATAATTGTAAAAGTACCGAAAAAATATCAATCAAAAACCCATCAATAAATATTGGAAATATATTTCTGAAACAAAATTTCAAAAACATATGTAATAAAAAGAATGTTACATACTTACATTCAGTATATATTTAGCAGTAATTAAGTCGAATATATATTATATTAGTGGAGCATGACTTACCGTACTAATTAAAGAAATCTAATTAAAAGTAGTGACCGTACAAAAAGAGTATACCAAACTTAATTTCACCTAATTCAATGACGACATAATCACGTCCCACGGCAAGTGGAGAATTTAAAGGCAAACATCACCATGCAATGCAAGTGGTCTCTCTCAAATATCGTACGCATGTATGGCCCTCCTTCGATTCCTTGTCAAACCATCTATTACTTTCCACTTTCTCTAAATTCTTTTAGTTCCTAGATTAACGCTTGCTTTATATATGTTTCCTTTCAATTATATATCAAAATATTCTATTTTTAGACCACACGCGCATAGTGGAGCTCAACGAGCTCGTCATTCGCTACTTTTCGTCCCGTCAAGAGCTTGTCAACCACTACGTTTCCCATGTCATTGCTCGGAATTTTGTTGCTCGTCACCACCATGACGAGCCACAACGGCTCATTCCCCTGTTTTTGTTTTCTTGTTGCAATGGTATAGAATGAGTAATAATGTAGAGGTTAGTCATTCATGTCATGTCTAGGGTTATTTAGTTATGATTATGTCATAGACTGGAAAACTGATGTGACAGTCATGTATGTTATAACTACAAATGATCTTATTTACACCTTTATATTTTTGTAGGTATGAATAGAAGATATATGTTATGTGAGACGAGTTACTATTGGATATATTGTAATTCTCGTGTTAAAATTTTATACGCCTTAAGTGAGCTATATGTTTAAATAGTTACATGACTAGACTTAATTCGAACATGTTTAGGAGCACAATTAAGAGCCATAATACGTTTAAGAATATGATAAAGAATGTTAGAAGATAATGAAATAAAGTGAGTTGTATGTGCATGCTCGTTAAAGATAACGTAAACATGCGTCAAAGGGGAAGTGGGAGGGAAGGGTGTTACACAACTCTTTGGTTACATTAATTCTATAGTAATTGATCAGCCTCCATGAGAGTTGATCGACAGGGAGTTTGAGCCTTGATTAAATGATAAACAGTGGACCGCTAATTTGCTTTTCCTTCATCTAGGTTAGTCATAGTGGGTAGAGATGGAGACAAAGAAGGTTGAATGATGTAAACCTGTCTCTAATTAGCCTAAAATTCTTTTATTATATAAGTTCAAGTTTAGTTACTTTCTATTAAGCCCCTCCTTAATTAAAATTAGAAAGTCAATATAATATTAGAAAAACGATGAAGGCTGAAGCGACATTCTGCGTTTAAAGGTTTTCTTTATTTTATCTTTCTTCTTGAGAAGTCGATCTTTTATAATATTTTAATCCACCGTCAATATGTTCATTGATATTTGATAAACTATTTTGTGATTCCGCCTTTGCATCATTTTAACTTGAATGTAAATGTTGTTTTCGAATTTATCAACATAAAAAGTGTAACGTCCATCTCACAGCGGTTGAAAAAAGTGTTACAGAAAGAAGTGTGGATACCTCTTAGCATGATGTCTTTTGGATGAAACAAGTGTTCCATATCGAAAACAAAACTGTGAGTCAATAGGGCAAAAAGGATAATATCTTGTTATAGGGTTTAGGTTATTACAAAAAGAGTCCGCATCAAACAATCAATTACAAAGAATTTAGAAATTTGAACAAAGTTGTTCACGCAGGTTTGCAAATTACATAGAAGTAATCTATTTTATTATTTGAGTTTATTTATAATTAGGAATTATAAAAAGTTAATTAATAAATAATGTTATCTTTTTGAAATTGTGAGACATGATCATTAAGTTTGTAATGAACATTTTTTTATTAAATTACCAATTACGAGTCATCGTCGTTAAATTAAATTATTATTATTTTATTTTATATTTTTTGTCTTTAATTAAACTCTCACTATTATTTATCCTTCATATAAAAAGTTAATTAATAAATAATGTTATCTTTTTGAAATTGTGAGACATGATCATTAAGGTGCTGTTTGTTTTTTGAAGACATAAAAGTCTTATGTCTTATTTCATGTCTGCAAAATAAGATGTGGTTTAAAAGGTCTTATGTCTGCAAATGTCTGCGAGATAAGACTGTTTGTTTTTTTAATTTTAAAAAATGTCTTATCTACTATATTTACCAACCACCACCTCCACCACCATCACCACCGCCGGTGATCACCACCAACCGCCACCGCCGACCACCACCAACCGCCACCGCCACCGTCACCACCACCGTCGACCATCGCCGCCGACCACCTCCGCCAACCGCCACCAACGCCGCCGACCACCACCAACGGCCACCACCACCACCGACCACCATTAACTGCCACCACCGCCACCGTCAACAACGCCAATGACCACCACCAACAGCCGTCGCCAACCACCACCAACCGCCACCGCCACCGCCTTCAGCAACCGCCACCGCCGACGACAATTGGTGGTGGTTGGCGGCAGTTGGTGGTGGTTGGTGGTGGAGGCGGTTGATGGCGGTGACGGTGGCGGCGGCGACGATGGCTGCGGTAATGGTGGCGACGACGGTGACGGTGGCGGCGGCGGTAATGGTGGCGGTGGTGGTGACGGCGATGGTGGCGGCGGCGGCGGCGGTGGCGACGGTGGTGACGGCGGAGGGTGACGGTGGTGATAGTGGCGGCGGGGGTGACGGTTGTGGCGGCGGTGATGGTGGCGGCAAGGGTAATGGTGACGACGGCGGCGGCGGTGGCGGCGGCGGGGACGGGGCGGCGGTAACAGTGATGGTGGCGGCGACGGCGGTGACGGGTCGGCGATGGTGGTGGCGGTGGCGGTGGCGGTGATGGTGGCGGCAGCGTAACGGTGATGGTGGCGGCAGCGTAACGGTGATGGTGGCGGGCGCTGACGGGGCGGCGGTGACGGTCGTGACGGTGGCGGCGGCGGCGCCGGTAACGGTGGCGGCGGCGGTAACGGTGGCGGCGGCGATGGTGGCGGGGGGCAGTGACGGCGGCGGCGGTAACGGTAGCGGCGGAGGCTGTATTGGCGGCGGTGTGGATGCGGCGGCGGTAACAGTGTCGGCGGCGGCGGTGATGGGGTGGCGGCGGTAACGGTGACGGCGGCGGCGGCGGTGGCGGTTGGTGGTCGGCGGCGTCGGCGTCGGCGTCGGCGGCGGCGGGTTTAGAATAAGTGATTTTTAATTAGAATAAGGTTTAAAATAAGTGATAATAAGTGGTTTTAAATCACTTATCAAAATAAGTGATTTTAAGTTAAAATAAGATCTTATTGCATTTTACTTCTGATTTTAAACAAACGGTCTTTTAATGTATGTCTGCGATCCCGCAGACATTTCTAAGAATAAGTACTTATTCCAGAAAAACAAACAAGACCTAAGTTTGTAATAAACATTTTTTTATTAAATTACCAATTACGAGTCATCGTCGTTAAATTAAATTATTATTATTTTATTTTTATATTTTGTGTCTTTAATTAAACTCTCACTATTATTTATCCTTCGGATAATAATTTTTTATAGCATTAGTACCATATTATATGTATTATTATTATTAGTATGATGATAAAAGAAAACTTTCTTATGTTAAAATTCTAGCTACACCACTATTATTAGGCATTTCTTCATTTGGCTTACCGTGACATGTGAGTAACTGTAGATTATATCTATATCGTACGTGGTTAATTATAACATGATAAACATAAGAAGGTTATAAAGGAAAAATAAGTCCTATGAGTCAACATCATAAAGGATTAAAGATATATGAAATACTTTTTTTTTTTTTTTAAATCACATATAAAAAAATTATAATTTTACACGTGTAATAAAATTAATGGATGAAAATTTTAGAAGTGGAAAATTTGGTAACTGGATGAAAATTTTTAGAAGTGGAAAATTTGGTAATTATGGTCTTGCAAGTTGACGACTAGACATGAGGTTATAAATTACTTTTTGTCTATTTTGGACTTTTTTGTAACTAGCTGGATACACTACATAAGAGTAGGATAGAGTGAATGACTTCTTTTATTTTCTCAACTTACTAACCGATTAAAAAATAAAGGCTTTAGCTCTGTTGGTTTTGTCTGAGTTGTTACTGTGTTGTTTTGTTTTTGGATGGTGAATGGTTTGTAATTGCCTCTAATTGCTTGTTAGAGGTTTTGTTTTAACAAATTTCTCGGGTGCAATAGGTAGGGGTGATGGCGGTGCCGAAGCTCCTATCCTATTGTTCCTTTGTTGGCCGTTCAAAAAAAAAAGTTCATAAAATAGCAACTTATTTTTTCAAAATTATCTATGTAGGTAAGTTACTTTTTTATTTAGGTAACCTACTTTTTGACGACTTATTAAAATAGGTAACTTACTTTTTATTACTTAAATAGATAACGTACTTTATGATGACTTGTTAAAATAGGTACCATTTTTAATACATGTAAACATCCTATGTCATGTTTTTTTGTGGAATGTACCATGTTTTTGGGTTAATAAACATGTCATAATGCCAATAAAATACATATTATGTATTTTGGCGGCATTTATGTAGCATTTCATGTGTTTGGCGACATTTTGTTACTTTTTTGGACGACATTCTTGATGCCAACATTTAGACAACATTGTTGTTTATTTAGTTGTGTATTCACAACATTTTATTTTATACATAATCTGTATTTTGTTGGCATTATGACACATATATTAACCAAAAAACAAGGTAATTCCACAAAAAAACTATGACATAAGATGTTTACATGTTGTATTCAAAGTGGTTACTTATTTTAACAAGTAATCAGAAAGTACGTTACCTATTTAGGTAATAAAAATGTAAGTTACCTATTCTAACAAGTAATCAAAAAATATGTTACATATTTAGGTAATAAAAAAGTAAGTTACCTACATAAATAATTTTAAAAAAGTAGGTTGCTCTTTTATGAACTTAACCCAAAAATAAAGTCCAAATCAGCAAACTTAAGAGTAATAAATATAATTATATTAGAGATTAGTTTACGAATATCACTAAGATTTTATATTAGGGGGGTTCTCTATATTTATTGTATTTTTATAAATAGTTATAATGTTATCTACGAGTCAGACTTGTTTATACTATCGGGTCAGATTATTATTCTACAATTCAACTTAATAAAGAGGAAATACTAATAATTGTTGAGAATTATGGAGAAAGAGAGAGAAAGAGAGAAAAGAAAAAAGTAATATTATGTATTATGTAGGGTGCTAAATATCTAGTAATCTTATAGAATATTAAGTGATAGGAAGATCTATCGATGTTTATTCATAAGACTCACCAGGGCAAGGGAGAGCTGTTGCCCCTTCAAAAAGTTTCGCTCAATCAATATTTTACTATAATTTATATGATCAAATATTTGTATCTTAAAAGAAATTTAATTGTCACCCCCTCCAAAATAAAATTATACATTTTGACCCTCCTAAGAATGATGTCCAAGTTCCGTCACTGCCCCAGGGGCGGAGCTAGAAGCTTGCTTCAATGGGTTCAAAGATAATATGAATAACTTTTATAAACAAAAATTAGTGGGTTGTTAACTACAATTTTACCTAAAGTACATTAACATTGCACTAAAATTATACGGAAAAAAAATTGTTTAGCGGGGTCAATAGAACCCTCTCGGGTATGTGTACCTCCGCCCCTGACACTCCCTCATTTATGTCTATTACAAGTATTATGTCTCGTCAAAACCTGACAATGTGAAATTCAATATGAAAAACCTAATGAAAAAAAAAAGTACATAAATACTTCAATACTTTTGGAATATTGAATCATTTTAAACCTTGTCAAGAAAACACAATGAGACAAAACCATGATAAAGGAAACAGAGTGCAACGCTTATTTTCATCCTCTTGCGATCATACTACTTGAGTTTTAAATTGACATAGCCCAATGACCAATATTATAACGGTCTTTTCCAATGGTGAAGTCGGAAACTCCTTGTTAGATGAAATCAACTTGGTTTTTGCTTGAATGATCTTAAACATATCATATTTCGTTGCTCGGTGAAAAACAAACATTAATTTAAACTCTGCTCAACATATTTTTCATATACAATATTCTCTCTATCATATCAATTGAAAAGTAATTACAAATATGACCAACTTATTCTCATCTACAAAATAAAATTTTCATTTTAGTTGGATTCATTTACAATTAGCTGCTACAATTAGCTATAGAATGTGACAACTTTATATGTATATAACTTCCTTGTACGATTTATCAAATAAATAACTTAATGATTGTATTAAGGGCAAGAAAAGCAGTTTTTATTAAAATTTAAGAAGAATTACAAACAGCAACCTATCTTCAAGGTAGAGACGAGAGATAATTATTTTTCAAGATAATTATCTACCCATACAATTACAAGAAAAAAACACATTTCTTTAATAAATAGAACGCATCCTAAAATTTTACAATAATTTCTTTTGGTGCAACGGATAAAGGCCTAAGGGAATTTATTTTGTGGGGCAATTAAGTAATTAACGAGGTTTCAAAACCTTCAGATTTTTGTTTTTCCATTTAATTTTATTATATAAAAAGAAACATACGTAAATCTTTTAATTTTTTTGGCATTTCTTTATTAACTTCCTGTCTTACTTTTGTTTTAGTTACTTTATTTTTACTTAACTTAATAAATAAGATTTTTTTATCTAACGGTAAGTTACACAAAATATATTTTTTAAGTGTTAGATATAAATAGAGTTTAAATTACGTGAGTTAAATAATTTGAAATCTGGCACATGTGTTAAACTAAAAGATGTTTAAACTTCGAGGGTTATAGTATTTTAAAAAAGAAAAAAGGGTGTATGTAGTAAGTAGTAACACCTAACTTAGGTACTATTAGCAAAAAACACACACACACACACACACACTATTAGCAAATGTTCAAATTAGAACTGTTTTTCGTATGAGAACCGCAATGACCAATCTGAGCCGTCCAATTCTCCCTCTTTCAATGTCATCACCCACCCATGAATTCATCACATGCACCTTATCACATTTGATCCCTCCATGCTCTACATCCATGAATTCCACTTATCAAATCAACGGCTAAGATTGGTTCTCGCAGTTCTCGTACGAAAAACAGCTCTTGTTTGAACCGTCTCCTGTTTATATATATATATATATATATATATATATATATATATATATATATATATATATATATACAACAGAATACAATTACACACTAATATACTCATAAATCTACACATTTTGTCCTCGGCGAGAGTTAAACCCATGACCATAGGTCAAAAAAAAATCTTCCAGCACCTTATAACGCTAGACATCATATATAATTTGCCCTTTAAAACACTTTACCAGTTAAACTAAAATAAGCTTAAATTTTGAGTGTTGAATTATTTAGAAATAAAATTTATGCGTTAATCCGAGATATACTTAGATTTTAATGGTTAAACCATTTAAAAATAATAAATTTGAGTATTAAATTAATCAAATCTTATAATTGAAGGATTACTACATTTTTAAACTTTTCGATAAATACTTTAGCAAAATTAATTAACAAATAGAAAATTATATTTTATTGCCTTCATGTTTTATTGCAAAAATATTTGTTGTATTTCTTCACACGCTTATCCGTTTATTTTGTAATTTTATGTTGAAACTTGAAAGTACTTATTATAATATATAACATTTAATGCAGAAATTACATGTGGTAAATTTTTATAATATATTTAACAGGTTAGCTATTGAAGTTCACGATGTTTGTATTCGTGGAGTGGGAAATGTATAGAAGTTATATTCTAGATCAAAGTTTCAAGCCTTTGTTTCTACAACGAGACGCTTTTTACCCACGCGTTGCAGCGGGGTATTAGTGTGAACACCTCATCTAACGTATTCCTCTCTCGCTATCTCTCTTAAGTTTTAATGTATAATGTTTAGTCTAAGTTTAAATATATTTGAAACCGAGTAAAATTTACGATAAAATAGTTATCGAATGAGATCTACTTTTTAGTATAACATTACAGAAAATACATTTTTGTAATAAATTCCATATAACGATAAAATTTATATCAAAACCCAAATTGTAAAAATTAGGTGACGTTTTTAATGTATTTATGGAATCTTTCAAAATGTAAACATAGAAGGGAAAAAATTGAATGTAATATAGTAAAATAAATATAATATTAGCAGAAGCTTTGAGAACTTTTACAAAAGAAAGGCATACAAAAAATCTAGAAAAGGGAGAATGAGCTGGGGCTCGAACCCTAGCCCTATAACATGAAAAACACGGATCTTACCACCGCACCAAAATATCATTTGATAATTTTTTCCGACAATAATATATATAACAGCTAATTATTAGTTATTGTTATATATTGACGTGATTGATTTCCTTTTATATATTCCTTTTCTTTCTTTCTTTTTTTGGTTTTTTTTTTGCCTCTTTTCCTACTCCAAAAAAAAATATTTCTCACCAAAATTACGGTAATTCTTCTATTACTTATTACATATAAATAGTATTTTTTTAATTTTCTTTAATTTAACAATGCTTATTGATTATTATGTTTTACTTTATTTTTTTGCCTTATGTTTTTAATATTATTATCTCTTAATATTAGTATACTTTTGGAATTTTGATTTTTTTTTTGTCTTTTTCACATTTATAATTTCCTAATACCATTACGTTAAAAGATACGAGCTTTGAGATTATATGGAAAGTTTTTAAAATAAAAGGATTTTATAGAAAGAAAAAAACAAATATTTTATTAAGATGTTTAAAAGGTTAACAAACAATCACTTTTTTATACCTTTTATAATAAACAACATTAGTTTATATAATTTGTTTGTCATTTGAAAATAATTCCATCTTTTGTTGAATGCTTATGTATATTAACATTAGTGATGGAAGTTGGATAAAATTTTGACGTCTTTTAAGTTATTATTTATATAGTTCTAAACTCTTTGGAATAAACAATTAAAGTAACAAATAATAATGTTATCCCGTTGCGAAACACGAGTTAATTAAAACCTCGTTCATGTACATAGACTATAACATTTAATAAGACAAGACATAGATATTTTTTATTATACTTATAAGCCACAAAAACAAAAAATATAAGTTTTATCATACTATCATTAAAAATAAAGAATCTTACAATAAAACCATTGAAGATCATTCACCAAATTTAATTTATAACAATATTCCATATAAATGTATGTTCAATTGAAGACGAAATGCATATCGATCTCATGCCAAAGATTAATTTATATATAACCATAGCTACCAACTTGAAGGTTGGTATATAAAAAGTGTTAATCTTAGATTTAATTACATTCTATCAGTTGAGATGTATTACAAAGAAAACTATAAGAATACTATTATTTTTTACGTAAGCCGTCGAAGACTGTTTGCTAAAGAGGATCCCTTTTATCAATCTGAAGAAAATTTTGCTGATCTGAAGATTAAGTTACGCTGAAGTAAGTCTTCACTGAACAACTGGTCCCCTCAACGGTTACACATGTCACTGTTGTCACTTTCATTGCAAGATCATGTGCTGCAAGCAATTCAATTTCGATCTGTCCTTCCAATTGGCTAAGAAGTTAGTTAGAGTATCTAGCTTACTTTTATTTACATGATTACATATGTGATTGTTTTAGAATGCTAAGTTTAATGTACGAAATATAGAAATACTTTGATTGTGTGTTTGAGAAGAGTATCGACTCTATGTGTTTCAGTAGTCATAGTTTGTTCTAAGTACTCAAGTCTGGTCTTGCGTATTTGTGGAAGTTTGCTTATAAATATAAACAAACTTTGAAAAAATTTGTGAATTTGATTATATATACTTATTTCCGCACTTAGAATCATTTCTTCTTTGTGAGTATTACATCTCTTTTGAAAAAAACAAAAAAATACTTCTAAAAACTTCACAAGATCATAGTCACGTTTAATGCATATGCAATAAGAATAAGTATAAAAAAGGATCAATAAAATTAGAAAAGTATTTGATATATCTTTTAAAATTGCAAATATTACTGATCTTTTATATAATGTCAATAAAATAAAGTTAGTAATATAATTTCTTTAATCGAACAACTATTAACCATGCATTTAACAATATTTTTCTAACAAATTAAGAGCAAATCAATCACAATCCTACAAATTTAAATATATATCCCTTACTAATTAGATGAGTACCAAAAGATAATAAGTAATTAACTTTTCAGAATGTTGGTTTGTTACGATATTAAGTTATTAATTAAGGTGGCTTTAAACGGAATTATTCATACAACAACACTTCATAATGTTTGTAATTATTATGATACCAATCTTATTATTGGTTTATTAAAGATCAATTGACGGGAGTGAAATAATTGACTAGAAACAAGGCAGCGGAACCAACGGTGTATTATAATACCACCAACTCACTAAAGAAAACATTGAAACAACTTGCCGATTAAACATTACTACAGCTAGCGGGACCAAGGTACGAATTTAAAGGCTAATTATTACACAGGTTTTGATAACTTACTGAATTGTAGGAAAAAAACATTAAGATAAGAGTTAATTACAAAAATAGTTCATATGGTTGTTATTAATTTTCATTTTTAATTCTTTAATTTTAAAAATTATAAAAATAGTCACCGTGATTGTTATTTTTTCACTTTTAGTTCTTTAGGCTAACCCAGTTAAGATTAACCGATAGTCAAAAGGTATTTTGGTTATTTCTTGAATTCTTTCCTTATCCTCTTTTTCAAATAGGTTTTACATGTTATAATAGATTTCAAACAGAGAATTTCAATGTTATCCTTTATACTATTACCAAACATCATTCTAACTCTTTTCTTTTATACTAAAAACCTAACCCCCATGGTTTAATTAGTTTCAACCAGCTTCAAACTTCTCTCTCACAACCACCATTCTCCTCCGCATCATCACCGCCCTTCTAGCTATTGGAGCTCGACCACCCCTGCTGCGGCTAAACCCCAACCTTCCGGTCCTCCTTTCTCCCCTACTGCCGCTAAACATCAACATGCTCCTCCTCCCCTACCGTCGCTAAACACCACCGCCCTTCTGTCGGTGCTCGACCACCTCCGACGTGGCTAAACCCTAGCCCGCCGGTCCTCCTCATTGCCGCCGTGCAAGTTTTCACATCGACGAGTCTTGTAATGCTCCCTCTTTCTCTCTGGTACGTCGGTGGTTCTTCGTTGTCAACAACTTTCAAATTGAGTTTCCCTTACACCCTTGAAGGTTTGAATTCTACTTTGCCCTCTATATGTTACTCTTGAATTATACTTCAAACTTTCCATAAATGAAACAAGATTACTATTCTTAAAAATTAAAAACTAATTTATTTTATTCTTATCCACAACGCTAAATTCTATGATTATCAAAATCCAAATAGTAATTAAAGATGTATCAATAAACTTACCGATGGATAGTAGTATGGCGCGCAGTTTAAGCGTCCATGCGAACATTGAGCCGATAGCCAAGAGCGTCGGTTTTTTGTGAAAATGAAGAGGTGATTTTTTATTTTATTTTATGATTTGACGTATTAATAAATTGATAACATAAAACAATATTAATAGCCAATGTGGTTTAGCCCATCTGGTAAGGCGCTCCCCTTCCTCACAAGAGGTTGGGAGATCAAATCCTGCTGCATGCAGTGTGTTGAGGGTTTTTCCCTTAGGAGTTTCCTCCATGGAGTGAAGGCGTGGTGCTTGAAACTTGGTTAAAGCCAAATAACGAGAGGTGGTTGAAAACCCGCCACCAAGCAATTCGAGTCTACACTGGAGAGCCGGGGAAGTGTCCCCATCTGCTGGTAAAAAAAAACGTACAATATTAACTACTAAGTCAACGAATAGTTCTATGTTTCATCTAAAAGTCTCGACTTAAAGCTATCATTAGAAAAAAAATTGAAACCTGATATCATACTTTCAAAAATGGTGACAAACTTACGAAATTCTTCCTGCGATATATTATCTTTAGAGCTTATGAGATTAGACGTCGATTCCCCAATTAATAGAGTTTTGTGTTGATAACATGTTATGAAGAGTACGAGAGAAAAATATCAGAACGTAGGAAGTAATATTATATTATTATGTATTATGTTATCTTCTATATATTGGGTTATAATAAATAAGTTTTATCTACATCGATTCATATCTCAAATAATCTTATCTAATATTAGAAAGACATATATCAATATTTAACCATATATACCAACAATATATTTTTGTGTGTAGATCAATTGATTAACCACTTCATATATATATAGTTATTGGGATCTTGGGTTAGATCCATCCAGTTGTAGTTGTGGTGGCGTGGGTGACAAGAATTGCCAATAATATTGGAATCAATTACAGGGGCCATTCGCTCGATCATCTTGAGATTACGTCGACTCTGCATTTATTTGGACCACCAAGGCTCGACCGATGGTCCACAATCCTCTTGACCACTAATATTCTCTTATAAAGTTACATTTATAATGAGCCCGTACACAATACAACAAAAAAGAAAAAGGCACACCAAAACATCAGTGTGTGACTGTGTGGTCGGAAAGATGGAAAATTAAATTATATACCGATAATAAACTCCTGCTATCTCACACGCTTATTACATTGTTTTGTAATTTCAAGAAGGTGATTTTGTTGTATTACGCTATAAACAATAAGGTTATTCGGGGTGATAAGAGTCGATGTCAAAGGCTCTAATTGTCGTTTTTATTGACTTTACCGGTGAAATGTTGCCACTAATATTGCTTCATCACTGTGGTCAAAAGGTAACTAGTGTTATACCCGTGCGTTGCTCGGGTACGTAAATAAATTTTTGTATCAATACTTTTTATACATACTCTTTTAAAAAATATAAATTATATTTTAAATCTAAAAGTTTTTAGTGTAATACTAACGCGTTTTACTGTTAATAAAAGTAATATTTATGTAATGGAAAAATAAAAAATCACCCTTATCACGTTAGAACGCGTGAATTGGAAATATTAGGGTAGGGAATTTTTGTTATTTTAAAATGTCCTTTTATATATATATATATATATATATATATATATATATATATATATATATATATATATATATATATATGGTAAGGTTAAATAAAGAACCTCTCTTAAACAAAGAACCTAAAGAACCTCCCTAGTGATGACATGTGTCACATAGTCTAGGGGCAAAAAGGGAAATTAAAAAAAAAGAAAAATCGGCGCCTACAGCCCCAAGCAAATCCCCCCAACAAACTTAAAAAAAAACCCCAATTACTTTAAATGATCATAACTCGTTCGTTTTTAACAATTTTAACAAAAAAATTATACCATTAGATTCAGTTTTTCGTCCTCTTTCAAACAAGACCGGACTTGATATATTTATGAAACTTTTTTTTTTTAAATGCAAAGTTTGCATTTTGAGCTGGGTTCATTCAAACTCAAAATGCAAAATCCGTAGTTTGCATTTTGAGTTGGGTTCATGCAAAATCCGTAGTTTGTGTTGGTGCATACATGGTCATACATTTAAAAGTGCACTCCTTGTTTTGATGATGATAAAAATATACACATGTGATACTATTGCTTATCAAAATTATTCATATGTTCATATCTATATTCTTAAAGAAAATTAACAAGCCTCAAATTGATGATCAAGTGAAGTACAAACAAGTAAAAGACTTCAATTCAACAAGAAAAGAAGAAATCAAGATAAATCAACATTCACGGTCGATACCACGGTCGACCGTGAATCAACCGTCGCTGCTCAGCTCACAACTCTTAAATGTTGTTCTTCTTCAAGTCAACCGAACTCGTACTTAACAAGTGCAGATGATATCTTCAAAGCCGATGACGAAGATATCTACAAACAAGAGTTCGAATTATATGAGCTTACAAATAAAATAATTAAATTAGTTTATGTTTTTATAAAATTATTTTTATAAAAACTTTATAAAAATGACAAAGATTTTATAAAACTCAATTGTGTTGGTTGATTAAATCTAAGACTTCCTATTTTAAGCAAATAACAAACACAATCCTACTTTGAAATAATACACCACCATAATTAGCAAAGGAATCTCCCAAAGGGGTAAAATTCCAACATGCTTTGTGTATTGGTTTCCAAACTTCCATATATGTGTTTAAATTCAAACTTTAAGAGTATGGGATCAACCAACCTTTTGAACATATACTTTTCAGTTGATTTTTATGGTAAAAATGAGTTGAATGTGGTTTTAAATAAAGTCCAACGTCTATATTGCAAAGAACAAGAAAGTTCAGGTACCTCACGGTTTTAGCCACGGTCGACCGTGGATCGACCGTGAGGGTACTGGACAGCTTTTGGACTTTCACCTTTTTCCTTATTTAAACCAACTCAAACCTCATTTTTTAGTATCTCTTGCACAAGCAAAAACACATAACATATATTCTTATCTTGTGAGCTCGTATTCTTTGATAATTCATCTATCATTCAAGATCAAGAATCAAGCAAGAGCAAAGCTTTCAAAGCTTAAACAATACATCATCTTTCTATATATTTTGTAATAGTGTAAGGATCAACTCTAGCCTTTCAAATTAGAGTGAAGTAAGGATCATCTCTAGCATTTAGAATTAGAGAGAAGTAAGGATCAACTCTAGCCTATAGAATTAGAGTGAAGCAAGATTATCTTTACCTTACTTGCAAGTTTGAAGTGTTAATTCTTGCAAGTGAAAAAGAGAAGTGTAAAAGGTTTATCTCTACCTTCAAAGAGAGAAGCTAGTGGAGCAAACTCTTGGTGGGTGAGGCCAAGGAGTGGATTTAGTGCAAGTTTGTTAACACTTGCATGAACCACTATAATTCTCTTGTCTACTAATTGGTGATATCTCTCTACCCTTATTCTCTTTATTTCAAGTATATATATATTTGTTGTGTTATAAACTTCAAGAAAAATATTTTTAACACAACTTACAAATTTTATAAGTGTAAAAATTGGTAAACTAAGTTAAAGAACCTATTCACCCCCCCTCTAGGTTCCAACAGTTTGCATTTTGAGTTGGGTTCATTCAAGCCCAAAATGCAAAATTCTTAGATGTTTGATTCATTCAAGCCTAAATGCAAAATGCAAAATCTGTAATTTGCATTTTGAGTTGGGTTCATTCAAACTTAAATGCAAAATGCAAAATCTGTATAGAACATGCAGAATGCAAAAACATGCAGAATGCAAAATGCAAAAAACATGTAGAATGAAGAATGCAGAATGCAAAAAACATGCAGAATGAAAGAATTCGAAATGCAAAACACATGCAGAATGCAGAAATGCAAAAAACATGAAGAATGCAAAATGCAAAAAACATGCAGAATGAATAAATGAAGAAAGCAAAAAACATGCAGAATGCAAAAAAATGCAGAATGCAGAATGCAAAAAACATGTAGAATGCAGAACGTAAATCCGTATAAACATGCAAAATGCAAAAAACGAAAAACGCAAAATTTATGATCTAAGACGAACCATTTGTGACGACTGCAATGTCATTAGCGACGACTTTGCTTATCTGCGACGACAGATTTAACTTCATCGTCGCTAATTTCTGATCTGAGACGAACCTTTTGCGACGACATTCAGCTCATTAGCGACGACATTCAGCTCTTAGCGACGAGCTGCCAAAATGCAAAAAAAATGGTGTTTTTCCTGTAAAGTTGCCAAAATGCAAAAAAAAAAATTCATTTTCAAATTTTTTTTAGAAAAGTATAGGAAGAGTGATCTTGTTTGAAAGAGGATTAAAAAACTAAAAGAATTGTATAATTTTTTTGATTAAATTCACAAAACTTAAAAATTTATGGCAATTTAAAGTTTTTGAGGTTTTTTTTAAAAAAAATCGTGGGTGTTGGGGGGATAATTACATTTTTGCCCTATTCTTCCTAAATTAATACATAATAATTACAGTTTTGCCATCGATCAATCTCATCCATTGATATTGATGATCCAAAGGTCCAGATTGGTTCTTTAGGTTCTTTGTTTAACACATGGTTCTTTATTGATCCAATTTATATATATATAGGGTAGGGTTATTCTACAAAGAAAATAAAGCTACTAAATGTAAGGTGAAATTTGGACCAAAAGATCTAATCAAAAGTCAAACAAAAAAGTCACTATTTACAAAAGGAAGAGAAAACGTGTGAATCCCTAGAACCGCCGTCGGCCAAATCAGAGTAACCCGGCGTCGGCCAAACTCTGTTCCCGTCGGCCAGATGCATAGAAGACGTAGTTACGATGCACGGTGGCGGCAGATACACAGTGGCGGCAGATGCACAGTGGCGGTTGAGTTTCATCAATGAGTCATAGATTGTGCATCGATGACTCCAAACCATGGATTGTTCATCAATTCTGACAAGAAACAGATCGCCGGTCATGGATTGTGCACCGACGAGCGAAGAACGGAAGAAATAACTGTAGAGAAATTATACATCGACGAACGGCACAGGCGTGGAATACGCAATAT
The DNA here is from genome assembly GCA_947179395.2 of Pulicaria dysenterica. Classification (NCBI taxonomy): domain Eukaryota; kingdom Viridiplantae; phylum Streptophyta; class Magnoliopsida; order Asterales; family Asteraceae; genus Pulicaria; species Pulicaria dysenterica. The sequence goes on from OX359288.1 coordinate 98,013,848, forward strand.
CGGTAAGAGACGGTCGGAGACGGGTACCTGCAACAACAATGTAACCGGCGACGTAAAACAGGAGGCAACACAACCTGAGATCAGGCAAAAGCAGCGGGTGCAAAGAAGCAAATCAACAGCGGCGTTTGTAGAGGCGTTTGTAGGGTTTTTAGGTTGGGAGGTCGGTGCGGCAGAGGAGCTTCTAGGGTTTGCGCAGGAAGAATTGAAACATTGGGGACGTGGGTTGGGGTCTTGGGACGTGGGTGAATAATTAAAAGGTGGGGAGAGAAATTTTATGTATTACATATAATATCCTTTGACTAAAAATGCCAAGTGTGATACCCTTATTTCTCCTTACATTAAGTAGACAAATTCTTTTTTTACTTGAACCTAATTATCTCTCTCTCTCTCTCTCTCTCTCTCTATATATATATATATATATATATATATATATATATATATATATATATATATATATATATGAATAAGTTCATTTGAGAACCATTATTAGTGCGAAAACCGCGAGAACCAATCTGAGCCGCTGAGATTGGTTTTTACTATTCTCGCACTAACAACGGTTCTCGAATAAACCCTCCCATATGTATATATATATATATATATATATATATATATATATATATATATATATATATATATATATATATATATATATATATATGAGAATCGTTTTTATTGCGAGTAACGCGAACAACAATCTTGACCATTAATTTAATTAGATCAACGGCTAACAAAAATGACGTCTCATTAATGATGCATTAATGGTGGTCCACCTGGACATAATTCAATGCTATTGATGGATAACAAATGTTAAGAATATACTGATTTTTAAAAAAATATCATAATACGATAAAAATTATACGAAAACGTAGATAAAAATGAGACGATCGCAAATATGTAATTATTTTTTCTTGAAACAAAATATATCACAAGTTATTAAACATTATTTATAAACAACCTATAATTAATTATCTTAATATATAATTTTGTATAAAACCCCCTCTAATTTTTCATAAATCACCCTCAAATTTTCATTTACCCCCTCTCAATCTAATTTAAAATTGAAGTCGACGGTTTTTTTACTTTATGCCCACTTACTGCCAATTGTATTTAAATATATGTCCATGTCACATTTCCATGTTACCATTGACGTGTTATTTTGTTGACAGCTCAGCAGTTTCTCACTCTATCAACAATATATATATATTAAATTACTATTGTTATCGTGGCTATTGCCAAATGTCACCGCTAGCTAATAAATAGTATTCTCGTTATTACTTATAGTGTTGGTCTGTTTATAGCATGCAAAAAATATGATACTATATCCAAAAATTATAAATAATCTGCGTATAATATAAAAGTATTAAACACGGATAAATTATTACAGAATTCCAAATTTTTGTTTATTTATTATGTGTTACACAAACACGTCTATTAAACAATAAATAAAACATTAATTACTCGTCATCATTTTTATCGTCTATCCTCCTTGTTCTTCGTTCCTCTCATTATCATTTTGAGTCGCTAACGATCGACAAAGCTACCCTCTGTATCCGAGTCTCCAAAGCATGATTGATATCGTTTTCCCTCAATTCCCCCATAACATAGTCGGTAAAGCCAGCTATCTTGTTTCTTGGAGTTATGTAATATACAAACTAGATAAGTTCTAATTTCACTATGAAATACCAATGTAATATATAAAGTCGACAGATGCCATGTATGAGCTTTCATTAATGCAATTATCCTAAAGTCACTGCTTACAGATTTTCTACATAGACATCTGATTAAATCTTTGCTGTCGACGTATGCTTTCGACCTCTCAACAAAAGAGTCGAGTCATTGCAAGAACTCGACAAAGTTATAGTTTTCATCGGTGTCCAGGTCTTAACAATAGACATGATGCAACTGAAAGATAAGGGGTTTAGAGTTTACGAGTACTAAAATAAGAATGCGTGCCAAGAACAATTAAAAGTCTACAAGCAATTTGTACCAGATCCCCTTCTGTCCAATCTATCAAATATGCATCTTACAATCATAACTAATTATTAACTTACTAATCAACGTAGTAATTTGCAAATGATAAATCCATTATTTCAATGGAGCTAAACTATCAAGCCAACTTAAATAAACTCATATATAGCGATAATGTTGGTCTAATTATATTAAATATCAATCTAATATTAAAGTAAACACCACAATAATATGAACGCGTATGAAGTATATGTACGTATGAGAGAGACGAGAACAAGATGATAAAATGTGAAATTATGAATCCTTAATGATTTAAGGTTTGTATGTCAGTATTTATACTTATAGGGTATTTATGTAATACACCTTATACTATGACTAATGTTATAAACATAAGAAACTATACTAAAAATATATCAAACACAATATTAAGTATTAACAGATATTATACAAGTTCTCCCTATATAGACCTATCGAAGAAAACCCTTATTTGTTTACGGCATTAGCAGCGACAATTCAAAATTAGGGTGGGAAAACTAAATGCTTAATCTTGATTGCTTTTTGGTCTTTCTGTATACAAAGATGGTAGGGAAAAGACTGATTGTCATGAATCCTTATACCAATATAAGTGTGCTTATAAATAAAAGATATCAAAGATCAATTTCATGGTCATCCTATGTATTTGTTTCCAAAGCTGCATATTATAACTAAAAACACAGTTACACAGTCCTAGAAATAACTAAAGAACTCCAATGTACGTATTGTTAAAATAATGTTAAAATTACAATCAAATTGTGAAATAGACAAGTATTTTACAAATCAGAAACTACAAAACTTGTTCATAACTTCATATAAACCAATTCTTATTAATTCAGTATCATAAAAATACTAAAATCTAAAAGTAACAAAATTTACCAAAATTGAAAATTTAGTATGGTTTTGGACCAGTCAAGATCCCAATGGATGATGTGGTATGTTTCTTGATCAGTTTCTGTATTTTTGAATCAGGGCAAATAGCCAAATATCCATGCTTATTGGGCCTGGCTCTGAATATTAACTTTGTTATGTGTGTTCATTTTTATGGCCCAATTACTATTACTCTTTAGTCTTTAATAAAAAGGTTTAACTAAACTAGTCTACTAGCTTTGACTAAAAGTATTGTTATATTAATACGCATTTGTCTGATATATGGTATAAATAGCTTACTAAACTAATTGTTTGTTAATTAAATGCTAGAAATTCACAATAGGATAAACTATACACTGATTCAACTCAAGAAAGACAAAACCTTAAAAAATGACCTCCAATTAAAAAAGTAAAATCTGTTTTCAATCTGTCACCAAAATGGTGAAGAAAATTTTTAAGAAAACTGGCTATTAAACTCATACACAATGGTTGCCAATCACAATCTGAGAACTAAGAAGCAACAACAAAGTTTCACAGTTTTCCCCTTTTTTGAGAGACTATTCTTTCTTGAAAAAAAATGAAGCCAAGCACTCATCTGCAATCTCCTGTAAACACCAGTCTGCACCATCAATTTATCTTCAATTTTTTTAACATAGCCCATCATGTTGTTCAACACTTTCCACAACCAACCCTTTGAAAGTTACACCTTGACTTTTCAGTCCCTGCACCAACTTTACCTGTAGCACTAATATTTTAAATTAAAAAACCTTAAACTATCAAATTAAAAGTTAAAGAATAAGCCAATGGGGTTTAGCTCATTTGGTAAGACGCTCCGTTCCTTACAAGGGGTTGGGGGATCAAATTCTGCTGCATGCGGTGGGTTGGGGTTTTTCCCTTAGGGGTTTCTTTCATGGAGTGAAGGTGTGGTGCTCGAACCTTGGTTAAAGCCAAATATCGAGTGACGGTTGAAAACCCGCCACTAAGCAATTCGAACCCATACTGGAGAGGGGGGAAGTGTCCCCATTTGCCGGTCAAAAAAAATTTAAAGAATAAACTCAATAATGAATGTCTTATGAGAAGATATGGTTCAAAAGGTCTTAAATATGAGAAGGTCTACGAAAAAAAGATGTAGTTTTTAACTTTTCAAAATAAGCAAAAATAAGACAGAATAAGATCTTATGTCTGCGGCAAAACAAACAGTCTTATTGAAAAGATTTACGTGCCCGCAGACCTTTCTATAAAATAAGAACTTATTTGAAATAACAAAACCAAGCCAAGTAATATTATGTTCACTAAAAATAAAATGTACTAACATATAGGGTACGTTTTCAAGGTTGGCAATCTAAAATTTAGAGTATGGGATTTGGATTGTGCAAACGTATGAATGAAATAAAATAACCTTTCGGGAGACATTTATCCTCTAACTTACATTATGGATATGTTCGACAACAGAATTATAAGGGTTGAGATCTTGGTTTTTATAAACTTAATCTATTAAGTTTTGTTTGTTTATCAAAATTTTGAAATGAATTATAAAAAATAGAATCCACTTGAAGTAGCTTATGGGATTAGGATTGAGATTATTATTAAGTTATATTACCAGATTACCCCCATGGAACTAAACCTGGTTATCCTCTCAACCCTTAAATACGATTGATATATATCTTTTCCAGCCCATAACTCGAGTTTAATGTAAATTCATATGTTCTTCTATGTGCTTGTATTTATTTGTGTAATGTAATGATATATTTTTATCATTAGTTTGTTGATATGTTTAAATAATATATTTATCATTTGTATATATTAACTAATTTATGGTTAATATGTCTTTTTACGTTATTTTATATCTTCCAACTTCAACTCTAGTTGCAGTTTTTATATTAGACACTTTTTGATAACTATAATTCCTCATCCCCAATCTTCAGCTTTAGTCCCAGCCTGTCCAGTTAATTATGACGAATATACACATCTACAAGAAGCTTGAATCCTCAATTGTAAAGAGAAAGATCACCTTAAATTACAGCTTGATATACTGATAAAAAACCTTCACCTACACCATATATACCTCCACCAACATCACTTATTTCTAGTCCAACCTATATTTTCGAACCAAGCTTTTTTTCTACATCATAATCTAATTTCCTTCCACATTCAAATCTATAAAAAGAATTAAGAGTTTAACCAATAATATTATCTCTATGCCTAATGATTAAGTAATGATGATAAATTATATTAGGGTAAAAAAGTTATAGTAAATAATATAGAAGAGCGTCAAAAGAAACATCCTCTCTAATCAAATAACCACGCTATCGTAAAAGAGAAGGTTACGGTACAACACCGTCATTTAACTCATTGTGCACACACTTTCACATCACATGCACATAATCGCTAACGTACATTCACAAATATCTACCTCCTCCACCAACATCATCATACTCACTGTCAACGCACACTCTCTCGTTTTAGTGAAGTATATGATTATAGAATATGAAATCTATTAAACAAGAGAGAAGGCGTGTTTTTTATATTTTACCGTATATAACATATATTTAGGAAAAAAAACAAGATATTACATTTAAGATTAAAACACCTATTACATTTTAAAAATATAAAATCATCTAGAAATGTATAATTAGAAAATATTAATTAAATAATTATTCATAATGTTAAAATTATCTAACACAGATAATATTGTACTTATAACCTAGTTTAATAAATAAATATAAAAATAACTAAATTTTAAGTATCATCTTTAATCTTTAATTTTTATCTTTAATCTTTAATATATATTAAAAGAGTAGGATTATGATATCATCAAATATAAATTAAAACACATCAAATATAAAAATTAAAACATAAAATATAAAAATTAAAACATAAAAGATATAATTAAAAAAATATAAATCAAATAATAACATTCTACTAGAAACAATGTTATCCCAATCGTATGGATAAATATTTAAATTTTAAACTTTAAAAAACTATGAATATTTAAAATGCATGAATTTGAAAAATTACATGTAACTCGAATTTAAACAGAGTTTATTAAAATCTTTAATCTTTCTTTAATATGTATAAAATAATAAGATTATGACGTCATAATATATTAAATCAAGTACCTTATTATTTGTTATTTCTGTTTTTCTATCATGATTTATATTTTATTTTGTGATATTATTTATATACAGGGTATTTATTATCGACATATGTTATACATGAAGTATTATTTGTTTAGTTATTAGTTTATACTTTTTATATGTTCTACGATTATGTCTGTATATATAATTTTATCGGGGTGTTAAACTAGTTATCCTCGATAATTTAATTATCAAAAATGTGTTTTACCATTTAAAATAACGAAGAAAATCTCTACACGGCGGTTAAAGATTTAACCGCTTTATGACATTCATCTCTCATTTGCATTCTCCGACAAATCGGAAGATTTGCCCTAATTCTTCAACACAAGAATCGGAAGAATGGAAGGACCGCTGGAGAGATACCATAAATTAAAGCTTCAAGAATCCTTTTCTCAAGTCTACCATTATCCTTCAGCTTGCAGAGAGCTTGCTTTAATTCTCAAACTCTCCTATTCTAAATTCCCCAAAGTTTTGCAATCTACCGTCTTCCAAGACGTCCTCACCGCCTTTCGCCTTCTTCCTCGGTATCTTACTTCTATCCTTAATCTCAATTCCACTTTCGTTACCTTATTTATTGTGTTTATGACTTTCTTTATGCTATCGTTATAAAATGGCTTGCGGCAAGCAGTTAGGCTACAATTTGATCGTCAAAGTATTTGCACAATCAGAATTATTATAAAATGGTGTTAGCAATGTTCAGAATCATGGATCTGGATTGTTTTCTTGTTCTGGATATCCAATTGTAGCTTTATGCTGAATAGTTATTTGCTTGTTTCTGTAACTTAACTAGAAGGGAACACATAGACACAGAATTTTGGGGAGCATTTGCAATTGGATATTGCATCATCCATGATTATAGGGCAAGCGCACTCTATATCTGCAAAAGCAAAATAACATGGTCTTGATCAGATGTGTTTGAGGGTTTCCTAGCTTTGGTCATTTAATTGATGCCAAAGTTTTTGCTGCTTTTGTGCTTTGATAGTCAAATGTGTATGGTTATTTGTAATAAGGGATATGAGTTATGACAATATTCCGTCAGAAGATTTGGGTGGCCTAATAAAACTTGAAGATATAATTCGCTTTTGACAAGACTGTTACTTCTAACAAGTTTTTAGTCAGCATGTTACTTCATTCTAATATAAGAAAAATATGAAATCCTGTCCTTTGTTATTAGTTAACTAGAGTATACGTTTTGATTGTTTATGGAGCTTATGTGTTTATACTCATATATATGCAATCTTGTTTACTTGAATTCAGAATGGAAACCCAAGCCACCATTTCAGCAGCCAATACCCTTCTTCAGGGTGTTGAGTCAGTGTTACCTAAGCAAAAGAAGGCTCTGGCTGTGACTGAATTTAAACATGCCATTGTTGCTCATAAGAGGTATTCTAAAACTCGGCATACTGAAGAAGGTTGGTTTTTATTTACTATGATTTACATGCTCAAGAGTTCTTCATTATCTAGGGACACTTACTATTTTTGAACCAGTAAGTAATAAAATTAGATTGTTATGTAAATTCCTCAAAGTTCTATTGATTTTATCTTTTCAAAACATAGAATCAATAATTATGTTAAAAAAAAAGATACATGGACCTTATTTAAATTTAACGTGTTCATGTGAACAATCTTTAGTTGTATAACGTTAATAGGTATAGCTTATACATAGAATCTAGGATAAAGTGAAAGGCTTGTGAAGCATGAAGTTGAAATGTCATTGCCACAATAACATTATAAAGTAGTGAAGCAAGGTATTCTGGAAGAAGTTTGTGATTGCGTCAAGCCAAACTAGAGAAGATGGTGGTGGTGACACATTAATTGGGAGGAGTCTATGGTCATTCTTGCAGATAAGAATTTTGACCTGAAAACACAATCAGATAAGAAATTTGACCATGAAGTTGGGTTTATTAATATGTATGATTAGGTTCCTTCTTTTTGTCAACCTATAAGAATACAACCTCGAAGAATGATATGGGATCCCAGAATATGGTTCGATCTTGGCAACACCTCGAGGACAAGGTGTTTTTGGGGGGGGGGGGGGGGGGGGCGGAGTAATGATATAATCTGGTTATTTTTATAATAACTTAATATTATTAGAAGATATGTTAAATATTTAGTTTTTATACTTTGATAGGGTTTAGTTTAGATAAGGATTTGTAGTTAGAGCTATGTTAAGAGTAGGTTGTTATCTTTTATTATAAATAGGTCATTATGGTTGTAATCTTATGCATGCAAAATTGGTGTTTCTTATATTATCTCGTTGAAATGTTGGTTTACCCCTCTAAAGTAAATTGTGGGAGAGACAATCGACCTCTCGAAAGTCGAATAATCTATCTTTTCTTCTTGATTACCAGTTTGGTTTGTATCACACAAATGAAGCATTACAGCTCATCGTTTCTAATATGTTATAGTGTTATTTAAGAATTTGTACCCTGGAGATTTACAATACAAGTAATTTAGTGTTGAATCATGTTCAACTTACACAGTTTGTTCTCACGGTTGGTTTTATTTTCCAGATTTGGTTGAACTTCCACAAGACGTTCTTGTGCAAGTCTTCAGATTTCTGGATTTACAATCTTTAGTTTCTGCTTCACAAGTTTGCCGGTATGTTATTCTTCTGTCTATGATGCTCTTCATATCACGGTTGTAGTTTGTTTGGTTAGAATCATTACACACTTCTAACTGAGAAATTAGTTGGTCTTATAGAGGAAATTATGCTTAGGTGTCCCACAACAAGAAGAATCTTTTTTTTTCCTTTTCCATGTTAGTTAGGAACTTAGGGTAATCTTAAATTAAATCGAAATAAATATAAAGTAGTATTTTTTTTTAACAACCAGATTTCATTCATTGATTGCAAGAACGAAACTCAAAGTACAAATTGTCCGTTATACACACATTACATACTCATTGAGTAAAGGATGATCTAGAAAGTTAATCACACTTAGTTCACTATCTGCATGATCTCAGTCCCACACTGTTGTCCTTTTTCCGCTACTCTTGCTGCGCGAAACTTACGAAACAAAACAGAAACACAAAAGTTCCAAGTCGCCCTAGGTTAATTGAAAAACAAACATAAATCAACATCTTTCCACCTTGAAAATCTTGATGCTGTTAAATATCAAATGTTTCACATGCAGATCATGGAATGATGCTTCGAGGGATAACCATCTATGGCAGTTGATATATACCATTTTCTTCAACAGTTTACATACTTTCTCCGAGATTGGTAAAGTTAATGGTGGACTGATCAAACAGGAGAATTCTGAACATTCTCAAGAGAGCGTTGACTGGAGAACTAATTTTAAGAAAGCATATAATGGTATGGTGGTCGAACTCTGTTTTGTCTAAAAGAAATCAGTTAAAAGTCTGAGAGAGATCACTTAATTAACTTATTGACACTTGTGACAACCTTGGCATTTGACTTTACATGCACTATTACTTGTTTAGTTGTTTATGATCAGATTTGTTTTCAAATACAGGTTTCTCATCAAAGAAACTTCTTACATATTCTAGGGGATTGTGCACCCATTGTCATGCAATTATTTGGATGAGTGAGATGGGCAACGAAACAAATTCAAAGTTGAAATGCAAATATCACCAAATCAAACCATTATCTACTTTGCAGGTAAATTCACCAATTGTGACCCTCTTTCTTATCTTAATTTTTAAATTATTATGATGGGATTTCCAGTTGCAAAAATGGAAACCTTAATGTTTTGGAGGATCAATCTTTTGCTTAAGTAAATAAAAATGAAATATGAGATAATGTATGTTGCTGTTGCGTTACCAGATTGTTGAGTACATAGATGGTGATCATGCTTCATCAGATAGCGATAGTGATTCTGATTCATATGATGAATTTATCTCCAAGCTTTGGGCATACTCCAGAAGTGATTTTTTACCTGAGGCAAGTGTACAGGGTGGGGGTAGAGGTAGAGGGAAGCTCACTAGATAATGTCAAATGGTGGTTATACTCGGATTTTCTTACTTATTTAATTTTTAAATATATTTATTTTGTTAAAATTGTAAATTTGAAACCTTAGATTGGATTGGGATAATATTAGGATCGCAATTCAAACATCCAAAAATAATTGTAGAAATTGCTAAACAGCGAGATTTATAGAAATAGCTTGTTTGTTGTTTGTGAATAACAAACCCGGATTTGGCATATAATATGAAAAATTTCCCTTTCTATATATTTTTATGGACTCTGCGTGTAAGGGAGAGAGTGAGAACTAGTATGCTACTTGTGTTCATTGTTGTGTTATCTATACCGTTGATAACCTACGTCCTGTTCTCGAGTTTCTTTTTTAGAAAGGAAATGAAAGAATTCGGAAGGAAACCCCTTTGAAAGGTGTTCTTGAGTTTCATTAAAGGAAGGAAAGGAAGGGAAGGGAAGGGAGGGTTTGAATGGAGAGTTTAGGCTTATATTAATCCCAAACCAATCCTCCTAAAAAGAAGATGATTTGGAAGGAAATGGTTTCCTCACACTTCTTTCTGCTCCTTTTCTGTACTTTCCTCCCCTCATTAAACTCTAGAAGAGGGTGTTTGTGGTTGCATTTTCAATTTGATTTCTAGATTACTGCAATTTGACATTATATATAATTTGTTTGTAGTGTTTGGCAACCAAAAAAAAAAAAGAAGTCAAATAACTACGTTTTGCTTTCTTAAAACATGCTTTTGGAGTCTCCCACCTACTGCCACAAATCCAAATACCTCTTTCAGATGTTTATCTAAACACTTCAAATAGGTATTTAAAATATAAATATTAAAATGACTAAAACATCTGTTATCTAAGTATTTGTGATTTAGTAGCATCTAAAATAAATATTGTTGACAGTGGATTTCCATCATTCGATGCAAAATTTTGTTTGTCTTACTATGGAGTATGGAGTGTAGTCATTCTTGAAAACGTTATTAAAACGGCCTATTTTCGTGATCGGCTTGTCTCAAGAAAGAATCACATGTTAGGGACCTTGACCGGATTTTCTAACCTTTTTTGAATGGCAACAATTTATATTATTAAACCTTGGTCGGGCTTTCTGGACGTGAACGCCAACCTTCAAAGGCACACCAAGTGGGATACTTAAAGGGGCCTTAAAAAGACCGTTTGCTTTTACCTCTTATAATATTTACTGGTTACTCTTTTTTATAACAAGAAAGAATCTTTTTGCCTAAACTTTAAGTTGTGTTGTGCATCAAGGGCAATTTTAATGGTATAAACTTGTAACGCAGAAATTATGGGATTCTATTTATGCAATCTCATTGACATTTAATATCAAAGGATGTGAACTTACATACCATAATTTGAGTTATAGAATGCTACTTGCATTACATTACTGTTTAACATTTACAAAGCAATTCTAATGGTATAAATCATAATTAACAGAGGTCTTTAACGATATATAAATACATAGATCAAATGCTGAATGAAATGGGTCATGTTATCATTATCACAACAAACAAGTTGAAAGACATATTTAGCAAACGTGAAACTATGCGAGCTTCTTATCTTTAAATGATCTGCTTGGAACCTTGCTTAAAACCTTCTCATGGAGTACCTCGTATTGCTTCTTGAATTCGATCTCTGCTTTCCCAAGAAGATCATCAGCCTTACTTTTGTGTCGTTCATATAGCAATGGCACAGTGTGCAGAAGAAAAAAGCCTGCCCAGATCAAAACACGTATCTTGATACAGATATATAAAGATCCACTACACCGGAGGTGGCAAGATATGCTAGGCACTATAATAAAAATGTTACATGAACAATAATCGCGTTAAATATGATTATGAAAATTGAGTGAGTTTCGACTCTTATGACATGTTTCACATGTTTCCATTTTAAGTTTTGATCCATCAATTATATAACATAACCTAAATTGGTCCATTCACAATCTACTACACAAAACTGAAAAGATTCTTACATATGTAGACCAAGGTCAAGAGATTACAACAGCTTCCTGCAATTGATACAATCCACAAACCAGCAATTACCTGATAAATATGAAAAAGAAAATTAAAAAAAAAATCAAATTGGACCCTGCATAGGGATAACATTAGTGATCTGTAGTCATTTAGTTACACAGACAATGCATATATAATTATATATACACACACACATATATAACACATACAGGATTTAAGAGAATTGGTATGAAGATGATAACTACAAGGAAGAAAATAGAATATACAGTTAGAAATTTCTTTAGATCTTTTCCAGAAGCAATTTCACGAAGGTCCTCCAGAGCATCGTTGATTTCAAGCCTAATCATGGTGGCTGCCTGTAGAACAGTATCTTCTTCAAGGGCGACTTGTGGGAATTGTGGACACCTGGTCACGTAGAACATTTAGGTCATGAAGCTAGAATAGAAGTAGGTAAAATTAAGGAGAAAACTCGAAAGATAAAGAAAACATTACTTGTAGATGAGGTTGAGTGTATTTGCCCACAGGAAATGAACCCCAAGTACTAGTATTAGAACATGGCACAGTAGACTAAGTAAGTGATATTCGATCATTTCGAAAAGCGCCCATATTATAGTGGCAAAACCAAGAATGCCAGCAGATTTTTTCTTGTTCCGCCACAGAAATATATCAGCAGCTACCATAAACAAAATTTAATATACGATTAATATTAAGATGAACAACATAATCTCTCGAGTCTTATTGAAATCTGAATCTATATGAAAAAGAAAGAGCATCCACTGTCATATGATATCTTTCGAAAATTCATATATATGATGAACAGTTTCTGCATCATATGATCATATCAGAGTTAATAAGCAAATGGTTAAGTTTCAACATCCCTGCTACATTTCAGTAGAACAACAGGAGTGACATGTATCAGGATATAAACTGTAATTAATAAAATGGATTTTAGATGAAATTAATAGACCCTAGAAAGATAACAAAAGTCCATTCTCTGCAGAATGCGCCATCGATCAATGTCTTAAGTTGTTAAACAGATCTTCTATTAAACTCCTACAACTTATCAAGTACACAGATCAAGCTCCTTCATGTGAGAAGGAGCTGATCAACATCAATGCGATCTCTTAATTACTTGACCGATTCATATGAGAATGCCTGAAATCAAGGATGTAGTTTTCAAACATGCAAAGTCCAATTCGAATAAAACATGTACAGATGCATAATAGCAGTTTGATGATTGATCCTACAAAAATTGGTACGGTAGATTTCTAGTGGCACTAATTCGAGTTTAATATCAAAAGGATCACGCATAATATCTAAACTACAATAATCAGTTATCTAAATCAAAGATCTGTGTCAACAATTTTCCCGATTGACCAACGACTAGCAATCCATTGAAGGTAAACAAAAAAAAACATAAACCGTATAGATGATCTGCAAATCTATACAAAAACATTAAATAATAATCAATCCAGCATACCTTTGCCACCTCCTAAGAGATCGTGAACAGGCTTCTCCTTCCAGGAGACGCTATTAACCTTCTCTTTGACCGGCGGTACCGGAAAATCCTTCTTGATTTTGCCTTTACCTTCAGAATCCGATGATGATGATGATGAATCGTCGTCGTGAAACGACTCGGTGATCTTCTCTTTGGCTGAATCAACAAAAGATGATTCATGGTCATGGTCTTTAGCGGCACTATCGGCCATATTTGGATCTAGTTTACCGGTTATTCGCCGGCGAACGGAGAACGCAGGTGTTTTCTGAAAAAATTCGCTCGAATAAGAATAAGAAATGAATGAATATGGGTATGCATGAGGAGGATGTTGGAATCCGTAGCTTAGGTCAGGAGTATCTGAACCTTTAGGTTCGGAAGGGTATATTGGGAATAAAGCTTTTTTTTTCGTGCTGACTGCGGTTCAATGAATGGTTGCTGGGTTGACACTTGACAGCATTTGACATTCCGTTTATCATTGGGCTTTGGTTGTGGGCCGTCTTGTCATTTGATTGTGGTGTTTATTCAAGTCAGGCTACATTTACCTTTCGGGCTTTAGTTGGACGGTATTATTACCTTCTGGTTAGACGGGAAAAAATTATAAAAGAATGGAATACACACAAAAAAAAGAAAAAAAAAAGAATAAAGGAATAAAATAATATCGATTTCATCACCATTTCATCAACATATTTAGTTGTTTTCTCTTCAGTAATCGATTATTATTGGGGAACAGATAGATATGCGTGAAAACAACAGAGTAGCCAATGATAGTGTATTGTTAGTTATTGGGGCATATTTGTCATTTTCTATTTCATTTATAACTGGAATAAACAGAAAACGTGGATGAAGAGAGGAATAAAAAATTACATAATAAAAGAAATAGCATTACCTTTATAATGCTTTTTTTCTTTGGTAAACAAACATCTTTTTAATAAAAATATAAAATAAATATTTCCATTCCCTTTTTAATTCTATCATAACAACCATCGCCATAACTATACTGGAATTGGAACATTAAAAAAAAAAAGGTTTTTCATTCACGTGAAATTTTAAAGTTCAAAGGTTTTGACTTTAGATGACGTTTTGCCCCGATATTAGTTTTCTAATGGTTTTTTTTTTTAAGCTTATGATGTTTTCTTTAGTTTAAAAAAATAATGACAAACATGTGTTATTTTTTTTTTTTTTTTTGAAAAGCAGCATAATATATATATATAATAACAATGAAGAAACACAAGATTAACAACTGAGCCCACCTAACAATACAAGTTGTATTGTCCAGTAGGCTTTAGAAACAAAATAAGAAGACTGTTAAGCCCCTAAATGACCCAATGTTGAGAACAATTAGAAGTTTAACAGAACTCTACATGAGAGCACCAACAGCCTGCAACCAGAAGCAGTTACCAACGATTCATGATAGATCAGTAGTAAAATATGGATGTGTCAACCATTGGTTCCACTGCAGTAATTTCCCCTTTTTTGTTCTGAATTTTAACCATTGAAATGTCGAAATCTGAGCTTCAAACAGGATCCAGCCGTTGTCCGATTTGGCATCTTGAAAGATAAGATCGTTTCTTGATTTCCAGATGCCATATGCGATGGTTCTAACGACCACCTGCCATAGCTTACACCCCCAAGTGGATAGAATACTAGACCCCTTTGAATCCAAAAGATTAAGGTTGTTTGCAGTTTCGTAATATAACCCCCACCACTTGTGAACCGCCTCCCATAATAGTTTTAATTTTTGGCATTCGAAGATCGCATGCAAACCAGTTTCCACTTCGGACTTGCATCTTGGGCAGAGCGTTGTGTCCAAATCAATACCTTTGGCATCGAGATTTATAAGCGTGGGTAGTCTTTTTTGTTCTAATCTCCAAGCAAAAACAGACACTTTTTTTGGCACCAGATTAGACCAAAAAGTTGTAGACACCCCTTGATCTTGCGATTGAATATTTTCATCAAGTAGCTCACGAACCCATTTGACTGAGAAAAGACCGTCTTTGTTTCCGGAGCAGGACCAGACATCTCTCTTCCCCTCTATCATCGTTACTTCCTCCAGTTTGTTGAGTAGATGGTGAAATTCTTCCTTCACTCTACCGATGAGTACCGATTGGTTTCCAATTGACCACCTCCAATGATTTGCCACCCATTCACCCAGATCCGCAACCTGCAAAAAATCATTACCAAATTTCCTGTACACACGCTGGTAGGCTGAGGCAAGGTTGTTGTTACCCAACCAAATATCCTTCCAGAAATTTATATTCTTCCCGTTTCCTATTTCCACCTTTAGCAAAGATGTTATATGGAACCCCAATTTTTTAATGGCCTCACCCACACCAATGATACCCCCCCACATCCCCGGTTCCTTTTTTGGAATATCGTACAGTAGTCCCCCATGAGGCCCGTATATACTTTTAATGACATTAACCCAAAGTGCCCCGTTTTCCTTTTTAAATCGCCACCACCATTTTAAGAGAGACGCTAAATTAAAAGTGTTTAAATTCCCCACACCCAAACCCCCCCTTTCCAATTTACTCATGACTCTATCCCACTTAACCCAACATATCTTTCTATTTTTTAACCCGCCCCCCCAAAAAAAATGTTTTCTAATTCTATCAAAGGATACGAGAATTCCGGGAGGAGCACGAAACACAGACATGTAATACACAGGCAAGCTAGATAACACCGACTTAATAAGAGTTAACCGTCCTCCAAAGGATAACCGACTTCCGTTCCATTTAGATAATTTCAGTTCCATTTTTTTCACTACAGAATCCCAATTCGACTTGTTTCTCATATTTGCATTAACCGGCACTCCTAAATAATTGAACACGCCTACGCCCACTTTACATCCTAACTTGTTTGCAAAGCCCACCAGATCAACCTTGTTCACCGCAACCCCCCATAAGCAACTTTTTCTCCAATTAATTTTGAGCCCCGACACTTCCTGCCAACATTTTAAAAGAAGACAAACTGCTTCCAAGTTTTTCAGATTCCACTTTCCTAACAGAACCGTATCATCTGCGTACTGTAAATGAGAGATCAAGATCCCATCAGATCCCACCTTGATTCCATCGAACAAATTTTTCTCCACCGCCTCTTTTATGACCACGTTTAAACCCTCCGCGACAATGAGAAATAAATAAGGTGCTAATGGATCGCCTTGCCTCACCCCTTTCTCCGGTTTGAACTCCTTGGATGGAGACCCATTTACCAAGATGGAAATTTTTGAAGATTGTAAACAGGTTTTCATCCAGGTGATCCACTTCCCACCGAAACCCATTTGTTCAAGAATATCCCATAAAAACATCCAATCAATGCTATCGTATGCTTTTTGGAAATCTAATTTGAGAACCATACTTTTGCATTTTTTATTTTTTAAATACTTCATAGACTCATTTAGAACAAGAATACCATCCAATATTGACCTTCCTTTTACAAAAGCAGATTGTACATCCCCAATCAATTTATCTATCACACATTTCAACCTATTTGATAGCAACTTTGAAACAATTTTGTAATAACACCCTATTAGATTGATAGGCCTGTATTCATCGAAAGACAAAGGATCACATACCTTGGGGATTAGAGTGATGAAAGAAGAATTGCAGCCATTTGATATTTTGTTTTCGAACCAAAACCATTTTATAGCCACCATTAGATCATTTTTTATAATGTCCCAATAGTGTTTCAAAAATGTAAAGTTGAAGCCATCTGGCCCAGGTGCTTTGTTGCTTCCACACCCGAGAACAGCCAGCTTAACCTCATCTTCATCGAACTCCTTTTCAAGCATGCCTTTCTCAATATCCGATATCCTTTTAAAAGACCCACTTTTAAAAGATACCCTCCTGTTTTTCCTGTTTTGGAAAAAAGAACTGAAGTAATCAACCGCCCCCCTTTTGACCTCCTCTAAATTTTCTTCCCACTTTCCATTTATCGAGACCCCAACCAGGTTATTGTTTTTATGTCTTCTATTCACAGCATTGTGGAAAAATTTAGAATTTTCTTCTCCCTCAGCCACCCACTTTAATCTTGCCTTTTGCTTTAACATTTCTTTTTTAAACCTTTCTTTCACTTGCCAATCTCTCTTCAATTCTATCCATTTAACCCTTTCAGTTTCAGACAACATTTCCTCCTCAGCCTGTGATTCCAACCTTGCCACTTCCAGCCTTATTGACTCAAGTTCCTCATCCAATTTTCCAAATTTGACTGCCGCCCAACCCTTAAGCTTCACCTTGACATTGCGTAATTTCTCAAGAAACATACAGTCGGGTTTTGTTGAAGAAGTATGGATTTCCCAGGCAGCTTTTACCACCTCATCGCATTCAATGTCTTTTAACCAGGCGTTGAAGAACTTGAAGGGTTTGGGCCCCGCATCTTGCGTGTTCTGGAAACAGATAATGGGGCAGTGATCGGACACCTTCCTCTCAAGAGCTTTACATGATAAATTACACCATCTTTGACTAAAACCTTCAGAGACCAAAAACCGATCTAATTTGCTGAATTTTCTCCCATTTGAACACACCCTTGTAAACTTTCTATTACCCATTTGAACATCCAACAGATTATTGCTATCAATGAATTGATTAAAGTCATTCATATTTGACGGAATTGTGTTTACATTGACTCTTTCGTTTGCACTTCTTACCTCATTAAAGTCACCGAAACAGATAACATCCTTTGTGACATTAGCTGAATCTTCCAACAAGTTAGATAATAAACTCCAACACTCTTTCTTCTCTTGACCCACATGAGAACCATAAACATTTATGAACATTACTTCATCTGATGACCCAGCCCATTTACCCAAAATTGCCAGGAAATATCTATTTCCACATGACCTAACCTCTTTTAAAAGTCTAGAATCCCAAACCATTAATAGTCCCCCTGTCGAACCAATTGATTGTACTGTCGCATAATTAAAATTTTGATTGCCCCACATATCTTCAATTAATGATTCATTTATATAAGGCATTTTAGTTTCCTGTATACCTAGAACACTTGGTTTTTCAGATAAGCACAGCCCCTTTATGGTACTTTGTTTATCCAAAGAACCAATCCCTCTAGTGTTTAAAGAAAGAACTTTCATTATTAACATTTGACATACGATCTAGTCATACCTGAATCCACTGGTTTGTCCACAACCATTTCCCAGGAGAACCCAATCTGTTGCCCAAATGCTTTAGCTTTTTCACCCGAATCCGATAAGCTTTTTGACATCGTATTTGATTTAGACTTCATTAACCCAGCAGCAGTCACCAACTTCTGCCTAGTCGCAAGTTTTCCTCTACCCCTAGCCATCTTCTTCATCATATGAAAACTGAGTTTTCCGGCTCCATTCCATATTTTTTTTACTTTTTGCTGGTTTCCGCCATCTGCATCTGCGCTCGAAGGCTGATTATTGAGTACGTTTAAATTTTGCAGTTGGTTAGATTCCACTACAGTATCCGTATTTTGAGCCTCCACGGAACAGTTGATCTGGGCATCCCCTTGATTGGTATCTTCTTCTCTGACCTTAATCGAACCAGATGTGGAAAAAGGTGTTTCGTTGACCTCCGTATTTTGGGTTTGGAAAGGGTCAATGAATTCTGATTGGACACAGTGACCAACACCATTTGAAAATAAAAGCCCACCACTAGGACCAAATAAAATAGGATGATGTTTTGTTGAGTTATCTAGTTTGGCCATCGATTTCCTTGGGCTTAAATCAACACCACTAGAACTTGGGCTAACGGGCTTGGGCTTCTCATTCTGTATCCCATTTACCGCTTCAATCCAGGATTTTGTATTCACATTTGAAACATAAGGTATTTTGATTGCACAATCATCGAAAATACTACCCCCACCGGCAAAAGCATTTAGATCCTTCTCGAGCCCTGTTCTACCGCTCTGCCCACCTTCTAAACTGTTCACATCGTACGACATCCGTCTATTGTCAGATTGACCTGACAATTTATCCATCTCCGATCTTCGGTTTGAATTATCTTGGTTATTGTTCGCCGGTCTTGGTTTATCTCCGGCCACCATCTCTGGTAAAACCTCATCAAACTCTTCCTCCTCTTCATAGCCATCTCTGCTGGAGTCCCCCCCAGAGTCCTCCTCCGACTCACCATTTGTGGATCGCAACACCGAGTTGTCATCATCATCAACACTGTTGACCTCGTAAACCACTTCAACCCACCCGTCCTCACGCATCAGAATCTCCTTAGAATGACCATGACATCTTATAACGTATTTTTCTTTTAATGGGAATTCATAAGAAGTGTTAATTAACACTCTCCCCGCAACCAACGATTGAGCAGATTCCCAGTCACCGTTTTCCACAGCGATTGGCTCTCCCCATTTTGAAGCCAGTTTTCTGAAGTTTGTTTCCGACCAAAGATCTAAAGGTAACCCATAAATTTTAATCCACGCCATACGATACACACCGTTCGAATACTCTTTCGACCATCTTTGTATCCCGTCACACCATTTCCATAGATCTTTATCAGTATTGTTTACGAGGTTCATCGCCGTTGTTTCATTGTCACAGATCAGCAACACCTCCTTTCCCCCCAGAAACTTCCAACCTTTTACGTTTTTACACATTGCTTTTATCATCGCCGATAGGTCTTCCAACATATCTGTTCTCTTTACCTTTGCAACCACACATTTTTTCAGATCTTCAGTGCACTTACTGTTTTTCTCCAAATCCTTAACGAATCCCCAATCTTTCATGAAGTTGTACCCCTTGTTTGATTCCTTTTTGTTATTGAACTGAGCATCTTTGACCACTTCTGCGTAAGTTCTTTTGACGTTACTGCTATCTTTATTTTCGTATGACCTTTTTTGCTTGTTAACATAACTCCCATCCTGTACCATTGATGACCCCGCAACCTCATTAATGGATCTTGCCTTAAAGCACCTTAGTTTGTAAGATCCTATCCACGCCCCATTTAATGTTCTTAACAGATTATTCATGTCTTCATTTACTCCGTATCTGACAAAACCGAATCTATGACCACTCCTTAGAAGTCTTCTAGGTACATAAATATCCACTACTTTCCCATACAATTTGAAAAGCTCCCAAAGCTTTACTACTCCAGTGCTTTCAGGGAAATTGTAGAAAAAAATGGAACTTGGGTTTTTTTTATTATGCTGTCTTGTAAATCCACTAGCTTGCCTGTGTGTTTCAATGCCTGATGCTCCATGCTCCCCCCATCCATGTCTCGTACCTCTGCCATGCCCTCCCTTGCTCTCTCTCTCGCTCATTTTTTTCACTAATTCAGCCAAGATATATAGATATCTTATAATTTGCTAAAGAGGATAGTCTTAATTTTGATCTACATGACAAACATGTGTTATATATGATGAAGTTTTAAGTTTTCTTAAAAAAATGTATAATTCAACATATTTTCTAGTTTTTTAAAATGTGTTTTAAAAAGCTACTAAAGTTTTCTGGAAATAAATAGTTTCTCATTCTTTTGTTTTTGTGTAAAGATAGCTCTGAGCTCTCCTTAATTAACTTCAGATAAACATGATTCCCACCTGTCTACGGCATTTATTCTTGAAGACTTTTGTAGTTTCTTATAAACTCAAGTTTGAGACGATTTTGGGTTTTCATTATTCTCTATTATCGGAAGACAAACTTATTTTATCACCCCGATTCGGAAAATCTAGTATTTCAATATCAAATCACTAGCTTTCGTCTCGCAAAAGCTTTACATTATTTGGGATGATCCACTCGATGAAAGTTTCAAGAATCTAATATATCCCCTTCACTTTTCACAGAAGTATTTAAATAACAAAAGAACGTACGTCCCGTAATCCGTCCCAAAAGCATCCAGCATACACAATACATGTGGGGAACATAGACATGTGATCGAGGTGTTAGCTTTATAAGCTAGTGACAACACATAAACATATCATACAAGCTAGTCATCAAGATTATACTATTTATCATCAAGTGTTCCCTAGCTAGCACATCCATCGAGTGTTTAGCAATTCAACTGAAACTGTCGTCTATTAATGTAGGGTAATTAGCTGCAATTCAAAGTCAATTAACATGTTTATGAATGGCTCATGGGGACAATTGATAACAATAAATTAGTTCATGAATGGATCATATGAATGTAACAGTATCATCAACCATGTTCACGAATAATCATGTGAACTTATACATGTTGATTGACAATCATCATATACACATATGTACTCTAGTATATCACTACAAAAAAAAAACCATTTGCGGCGACAAATGTCGCCGCTAAACCTCAAAATAGCGTCGCTAAAACCTATTTGCGGCGACATGGCGTCGCAAAAATTACGCCGCAAATAGTTCGTCCCAAATACTTTTTTGCGACGTCAATTTTTAATTTTTGCGACGACATTCAACGGGACCACCTTCTGCCACGTGGACGATTTTTTGCGGCGACGTTTGTTTTTTTTGCGGCGACACATAATTTAAAAATAAATTAAAATAAATTAAAATAAAAACTTTTTGCGGCGACATTTGATTGTTTTGCGGCGACATGTAATTTTATATATTAAATAAATAATTTCTTTTTTGCGACATATTTGCGGCAACAATTGCACTTTTTGCGATGACAGATGTCGCCGCAAAAAGTCAAAACTAAATCCAGCAGCTTTTGCTGCATTTTGCGTTTTTCACCCGTTTTTAACCGGGCAATATTCAGAAAAACTGCTGTTCGGAACTCAACAAGTATAACAATACGATTTAACAAACAAGTATCTAATCGTAATAACAAACGAAGTAGAACACACGATAGTTTGAAAGTTAACAAAAACGTTTTTAAACAATCACAAGTACTCGCCTAACAAACATATAATCTAATCCTCATCACTAGACTCTTCAATATCAGCCAAGTCGGTGGTTGGTTGACGTCCGGATCTTGAGGAAATATTAGTATTTATACCTGCCGCCTGTAATATATCATAGAGATCGGATGTACGTTGAGATTGAGACTGTAGCTGCTGCAGTTGTTCGCTTTGAGACTGTAGCTGCTGCTGGACATCCCCTAACATGTTATCTACCTCGGCCTGTGAATATAATCTCTCCGTAGGCTGGGATTGAGCGGTAGATTGTGCAGCAGATACGGATGAAGAACTTAATGTTCTTCCAACCCCATGAACGTGTCCTCGACGTTCACCCAACACCGCCCTCAAAATATCTTCTTCGCTCATAGGGTTCTCACTCCCGACTTGATTGTCTCTCATGAAAACCATACGGTGCTGTGTATAAATAAGATAAAATCAGATTTTATAAATAATTTTAATGAAGTATAAATAATTACTTACATGATTTTCTTCAACATCCGAGGATGTAAAGACACCATTGCGTGAATGGTTTGTCATATATTGATCGATCAAGCTTGGGGGTTGTTGTGTTTCCGGGTCACGCTATAAACAAATTAAACGGGTCAATCATTATATACTTAATAACGATTAATATATCACACAAACGGATCGGGTCAATCATTATACCAATCAAACGGCTCGACCATTATATACTTAATAAAGATTAATATATCACACAAACGGGTCGGGTCCATCATTATATCAATAAAATGGCTGTGTGTATGTATGTATGCGTAAAATGAAAAGAAAAGCAGAAAAGAACCCTATATCTCGTAATACCTTTTGCGGCGACACCTTTTGCGGCGACAACAGTTTTTTGCGGCGACAAGAGAAATTAAATAAATAAAGAAATAATAAAATATTTTTTAGTAAATAAAGAAAATATAAAATACCTTTTGCGGCGACACCTTTTGCGGCGACATATAACTATTTGCAGCGACGTCCAATGTTTTAGGTGCGAAAATATCCCGCCATGGTTTTCGGGGGAAAAAATTGGTGGGAATAGCCTTTAGCGGCGACGTATGTCGCCGCAAAAGACTTTTTGCGGCGACAACTGCTTTTCAGATGGTTGTGGGCCCAATTTTTGTCGTTTAGTGTATGAAGAACTGTTTTTTCTTGTAGTGTATGAAGAACCCAAACACGTACACACTCCAAATCACAAGAACACGAACACCAAGTTTTTCTCAATTGTAAAATTCTTTATAAACCAAGTTCACAATTAATCAAGGGATACAATAATTTCTTTCATATGAAAAACAAACAACTAACAAGCCTTATTTATAGATAGAGATATCCTTGTTCTCCAAGAATACTTGTTGAACAAGTAACCTAATCTCATACTTATTCACGTTCTTACTTATCTATATAATAAGTATTGCTATTATATGTAACATGTACCTTGTGAACCATATCAACATGCATGCAGTAATAATAAACAATAACACAAGCATGTTCAGAACTAACTCGTTGAACATACACTACACGCACTTGTCTCGTCATGAGAACTCTTGATTACACAATGTATATAACGTGGTAAAAAGAACTTTTAAACATATACCACAATCAACTTGTACTTAGCTAAGGTTCCATGACATTTAAAATGTAGTATCAAGAATTCTATAGGCCCTCGAGAATCTAGAATATCATCAAGTATCTAACTCAACTTGAACTAAGCTTAGATCATAATTTTGGTCTTGTTCAACACTAGACTCAATATTATGTTCTCACATGGCCGGGTCCAGTCATTTGACACTGTCTAACACACCCATATGGGCTAAGGTTCAACTAGAGATGTCAATTGTCACCCAATCAAATGATCATCCACCCGATCCGATCCATCTGTGATGGATATGGATGAATTTAATGGGTGAATATCATATATGAAGTGGATATGGATGTTTAGTGGATCGGATATGGATAACGATTTTTCATCCATGGATGAATCCATTAGCCTGAATTAAATTTGATATAACTACAATTTTATATAATTAAGCATACTTTCATATATGTATTTAAATTTTAAAACTTATCTATAAATATATTATCAAAGATATATATAACTATGTAGTTTAAATTCACACTCCCTTCTATAATATTTTTATACAATTGTATCATTTCTATACGTGTGAGTGTCAAAATGAAAGAAACTATGATTCTTATCTTTTTTATTAAAAAAATATGTATTTATATCAATAAAGATCATAAATTATAGAGTTAATTGTCCAAAATGTCCCTAAACTTAGCCAATACTGTCATTTTGATCCTTTAACTTTAAAAGTGGTACATATGGTTCTTAGTGAAGCATTTTGTAGCCAATTTGGTCCTTTCTAACGTTGACCGTTGGTCAACTCCGGTAGATAAAGGTAAAATGACATTTTTGCCCTTCTGTTTTATTTTATTATTTTCCTTTAACTTTTTTGATTTAATCTAGTATTTATTAATTAAATATAATATATATTAGATATTTAATCAACAGTCACACCACCATCCCTCTCTCTCACCTCATTATCTCTTTCTCCATCACCACTAGGGATGGCAATGGATCGGATATGGATCGGATGATGCCGTATCCACATCCATATCCATTTAAATTTTCATCCTCCATATTCATATCCATATCCATTAAAAATCATTTCATCCATCCATATCCATGTCCATCGGATTAAAGCGGGTAAATGGACGTCCGTTGGATATCGATAGTAATATAGTTTTATGTATAATTTACAATTTTTGTTGCATATGTACATAGTTTCTTAAAAAACAGATAGAAACGAAAACATAACTACATATCTGCATTCACTGCATAAAGCATAGTTTGTAGTTAATCCCAAAATATTAATCCAAAATAGGTACAAACCAAAACATTACTTAATATGTAAATCTACATTCAAAACATAGAGCATGATTTATAGCTATTCCCAAAACATTGATCTTCCAGCTTACTCCTTCCTTAATTCGATACTTGCATGGTAGTGATTTTGTGGTTGTTGCATTTAGATCACACAAAAGGCTGTTGAGAGCTGTGGGCAGGAAAATAAAAGGCTGGTGTTCTCAAATTGTAACGCCACCCCTAACGAGCTTAAAATTAGAGTTAATTTAAACTTTTTAAACATCGATTATCAAAAGTGTTGCAGCGGAATCAAACACCATTTACAAAAACTACAAAATTGACTCGGCTAATTAATTACAACAAAAAGGTTAGCCAAGTTCAAAGCTACAAGCGTTACCAACTAGTTCCGACCACCGGATCCATACATATAACAACGTGTTCCCCAAAAGGTATATACAACAAAAGCTACCATCGATACCCGCCTCACCAGGCCTCTAGCATCAACCTGCGAAAAAGGTAAATCTTGCACCGTTAGCTACAACTAGCTAGTGAGCACCGATTACACATAAGCAACAATAAGCAGGCCATCATGTATCAGAACAGCACACAGGGCTATCCTATCATATTGTGACGTGACAAACGTGTCAGCAGTAGTCGTATGTTGCAGGGGAGCTAACCCCGCTCAACAACCCAAAAGCATTCCACATAGTACGCCAATTATCTATCATGTTGGTTCCCATCTATCAAGGAACCTTACTCCTTAGAGGAACGGCGGTCTGCAGGACCATTACCCAAGCGTATACTACTTGAGTACCGTTAGTGCCCGGGTACTAACTCCCGTCTACCCGAGAACCCAGCCAAGTATTGACACCCGTCTACCTGACTGACCTCCGTGTTCTCCAATTCAGTGTCCGGACAAAACTTCATAAACAACTAGTTGATCCAATAAGGATCCAGTTCATGCGCGCATATAATCACAACAATATCTTTCATATCAACAATAATAATACTAAGCATGCTGGTACAACTTTATCATAACATACCTCCATTTCCACGTATCAATACACCAGTCATGTGTCAACATATACTACAGATAACTTACCTACTGAGACTCATGGGAAACCGGTACTCACCTCGAAACTACAAGAGGCAGATATGCAATCGGGAATCCCAAGAGCACACAGAATCGTCTGAGTCACCTAACACCAATAAACATAGATAAACACCCCTTAGTATACACTACAACAGACTGCACTAACAACAGTCTCAACAAAAGGTCAACATGGCTTCTGACAGCCTCCTACGGCCGCAGGAACATGTTCCTACGCCCGCAGGACAACTTTCCAACATGTACTACGGCCGTAGTACATATGCACTACGCCCGTAGGAGTTCTTACCAAAGAACCATGACCTACGGCCGTAGTAACTATATACTACGCCCGTAGTAGGCATCCTTTGGGTAACTACGGCCGTAGGTTATGTACCCACGCCCGTAGTCTTGTTTCCATCACCCGTGGGTGGTAATCCTCTTAAATACGATACTACGGCCGTAGCAACCATTTCCTACGACCGCAGGAACACAAACAACACCCTACGGCCGTAGCAATATAATACTACGCCCGTAGGAACAACATTTACAGCGTGTTCTTGCTCTGTTCGAACACAGCTACTGTTTTACGGGTTTTTGACATAAAAATCACCTTGAATCCACATTTAAGTGTCTACACAACAATCCTAACATACACAAGCACCTATTACATGATTTCTTGCATCAAAACAACTTCAATCCACTTTTAAATCATCAATTTGTCACCATACAAAGTAACACACCAAGAACTAGGCTTTCTAGACAAATACTTACAAAGATGATGAGCACAAGGTACAAGAACAGATTCAATCCCTTGAATCCAGCTTCTAATCCCTTCTTTTCTTGCTTCCTTTCTCAAATTGGCAAGAGTTTGAGTGTGTGTGTGTTTTGCACGTACATAGTATGTGTTGTGTGTGTGTTTTAGCTTATCCAGGGGGCTAAGAAAGAGTCAAGGCCGACTCAATGGCCTAATACCCCTCTCGGGTATTTTGTTCTCCTATTCAACTTGATACACAACTTAGGGTTATCCGTTTCAACTAACGGAGATATTTTTGGAACCATTATCCAAAACCGTTCAACTATTTGTCTACTTGGTCAACTTATGACACTTTTCATAATACTACATTTTTATCCACATTTAACACTAGTTAACACCATTTAACACCAATTAGCACCAATTCATGTTTAAAACACCAATTAACATATTGAACACCAATTAACAACATGTATACTACATTTAACAACGAGACACCAATTAAAAGTCAACGTACTACAATTAAAGCTACATGTACTACAGTTTACAACTAGGCCCCATTTTGGGGTGTTACACAAATGTTGCCACGTATATAAATAATGCTGAGAGTGTGAGATGTATATTCTTAAATAAAAGTAATTAATATTCTTAATTAATAATTAATTAAAGGAGTAAGATAAGATTTTTATAAAATTCATATAATACTTAGACATATATTCTTAATAATTATATAAATTATAATGTAGAAAATTTAATTTCGGGTAAATGGATTCATCCATGGATTGAAAATCGTCATCCATATCCGCTCCACTAAACATCCATATCCGCTCCATATCCAATATTCATCCATTTAACTTTGTCCATGTCCATCACTGACGGATCGGATCGGGTGGATGATCATCGGGTCGGATGATAGTTGCCATCCCTAATCACCACCTACCACAGCCACTGATGCCGGTGATCACCACCACCACTCCTCTCTCTATCTCTTATATCCCTGTCACTCACTCTCTCTCATTGTTACCACCAACACAAACCTCCGCTACCTCCATTCAAACACACACACATACACAATCTTTCAGATCTAGCGATCAAGAAAAAGCACACACACAGACACATTCAGTTCATACGAATAAAACCCAATATGTTCAAACAAACCGCCGCCGACTCATCGCTTAGGGTTTTCGTACGATTAGGTTTTGTTAAAGATGACGGAAGTGGCTGTCGGTTTTTAAGGTTCCGATTTGGGACATCATTTTTCAGACCTGTTCTTGAAGAGGGATAGAGGAGAATAATAAGTAGGTGGTTGAAGAAGATGGCGTTGGGCGGCGGCTGTAGATGAAGAAGAGATGAAGGAGAAGCGGAGGCGGTGTGGCTGTTGTAGATCGAGAGTTACGGTGGAGTGTGCAGATTTAGGGTTACGGTGGATGGTGGTGGCGTTTGGTTGCAGATCGAGGGTTACGGTGGCGAAGTGGAAGTGCAGTGGTGGTGGGGTACAGTGGCATTTGGATGGTGGTGTAAGTGGTGGCGAAGTGGAAGTGCAATGGTGGTGGTGTGCGGTGGCGTTTGGATAGTGGTGTAGGTGGTGATGATGCTGGTGGATGGTGGCGGTGATGATGCTGGTGGATGGTGGCGGTGAATAGTGAAGATGGCGGTGTAGGAGGCTTCTAGAGGGAGGTGTTTTTGATGTGAGTGTGAGTGTAGAGAGGATGATAGGTTTTCTCATTTAAAAATTATATATTATTTTCTAATTTTTAATTAATAAAAAACTAGAAAAATGATAAAAAGTACAAACTTTACTAACGTTCAACGTTAGAAATGACGAAATTGGCTACAAAATGCTTCACTAAGGACCATATGTACCACTTTTAAAGTTAAATAACCAAAATGACAGTTTTGGTTAAGTTTACGGACCATATGTACAAATATGGTATTTCCTTTGGTGGAAAAGTTCTTTTGATATTCAATTGATGTCCATCACCCGTTAAATCCGATAGATATGATACCGACGGATAAAATTATTTTAAATGGACATGGATGATATAAAATTAAATGGATATGGATGTGCATATGACATCACCCGATCCATATCCGATCCATTATCATACCTAGGTTCAACACAATTATATTAACATCAACATGCTCAAGTGGACTAATTAAGAACAATGCGACCGTATCCCCTACAACCACTTGTATTCTCAAGAACAATAGGCATATGCGAGAAGCACAACCTCTACCTCTACAATGTAACCATTCCAAAACATCTCAATTCGGTTTCTAAGTATTTTCCAACAGTTACTAAGTTTTTATTATCTTATGGGACCATATAACATTATTTAGCATCAAAGATACAAACTAAAACGTCAAGAATCAAACATCGATTCAAAACTACTCATGAATCATGATCTATACAAATGTGTATTGACTAAAATTTGATCTTAATTTGATCAATCAGCTTTATGTGCTTCATAACACCATAATTCAGTTGATAAAGATAACCATGGGTTAATCCAGTTTTACCATGTTACATCCATGGCAAACCGCAACTTAAAAGCACCAAACCAAAAGATAAAAACAGTACTTATTTGGTTGCTAAATCTTCAATTACAATTATATGAAGTTGTTTGATTACTTGATCAATCAAGTTGTTAAACTCCAAAATTGTTGCCTTGATCTTTACTGTAATTCAGACCAATTAAACTTTTATCATACAGAACTAAATACTCATGAATCATGCACATTTACATTCTAAAGGTTTAAGTAACTACGTACACCAATTAAACTTTTTTTTTTTTCGTTCAAAAAATTTTTACGTACACTATCTAAACATTGCCGCCCCTAATTCATTTTTATTCTATTCTTTGAATTCTTTTTATCAATGTATATATAAATCAATAAATGATATGTTTAACGCATGGATAAAATATATATACTGCTATAAGCACCTAATTCATATACATAACTTTTTAAATAACAAATAATAAAATGAAAAAGTTACCATTTATTAAAGAGGTATTATAAATGTGACAAACTTAACTCTGTGTTTAAAGTAATGAAAATGTTAAGCTTAATGTTCAAAAAAAAAAAAAAAAAAAATGTGACAAACTTAACTTAAATTTTGTAGCTTACACATCTATTTCTCGTTATGTATCTATTACAAGGTTATTGAGCAAAATCTTTATTCTAAAATAGGGATGAATTTCAAGGTTTAGTTAATTTTAACTTATAAGCATTCAATAAAATAATAATATCCAAATTTTATAATATTATGTGTGTGTATACATGTAGAAAGAACAATTGATATATAATATGGAATATAACGTAGATGTTAATAAACAATATATGTAGCAAGTGGATTTAAGTTAATAGTGCCCTTTTGTCCTTTCTTACATTTCTCATATTCCTTGGAGAACCTCCAATAATTCTCTCCCAATCAAGTTAGAATATTCATACATCTACGAATTGATAAGTTGTAACTTTGTTTTTTTTTTACATATATATTTTGTTAGATATCGGGTTGTCAACATAACCGCTAAAGCTACCCCATAAGAATAGAACTTGTAGGGCTAGGGTACTCAAATATAAGAAAAAGGTAGCGCCTTGACCACAACGAATTACTTTTGGTCTAATGGTAAGCGGTTTGATCCTAACAATTGGTATCAGAGCAGGTCATGGGTTCAACCTTGCGATATGTGTAAATTGCTATGTATGGGCTTAAAACATTTGCGGCATATATTGAGGGGTGTTGGATATTGAATTGTCAACATAACCGCTAAAGCTACCCCATAAAAATGGAATCCATGAGCGGCTCAACTACTTAATATGTAAAAAAGAGGTAGCGCCTTGATCTCAACATATTTCACTTTGATGTTCCCTAATAAGCTCTAAACATCTCGCATTTTCAGAAACTTTGATTTTTTTTGTATTGTTGTTGTTGCTGCTAACTTCTCGTATTTCCATTTGTTTTAGTCAACTAGTCATATATATTATCTATTAGGAAATGATTATAATATTAACACATCATTTAACTTTGATGATATTACACTTACAAATCACTTTGATATATAATATTCCAGTTATTTTTAATGTGGATGTAACATCCATATTCACATAAGTTATGTGATATGAAAATTACGGATCACCTTTTTTGTATACTATTTTATACAATAAAAATTTTATATAAGTTATTATCGCATACTTTGTTTTTCTGTAAATATATATACAATTAACTTTTATGTTTTATCGACATTCATTAAATGGCCGGAGTGAGAGTTAGATTTGATTGAAGAAATGAAGAGTGAAATGAAGGTCACTTAGATTGTAATATTATATATATTTGAGAGTACGTGGAAAAGGTTAAAAGAGAAAAGAGGAAGATAAAGAATTGTAGTGTAGTGAGATTGTCAGCCAAATTTGTTTGGAAATGCATGGTACAATGCATGCATATGCATGAATGAATGAAATTTTGTTCACGGATCCCTCTTAGCTTAACACCCATGTGATCATTTTTTGTCCATAGACCCCCCATGGCCATCACGATATATATATATGGATGATTATGTCACCTTTTTTTCCTCTTCCTACCTTCATGTCACGGGTTATTAGTTTTTTTTCCTTTCTTCTTTTTAAATATATATAGATATCACATCATTCTTTATGCTTTGTTAGTTAATATTTATTAAAAATGATTATATATACATTCATAATACCCTTTTTCCTATGTTTTTATATGAATAACCCAAATCTGTTTTCATTATTTGCATGAGATCGGTCATGTTGTGACTTGTGATCACTGTCTGAGGCCGTTCACGACTTTATGTTAGGTTTTTCTTTTTGTGAAATGTTATAATTAAATATTAGTTGTGTTACGATATTTAAGCATGGCTGTTTAGTTTGATGTAAACAATATTAATATGCTAGAAGAAGAGAATGATATAGAATAACTTGATATTCGTAAAGTCGATATTAATTACATTGGTTAATCATACAACATCACCTAATCTTGTTATTACGCGTATATACGGAATATAAAATAAAATATAAACAATCATAACAGTATGGTAAATGAATACTTCGGTTAACCATACTTTAATTAAATAAAAATAATCATGAATAAAAATAATACAAGTTCAAACATTAATTTGTTTCCGTTTTATTTAAAAAATCCCCATATTCCAAAGCCATTATACCCTCGCAAACCACGCATGGAGACCCTTCTTTAACAAATCATCCCACATTCTCTTCTCTAATCTTTCTCTCCATTATTATTATTCATACTCACCGGAACCACCATGGAAGAACCACCACCAGCAGCGCCGCCGCCACCAACCAAAACCTACACCTTACAAGCTACTTCAATATCCTACACTAAATCCACTAACACAATATTTACACCGTTTTTACTCTTCAAAACATGCACCACCACCGCCACCACCTCGCCAACTTCCATCCTCCAAGATATCTCCGTCACCGCTTACCCTTCCCAAATCCTCGCCGTTGTCGGCCCTAGCGGAGCCGGAAAATCGACTCTCCTCGACATATTAGCCGCCCGGACGTCCCCCACTGCCGGCACACTCCTCCTTAACTCTTCCCCACTCACCCCTTCATCCTACCGGAAACTATCCTCATACGTTCCTCAACACGACTACTTCTTGCCGGTCCTCACCGTCTCCGAGACCTTCACCTTCGCCGCCGGCCTACTGCAACCCAAATCCGCCGCACAAATATCCATCCTCGTAAACTCTCTGCTAACAGAACTCCGACTAACACATTTAGCACATACAAGACTAGCCCATAAATTATCTGGCGGCGAGCGGCGGCGGGTTTCTATTGGTCTCAGCCTCCTCCATGATCCCGGAGTTTTACTTCTCGATGAACCCACCTCCGGTCTCGACAGCAGTTCGGCTTACAATGTGATGCAGACTCTGAAATCAATTGCCATTTCTCGTCGCCGGACGGTGATCTTATCGATTCACCAACCCAGTTTCAAAATTCTTTCCAAAATTGACAGAATTTTATTGCTATCAAAAGGAAAAGTTGTTCACCATGGAACTCTACCTTCTCTTGAAGATTTTTTACTTTCAAATGGTTTTACAGTCCCTCCACAGCTTAATTCACTCGAATACGCCATGGAAATACTACCACAGCTTAAAGAAACTAATCCCATTACACCAATATCACCTCCACTCACTAATCCTACACCCAAAATTCGAATCAAACATGACGAGATTCATTATCGAAGCTCCAGATTTCAAGAAATCGTCGCTTTGTATAGCAGATTCTGGAAAATTATCTACAGAACGAAACAGTTACTTTTGACAAACACCCTGCAGGCATTAATTGTGGGTCTCGTTTTAGGAACAATTTACATCAATATCGGGTTCGATAAAACGGGAATCGTGAAAAGATTTGGTTTGTTTGCCTTCACGTTAACATTTCTCCTTTCTTCAACAACTGAAAGTCTCCCGATTTTCATCAACGAGCGGCCCATTTTGCTCAGAGAAACCTCAAGCGGCGTTTACAGGCTATCATCGTATCTCATCGCAAACACCCTCGTTTTCTTCCCGTATTTACTCGCCATCGCAATCGTTTACTCTGTTTCAGTGTATTTCATAGTGGGTCTCTGTCAAACATGGCAAGCATTTGGTTACTTCGTTTTAGTGATCTGGGTCATCGTATTGATGGCGAATTCGTTCATAATGTTTTTAAGCTCCGTCGCACCAAACTATATCACAGGAACCTCGATGGTGACGATACTTCTGGCCGGATTCTTTCTATTTTCAGGCTACTTTATACCGAAAGAAAGCATGCCAAAGTACTGGGTGTTTATGCATTACTTTTCGATGTATAAATACGCTCTTGATGCTCTGTTGATCAATGAGTATTCATGTTTGATGAACAAGTGTTTGATATGGTACGATGAGAAAAGTCAAACGTGTATGGTGACCGGAGCCGATGTGTTGCAGAAAAGAGGTCTCCATGAGAGGCAGAGATGGATTAATATTTATATATTAATTGGGTTTTTTGTGTTTTATCGTTTGCTTTGTTTGGTGTTCTTGATTAGAAGGGTTTCAAGGTCAAAAAAGTAATTAACTAAGCAGTGTTTCCTTGTTCTACAGTAATTTTTATATTTATGCATGTGATTATTATTTATATATTGTCAAGATGTTTCTTTTTTTTAATGTCATAAATATAACTTCCTGCTATTCGGTATTTAAGTGTTTTATTCATTCATGGCACTTGATTTTTATTACAAATGACTGGCTTTAATTTTTAACTTCTAAATTTAGATTATTTTTACGAAAGTTTATTCTTTATATTCATATTTACTATATTAATTAATTATCTATTAACAAATTAAAAATGCTGCTAATAAATAATTATGTGTCAGAATAATGGAGGCTAATTGCTCCATGTGGAGAGAATTACATGCACGTGGCCTTATCCAAATAAATGATTTTGTTAGTTCAAATCTTGAAAATTAGATATACATGTATTATCTCAAACTTTTAGGCCGATTTGAATTAATCTCGGCAGACTCAAGAATTAGATTAGGAAACTAAATCTAATTTTCTCCTATAAATACATGGCATGTAATTGTAACCTTATGCACTCAAAGATAATAAAAAGTAGTCTCTAGTTCGGCCGTGGACGTAGCTTGATCACATCGATCAAGTGAACCACGTAAATTTTTCGTGTTCTTGTTTACGTCTTGCTATTTGCTCGTGTTTGTAGTGGTTATTGTTTGGGTCCATTCCGCGTTTCCTTACAACTGGTATCAGAGCCAGGCTATTTGTTTGGCTCAGTTGAAGCAATGGCAGAAGACGGAAAGGTCAAGATCGACAAGTTTGACGGTCCCGATTTTGGTTTCTGGAAGATGCAGATCGAGGATTATTTGTATCAGAAAAAGTTACATCTACCGTTATCGGAGACGAAACCGGCTGATATGAAGCAGGAAGATTGGGACTTGATGGATAGGCAGGCTCTTGGTGTGGTTAGGTTATCGTTGGCAAAGAATGTCGCGTACAATATCGTCAATGAAAGGACCACGTTTGGATTAATCAAGGCGTTATCCAACATGTACGAAAAACCTTCGGCTTCAAATAAAGTTTTTCTTGATCCGACAGTTGGTGAATACGAAGATGAAGGAAGGGGCATGCGTTACTGATCACGTGAACGAGTTTAAGTCGATACTCTCGAGGTTAGTATCAGTTGACATTAAATTCGATTATGAGGTACAAGCTCTTTTACTTTTATCGTCTTTACCTGAGAGTTGGTCTGGCACGGTTACGGCAGTTAGTAGTTCATCTGGAACTACTAAGCTTACTTTTGAGGGGATTCGGGATTTGATTCTTGGAGAAGATATCCGTAGGCGGAACTCCAGGGAGTCATCGAGTTCTTTACTGAGTGCTGATGGCAGGGGTAGAAAGATTGACAGGGGCAAAGGTCAAAATAGAAACAGGTCAAAATCGAGGAAGAGGGGTCAGTCAAAGAACAGGAATGATATTACTTGCTGAAACTGCAAGCAGAGTGGGCATTTTAGAAATCAGTGTACAGCTCCTAAGACTCAGAAAGAGATGAATGTTGCAGCTGATGATGACTCAAATGCTTTAGTTTGCAGTGTTGAGTGCTCGGTTGAATCCTGAATTATGGATTCGGGTGCATCGTTCCATGCCACCCCATGCAAGGAAGTGATGCGAAATTTCAGGTCATATTCTGGTCAGGTTCGGCTAGCTGATGACAAGAAACTTGATATTACGGGTATTGGAGATGTTGTTCTCGGAACTTCCCTTGGTACAAGTTGGACTCTGAAAAACGTGAGGTATGTTCCTGGTCTCAAGAAAATGTTAATTTCAGTTGGGCAGTTGGATGATGAAGGACTTCACGTAGTTTTCGGGGATCCGCAGTGGAAAGTAGTTAAAGGGAATATGGTTGTTGCCCGTGGTCACAAAAGAGGGACTTTATACATGTCAGAGTTACCGGCTGATAATGTAAACGCAGCTGTTGATGAAGATGCAGGTAGTTCCACTCTATGACACCAAAGACTTGGGCATATAAGTGAGAAGGGTATGAAGGAGTTGGTTTCCAAAGGCAGAATTCCAGGGTTGGAAAAGGTGACAGTTGGTTTCTGTGAGCCATGTGTTATTGGTAAGCAGAAAAAGGTTACTTTCGTGAAGACTGGAAAGTCACCCAAGGTTGGGAAGTTGGAGTTGATTCATACTGACGTGTATGGGCCTACATTAGTTGCATCAATAGGCGGATCACGGTACTATGTCACTTTCATTGATGATTCTACTAGAAAGGTATGGATTTATTTTCTTAAAAATAAATCTGATGTTTTTATTGCCTTTAAGAGATGGAAAGCTGCTGTTGAAAATGAAACTAATCTGCAGGTTAAATGTTTAAAGTCTGATAATGGGGGAGAATACAGCAGCAAGGAGTTTGTTGAGTTTTGTGCAGATAATGGGATAAGAATGATCAAAACAGTGCCAGAAACTCCTCAGCAAAATGGTGTCGCTGAAAGAATGAACAGAACTCTGAATGAACGGGCAAGGAGCATGAGGTTGCATGCAGGGTTACCTAAGATGTTCTGGGCAGATTCAGTTAATGCAGCGGCGTACCTGATAAATCGCGGACCCTCAATCCCATTAGGGTTCAAGATTCCAGAAGATGAATGGCAAGGTAAAGAGGTCAGTCACTCACACTTGAAGGTATTTGGTTGTGATGCTTATGTGAAAGTCAAAGATGCTGATAGAGACAAACTTGAAGCGAAAGCGAAGAAGTGTGTGTTCATTGGTTATGGCTCAGATGAGATGGGATATCGGTTTTGGGATGATCAGGCTAAAAAGGCCGTCAGAAGCAGAGATGGGATATCGGTTTTTGAGACAAACTTGAGCATCGTTGCAGCAGAAAACTTACATCTAGAGCAGCTAGATGTTAAGACAGCCTTCTTACATGGTGACCTTGATGAAGACATCTATATGGTACAACCAGAGGGTTTTCAGATTGCTGGTAAGGAAAACCTGGTTTGCAAATTAAAGAAAAGTCTGTATGGGTTGAAGCAAGCACCGAGGCAATGGTACTTGAAGTTTGACAGTTTTATGCAGAGGAATGGTTACACAAGATGTGAAATGGATCACTGTTGTTACTTGAAGAAATTCAAATCCTCTTATATAATACTGTTGTTATATGTTGATGACATGTTGATTGCAGGATCAGATATGGCAGAAATCAACAGGTTAAAGAAACAGTTATCTCAAGAATTCGAGATGAAAGATTTGGGTGCTGCAAGACATATACTTGGCATGAGCATTATCAGAGATAGAACCGGAGGTACTCTAAAGCTTTCTCAAGAAAAGTATATTTTGAAAGTTTTAGATAAGTTCAGGATTAATGACGCCAGAGTCAGAAGCACACCTATGGTTACTCATTTGAAATTATCTAAGAAACAATGCCCTCAGACGGATGAAGACAAAGATGAAATGGCTAAAGTTCCTTATGCGTCGGCAGTTGGCAGTTTGATGTATGCAATGGTTTGCACCAGGCCAGATATTGCTCATGCAGTGGGAGTTGTAAGCAGGTTTATGTCTAATCCTGGTAAAGAGCATTGGGAGGCGGTTAAGTGGTTGTTACGCTACTTAAAAGGGACTTCTAAAACTTCATTGTGTTTCAGGAAGAATGATGTCATTTTAGAAGGCTTTGCTGATGCAGATTTGGGGGGTTGTTCAGATTCAGGCAAGAGCACTACGGGTTTTGTGTTCACGGTTGGTGGAACAGCAGTCAGTTGGATGTCTAGGCTACAGAAAAGTGTTGCTCTCTCAACCACAGAAGCAGAGTATATGGCAATTGCAGAAGCAAGTAAAGAGCTTATTTGGTTGAAGAATTTTCTGTCAGAGTTGGTCATGAAACAGGATGACAGTGTTCTTTATTGTGATAATCAAAGTGCAGTTCACCTTGCTAAGAATCCGGTGTTTCATAGTAGAACGAAACATATTCAGATGAGATATCATTTTATCAGAGAGTTGATAAATGATGGTGCGTTGTCTTTGAAAAAGATCCTTGGTACGAAGAATCCTGCAGATATGTTTACTAAGGTGGTGACAACAGATAAGCTGAAGCTTTGCATGGCTTCAGCTGGTCTTCAGATTCAATGATGAATGAAGACGCCGAGCTAGAGACAGAGAGAAAGGTTACAGAGATTACAAGTTCTTGGATGGCAGTTGAGCTGATCAGCCTCCAAGTGGGAGATTGTTGAATAATGGAGGCTAATTGCTCCATGTGGAGAGAATTATATGCACGTGGCCTTATCCAAATAAATGATTTTGTTAGTTCAAATCTTGAAAATTAGATATACATGTATTATCTCAAACTTTTAGGCCGATTTGAATTAATCTCGGCAGACTCAAGAATTAGATTAGGAAACTAAATCTAATTTTCTCCTATAAATACATGGCATGTAATTGTAACCTTATGCACTCAAAGATAATAAAAAGTAGTCTCTAGTTCGGCCGTGGACGTAGCTTGATCACATCGATCAAGTGAACCACGTAAATTTCTCGTGTTCTTGTTTACGTCTTGCTATTTGCTCGTGTTTGTGGTGGTTATTGTTTGGGTCCATTCCGCGTTTCCTTACAGTCCCATCATCCAATAAATAATTAAAAATTCATTTTGTGATTAACTGTTGTTTCTTAGAAATAATATATTAAATAATTACAACACAATTGTTTATAACTTTTAAGAGATAAATTTTGGGTAAGTTTGGGGTAGGGACCCGACGAAGATGAATCATGAAAGTGGAGTTGAGGATTTGATTGTGATGAAGAAAAGCAGGTGATGATGTGGCAATTAGGTTGTCCGTTATTGGGGGACTCGCCACCCCCGAGTTTGTAGCGGGTAGTCAAAGGAACACCATTACGGGTGCCCTTGACTCGGCGGGTAGGTGATAGGCTCCGGCTTCCCAAGCTCACTGAAACATTCCCACCCCCCCCCCCCCCAACCCCACACCCCCACATTCTACCAATCATATTTTAATATTTTTTTTAAGTGAAAAGGAAAGGAAAATGAAAAAGGGAAGGGATAACACTTGTAGTGGGTAAAGGAAATGGAAGGAAAGGAAAAATGATGTGGCGTTGATTTGGCAGTGGGTAATGAAATGAAATAAGAAGAGTATAACGGATAGTCTTATAAGCATGCGTACACATGCATGTCACGGGTGTTAAAGAATTGAGTGTGTAGATTTACAAGGGTAGCCACTCTGTGTCTCAGCCTACCCTTTTCTTTTTATGTTCAAACATTTTAAAGTATATAAGGACAATCGCATTACTGATAGAGTGATATGCATGTGAAAATTCATAAGAGTTCGAGGAGAGTTACTTTTCATCACAACAATTTTTCGACCACTAAACTTAGGTGTTGTTTGTTTTTTGAAGACATAAGCTGTTAAGGTCTTAGGCCATGTCTGCGAATGTCTTATTGGATAAGCTAAATTTTAAAAAGTCTTATTTCTGCGAAAAAATATTGCTTGTTTTTTTAATTTTAAGAAATGTCTTATTTACTATATTTACCAATCGCCACTTCCCCCACCATCGCCACTACCAACCGCCACCTCCGCCAACCGCCACCGCCACCTCCGACGACCACCGCCGCCGCCGCCTCTGACCACCACCACCGCCGACCGCCACCACCGCCGTCGTCTCCGACCACCACCACCACCCGCCACCGCCCCCGACCACCACCACCGCCGCCGACCACCACCACCGCCGACCGCCACCACCACCACCACCACCGCCGACCGCCACCACCGCCGCCGACCACCACCACCGCCGACCACCACAACCGCCGCCGACCACCACCACCGCCGACCGCCGCCGACCACCACAACCGCCGCCGACGGCCGCCACTACCACCGCCGCCGCCTACCGCACCACCACCGTCACCGACCCCCACCAATGGCCACCGCCACCACCGACATTCCGACCACCACCAATGGCGGCGGTCGGTGGTGGTTGGCGGCAGTGGCGGTTGGTGGTGGCGGTCGCCGGTGGTCGGCGGCGGTGGGGGTGGCGGTGGTCGGTGGTCGGGGGCGGTGGTGGTGGCGGTGGTCGGCGGAGGTCGTGGTGGTCGGCGGTGGTCGGTGGCGGCGGTGGTCAGCGGCGGTTGTGGCGGTCAGCGGTGGCGGCGGTGGTGGCGGTCGGCGGCGGTGGCGGGAGGTGGTGGCGGTTGGCGGTGGTCGGCGGCGGTAATGGTGGTGGCGGGCGGCGGTGGTGGTGGCGGGCGGCGGTGGCGGTCGGCGGTGGTGGCGGTCGGAGGCGGTCGGCGGTGGTCGGCGGCGGTGGTGGTGGTCGGCAGCGGTGGCGGCGATCGGCGGTGGTCGGCGGCGGTGGTGGCGGGTGGCGGTGGTCGGCGGCGGTGGTGGTGGTCGGCGGCGGTGGTGGCGGTCGGCGGTGGTCGGCGGTGATGGGGAAAAATAAGACCTAAGAAACACTTTTTTTTAGCTTATTAGGAAAAGCTGAAATAAAATGTTTGCAGACCTTATGTCTACGGAAAAACAAATGATCTTATTGAAAACGTCTTTCCACCCGCATACCTTTTCTTAAAATAAGATCTTATTTGAAAAAAGAAACATGTTCTTACTCTTTAGTTTTGTAGCGATCACTTATCTATACTAATATATAAACCATTTAACACTCTCTCTCCTTTAAACTTTTAAGAACTTCTTAAAATTATGCCAATCTCTAATCTCCACCCTTCTTTTTATCAAAATTAATCTCATCCACTCAATATTTAATCATTTTTCTCTCCTAATAAACTTTAACTTTTTATTTATTTAAAACATATTCTCCCACTAACACACACACATAGACACACACACTCTTACACAAACACAATTATCTACCCACATTAATATAATTTTCAAAATCTTATTAACTTCTTTCTCCTTATTTCATAAATATAAATCTTTTTTTAATTTTTTAATGTTTTTTAGGATTTATTTTTAAAATTAATAAAATAGTTGATTCAAATATAACAAAAACTAAAGAAAAAAACGAACATGTTGCTGAAAAATTTTTCGTGACATTAAATTACGCGTTACATCCTCAAAAACGATATGTTGCAAAACAAAAACTATTTACCGTCCACTGTATTACACGGGTACACTGCTAGTTTCTATATTAAATATAGAGACACACCTAATAGACGAATACTAATTAATAAAAAGAAAAAAGAAAAAGAAGTGAGAGACGGAAAGAGAAGGACTCCAACTACATATATTAAAACCTTTATACACGAGACTCTAACTCAGTATAAATACTACTTATTTTTTGGAAAGAAAAATAACTTTTTTTTTCCAACTATTTGCATCAACTGAAGCAATGAACTTGTCCATCTAAAAAAGTGATAAAAAACTTGGTTAAACTTTCACTCAGATGTCCTATAATTCTCATGTTTTTTTTAAAAAAAAGCAAATAAAGTTAGCAAAGTCGAGAGCTTCGGCATGGCCATTCACCCTCATTTTCTTCGGGTTTTTAAGGCGGCACCATAATACTCATCCACAGGCACCCACATACAATCACATATCCTTATTCCTGCTACCATCTTGTGAAAACATGAATCAATCAGACAATAACAAAAATATATCTACGAGAAAGTCGATCAAATGATTTATAATAATTCTCGAATTCTTACATTTATAAGATTTATGAAGAATCAAACACACAATAATATAGCAAAAGCAGCTTCAGCCCTTGTACTCTATATGCGAAACCGGCTCCCAATTGATGTATTCTACTGTAAGAATTTGTCAAACAGACCACGCATCATGCAACTCCTTGAAGACGCTAAATTTAGTAACCCTAGTTAGAGGCAGCAAATAAGGTGTGTAGGGAGACGGGTAACTTTTAAGTAAAAATCAAAAGTCGGATTATCCATCGAAATAAAATTGTTTCTTATAATGTGTCAAATGTGATTACTCAATTGTTAAAAAATAACCTGCCCTTGTTATTATGTAAATCTATTTATGGGGTTTTAATGCATTTGATATACTTTAACTAATATTCAACCCGTTGCAGATAAAACATAGCTCCAATCCTCGCATTTATAAGAAAATGGGTTGAACTTGCCATCTAGAACTAGTGCTGAAGAAAAAACTCACCATACTATCCGAGACCTCGTACATATTGATCAAGAGTTGTATTGAATAACTCACTTCTGCAAAAGAAAATACATCAAATTTACAATAGATATTGATACCGATATAAACATGCCACATAAGCCAAATGCTTCAATTTGTTAAGTTGCAGCTACTCATTTTCATCTAAAATTAATACAGGTATATATTTTTTTAATATATATGATAACGATTACAATCTTGTAGGAGCGAAAACTCATGGATTACTTGCCTAGATGCATTCCAGTTTAATAGTTATGGATGGGCCTTCGCCAGGTTTAATAGTTACGGGTAAATAATAAGGAAAAGAGTTATTTTTCCCTTCAAATCTTCAATAACCATATAAGAAAAATAACATGTCAAGTCTATTAGTATTTAGTAATTTCCTAGGGTTTTGTATAAATAGCCTACCTCCCCGAAGTTGGCTAATATAAGTTTGCTATTATCCACTTAGTTCTAAAAGAAATATCAG
Source organism: Pulicaria dysenterica (assembly GCA_947179395.2). Classification (NCBI taxonomy): domain Eukaryota; kingdom Viridiplantae; phylum Streptophyta; class Magnoliopsida; order Asterales; family Asteraceae; genus Pulicaria; species Pulicaria dysenterica. The sequence continues at coordinate 98,056,435 of OX359288.1, forward strand.
GGCCTATCGTTATAGTAAAAGTTGAGATCAATTAACCTTTCCAAATCATCTAACTTTTCTTCTATTTTATGCAAATGATGTCTCAAAAATAAAGTTTAGGCCTTTGTTTGGGAAGAATGAATGAATCTAATAACATAATTTATGATTATCTCCTAATTGGCCAATTATAAGTGGTTGACATGGTGAACCCTGTTTAATAAACAGGTTGGGTACTTGGGTTGAGGTTGACCTTCCTAACGCAGTTCCAATCCGCCAACCCGTTTTAAAGTATAATTAGAATGTTAAATATAAGAGAATATAAATAATTTTCTAAAGGTTGAAACTATTCTATGGTTGATTATCTTTATGCATTAATCTTCATCACATATAGACAACATATAATACTGTTGGTTATCATGTACAATTTCATATTACTTTACATAGTTTGGGTCTTAACACGTAGACTTGGCTAGTTGGCTAACCCGCTTGAAAGATGTGTCCAGGTCAGGGCTGAACTTTTAACCACAGTTCAACAGGTCAGGTTAGGGTTGAGATATATGAACCTGCCAACCCCTCAACCTGAACACGAGATGAATAAAGAACTGACATATTCAAGAATATATATCATCTTCTGGGTGGTTCCACCCAAGGGTGGATCTATTAGTCAAAAAGAGGGAGCAAAGGCCGCCAATGAACGGGGGCCTGACCTATTATTTTCTTACAGCAAATTGTTGCTTTTCATAAATTTAAAGCAAAAATGACAACACCCTTGGCACACACCTAGTGGTGGCAAAACGGGCGGGTTGGGTCGGATTGGGTAGCAGGTCAAAACGGGTTCGGGTTAGAATGGGTTCGGGTCATAACGGGTTCGGGTCAAACGGGTTGGCTTTAAAAGTAACATCACCATATATTATTTTCTAATATCCCCTATCAACACATATATAGAAACAGATGCAAAATACACTTCTAATCACGTTTTCAAGATCATACATATGAAACGAATTAACACTTTCATCAAACGAACCAATGATTTCAGTCCCAAATCTCATACATTTAACTCAAAACAGAAGATAAGTAGCCAATTTCCATTATTAACACCAAGTTGGTGATTCAAGAACAAAATCAAATATAGAATATACTTTAAATTTGCAATTCTTACCAGATGATTGAACTAAATCGAAGCAGCAAAGAGAGAAAGTAGCTGAAACTTCAATACAGAAAACGGAAAACATAAAATCAGGGTTCTTACTCAATCCCAGCGAATAAAATCGAAGCAGCAAAGAGGGCGACACCGCAAAATCAATCGAAGCTCTCCCATCTCCATACAGTCGCCGGCGAGAGAGGGCGACATCACAAAATCAGTGTTTCGGTCGCAAAATCAGTGTTTCGCCGGCGAGAGAAGACTCGATTTAGGCTCCTTGTTTGTTTTTCAGAACCCAAAACCAGGAACTCAATCTCAGGCGGCAATCGATTTGCGATTTTGGAGGACGGAGAATGGCGAGAGAGAACGCGAGATAGTCTGATACGCAAGCGATTTTGGAGGGCAGGGACGGGACGTGGAGACCGGAACAGACGAACAGTGATAGTGTGATACGCAAGATGCCAAGAAGCCTCACCCGTTTGGACCCGTTTGTAAATTTCAGTTCCTTTTTTTCACCCAAATGGACCCGCATATTTTCTTATTAAAGCCCATTATGACCCAGTTTATTTTTTTAGAAGCCCAAAATGACATTTTTAAGGTAATGGGTCATTATTGCCGGCACTACACACACCCTATGTAATTGTCACAGTCACTCTAAATTAAAATCATCTCACAATTATAATCGAGTGTCCAGATCAATGTTTCTCTACTTCCTGGGAACAAAATCAATTCTACCTCCCCCTCTATTTCAATTTTGAATCATCACAATTCTGTATTTTTGATTTCTAGGGTTTGTATTATCGTTTGTGAAGTAGATTTAAATCAATGAAATTAGTCAAGTTCCAGGATTATTCTTGGATAGCTTGTCCTTTATTGTTCTATGAAATACACAATATACTTATACACATACAATACTAAGTTTATTGTGTGTTTAGTCAATTGAGTGATAAGCTTTTTAGTTTCAGTTCATCAATTTGCCAGAAGCTTTGAGTGCGCTTTGATTGGGAATATGATTCGTAAATGTTAGTGTGAATATGTGATAACTGTGACCATTTTTAAAGTGAGAGTAATTAGTACATACCTAAATGATTTAGGAGTTTATGTTGAAGTCAATGATGTTCTTGTTTCTTGAAACAAACGATATTGAAATGCTCTTAAGAAGATGTTCTTCAATGAAAAATTGTTGAAATGCAAGATGTTAAATAAACAAATAATCCATAAATATTGCCCTACTCAAATTGGTGATTCTAATTGAACAGCTAACTATTCTTGATATATTTCTAGTTGTAAAGAACTTCCAACTGTCATTGTACAATAAAAATCAAATTCTCACAATTACAAACCGAGTGCCCTATTTTCTCCTTTAATGTATGTGGTGTCGTAAAACTCGGCCTAGGCAGCTGACTAGTCGGTAGTCGGGCTTATACCTTGGCAAATAGTGGCTCCTCTAACTCATTCCTTGTTTTAGATCAAAGTCAGTGCTAGGCGGCACTAGTTGGGGATATGCGGTCAACAAGGTCAAAGTTTTTTTAAATTTTTTTCATTAACCGCGCAGGAATACTTCATATTTCATTATTTCTAGAGTATTATTTTGATATTTTCAGATTTGGAAATGAATAATTCATAGTTCACAGATTGATTTTTGATCAGTGCTGGATACTTTAAAGTTCAATAGTGTTTTGAACTAGTATTTGAAGTCTTGAACATATGTTTTGAGTCCTATGAACATTATATTTATATTTGAGTATTTATGAAGATGTAGTATATATAACTTTGAAATTTATATGTAAAAAGTTCAAATCCGAGTAGTCCCCGCTTACTCCAAGTACATATAAATACTAAGATATATATACTGGTTGTGCTCAACCTATATGTGTGTACACACACACACACTAGAAAATAATGGTACTCTGCTGACCTGATTGGAGTTCCTGGAGTGTACAAAGGGTTCTTTACAACATACTCAACGTACAAATTGTAAATGTACTTAAGGGACTCTCTGAGATCACTAGCTTTAGGATGTGTGACAAGAATGATCTGCACAATAATTATCAAAGAGAATACTCGTAAGAGCACATAGAAAGCCAAAAAAAGGTTTCATAGATTAATTAAACCAATTTCAAGATTCTAAATTCAATCTTTATAATCAAGCAAGCAAACACAAATTAAATCAATACTAATCGAAGCCATTAATCTAATAATTTAGCTATGCAGCCTGCAAATTGGTTTTTTTAACAAATATGGCATGCAATTATGCTCATGTTAGCCAGAAAACAAGTTCTCCACGACTAGTTCAAGGTAATATTGATAAAGAGTGGGCTACTTTTCATATGAATGAATCATACTCGCTCTCATTTATGCATTGGGCATATTGATATGCATGATATCAAGTAGAGAATAGTACGAAATCATGGAAATGGTTACAAAAAGATTAGTCTACAAAAAAAAAAAAATTAATCAAATTGCCAAGCTTTACAGACCTTAATTCCAGATGGACTCTCCATGAAACTCAATTTGTATGTATTAGTACGAAAACTGTGAAACGAACAACCTTGTCCTGGTAGCTGAGGCACCCCAAGATTCCCTTTCTCAGAACTGCTAAAAACAGAAATATGGCAAACAAAGAACATCAAATTAGCTTAGTGATGACTTAGGTAGGTAGCATAAGCAAGAAAAGATCCAAAAGTACTAGGTTGATAGTCCAGCTTGTTTTCTGTAGTAAAAGATTTGTCATAGCATACTATACTAATTTAGGACTGAAGTGGGAGCTTCGGATCGGGTAAAACCACTAGCGATAGGGCACCAATTTGAGGAAATCAAGTCAATGATCGCATAAATCACCGTAAAGAAATAATAGAAATCTCGAGGCTTGATATCAGATAGCCATTCTAATACGTTACCAAATTCTTCAATATAAAGCCCTAAATCGTACAGGGGATAATTGATTTAAAGAAGAAACTGAAAACACAAACCTGGATGGATCCATTTTGGCGGTTAGGGATTTAAGAGAGAAAAGGAGACCAAACATGAGCTTATGATCCTGGTTGGAATCGAGAGTACGAAGAGGGCGATTCCACTCCCTGTAAAGCAAACAAACGCCATTCCTGTTGAATACGTACATCGTATGCGCATTGTTGCCCGACGCCGTCGGCACCGGCGGGGATGGGCTGATCTCAGAACCTCCGAAGAACTGCATTTCTGGATGTTAATATCGGCGACTCGTATTTTCAAGATGAAACATGAAAAATCAAAAGCCAACCGTCGCCGATTTACAATCCGAGCAGTAACCAGTGGCCTTGAGCCGTGAGCTTTTACTTTCTCGCTGCGAGAGTGCGAGCGGAATAGAAACGAAACCGGCTAGTATAAAGATCTCTAATGAAGTGTAAAAAGGTCTAATGAAAAGATAAAAATATTCTTTTAAATACGAAGAGTCAAATAGGATCTTTTATCTTTTAATCTGATAAATAAATTACAATACTATAAAATGGGTTTTATTAGTTTTAAAAAGTTGAACAGAGAGTATGATTGAAGTTAAAAGTTTGTTTAGAATTGATGATTTCACCAATAGAGAGTGGTTTATAAAGTGTAAGGTTGGAGATACTCTAAGTGTTTAACACCTCGTGTATATGTTAATCTTAAATGTTTTTATATATTATAACAAAAGCCAACCGTCGTTGATTCACAATCCGATCAGTAACCAGTGGCCTTGAGATGTGAATCGTGAACTTTTAATTTACTAAGAAAAATAGAACGTACGTTTAGACAGAGCGGTCAAGTTTTTATTTTTCTAGTAAAACAGAAAATATGTTTAGTTAAGGTAGTCTATTAAAATAGTTTTTTTTTAAGCACGAGAGTTTCTATCTTCTTTGAGAAATATGTAAATTAACGTTTTTTTCTAGATTTCAACTTTTTTAAAATTCTAAAAAAATAAAGTTTTCTCACCAATTTTTTTTTTCAATACAGTCTAGCTTTCAATTGATTATACTATTATACACATTGTCTAGCAGTCTTTGAGTATCCAAAAAAGTGATGAATGTGTTTGAGTTGGATGTTTTGATCTATTTGCTTAAAGTAAACTCATGATTGAATGTGATATGATTCTCGTTGGCTACTAGTAACCGATCCATCATCAAATAGAATCATTTAAGAAATGTTGCACCAAGTCATCTCGAATGTTAGGAGTGTTTTCAAAGCTCTTGTTTGTTTTCTAGAAAGAGGTCTTTTTTTTTTAATTTGTAGACGTGTAGATGTTTTTAAAAAAGAGTATTTGTTTAATATACGTAATAAGTGCTTCAAATATCTTACTAAATCTTATCTTTGAAAGTGATTAATATCACCTATCCTTTGCAATCATTTTAAAGTAGGTCATATCTTCTCTCATTAATAGAGAATAAGCCTCAAGACATTTTACTCTTTAAAATTTAACAACACTTGTCCTAAGTAGGTCATATCCTACTTAGAATAAATGTTGATTCCATACATAACCGTCGTTTTCTTTTTATTTAGGGCAGAGGGTTACATATGAAGTTGTTATTAGTACTACATTTTGTATATGTGCTCAAGTTAAAAAGGATATGAACAAAATATAGCTACAGATTCTCATCTTTATTCTTATATTCTTGGAGTTTAACCTACCCCATCCCGGTTACAACATTCCTTTCTATTGCTGAAGATCTAGGAGTGTGAGCAGTACGAGTTGAAAGGCTCCCATACTGTTTGGAGGGCAGGGATATCAGCTGCATAAATGACTAAAATTTGTTTTTCAATTGGAAGTGGTGCATATTGTGGTTGTTTCGGTGCTTCTGTAAGCCTTGCACCTCTATTGAGTAATGCCTGAGTCGCAGCATCCAGGTCTGACCCAAATTGAGCAAGGGAGGCCACTTCACGATATTGTGTCTTTCTTATTTAAGCAAAAGGCGATCCACTACCGGTTGTAGTCTTCTTGATCCATCAAGTCAAGAGGGCGAGGCCCCTCGCTGCCATAGGGAGAGAGAGGCAAGTAAGGCTAGATTTCTTTTCTAGCTCATTCACTCCTAAACAAGGACAACACTAACTTCTAACAGCGTGGATGTTTATATTAGATAAGCTTGAAGAACATTTTACGTATGTTCAAGCATAAATGGCTCCTTTTGAGTCAGCCTACATCATAGGTAGGCATTCTTGATGTCGTTTGATCACATCTTAGGCTAACAAGCAAGTTCCTATGAATGTCGCCGAAGTTTCAATACATGCTTTCACTAAAACTATCTCTTCTTTAGGACTCCATAGTTGTGAGAGTGTCGGACCGGTTTGCGAAGTAGAGGTGGGTTCTTAGAGGTTTTTTGCGTCTGGTTGAGGCAAGTTCGGGTTAGGGGTCGGGATCAGGATCAGGCTAGGTATCAGGTACTTCATCAAAAATACGAGGCGATGAGGTTGCAGGTAGCAATACTCATTGTATGCGATTTGGATAGGAAAATTACAATGTTAGACGGGAGGGTACTATAGTTTACTTGAGACCGAGTAAGATTTGGGATGGGTATAGTTGGGATGGTGTAAACATTGAGATATGGTGTGAAATTGATCGAGGATGAATGTTTGCAGTAACAGTACACACGACTAAAGACATGAAAAAGGGCACAAATTGGTTACCCACTTATCCGGAGTCTTACCCACGTTATACAAATCACCCACATGAGCTAATAATGAAGTGGTTATTCAGATAGGAGATGATCTGTATGTTAAAGGGTGTAGGCTTCTGGCCGATTTAATTAAATAGAGACAGCCAACAGATGTGTTTGATTGGGATTAGGAAAGTTCCTAATTTTTAGGGATAATGCAGATTTATCCTTATCTTATCTCTTGCTAGCAGATTTAATCTATTTAATTTGAATTAGCAGATATAGATAGAGTTTATCTAAACTCAGATTTTATCTCTACAACTAATTAGAGTTTTGGATAAGATTAAAGTAGCTGAAGCTTATCTTTCCAGCAGATTAGTTGTAGATCAGCTAGAGCTCTATAAATAGGACCATAATGTACTTGTAAATTCTTGTAGCACCTAAATAAAATTTCTCCTAGTTAGCCCGTGGATGTAGGCTGGTAGTCTAATCAGCTGAACCACGTAAATCTCTGTTTCTTCTCTGTTTTCTTACTGTTTTATTGCGTTCTACAATCTGCGAATTTCTGTTGTACCTGTGCTTGTGTGCGATTGATCATAACAAGTGGTATCAGAGCACAGGCTCTTGATCCAAATCGCATCAGCATCTGCTTTTCCGATTAACAGAAGAAAAAACAGCCTGTTTTTTTCTGTTGACTGCCGATTTGAAGAGAAAACAAACAGTTGGAGTAGGAGGTCCTTTTACCGGCAGAAAACCATTCTGTTTTTTTTTTTCGAGACAATGGCTGAAGACGGGAAAGTGAAGATCGAGAAGTTTGATGGGCAGGATTTTGGTTGGTGGAAGATGCAAGTCGAGGACTTGCTGTGTCAGAAAGATTTAGACGCAGCACTGACCGGTGAAAAACCCGAGAAGATGGAAGATGATGAATGGGCTGCCCTTGACCGAAAAGCCTTGGCTGTTATCAGATGTACTCTAGCAAAGAATGTGGCGTTCAATATTTTGAAAGAGACTACTGCTTGCGGGCTGATGAAGGCATTATCAAACATGTATGAGAAACCTTCTGCTTCGAACAAAGTTTTTCTGATAAGACATCTAGTTAACACCAGGATGAAGGAAGGTGCGTCGGTTACCTCGCATGTTAATGATTTTAACTCGATTATCTCTCGATTGCTATCAGTTGATATCAAGTTCAATGATGAAGTTCAAGCACTACTATTATTATCCTCGTTACCGGAAAGTTGGTCAGGAACCGTCACGGCTATTAGTGGTTCGTCTGGAACCACCAAACTCACTTTCGAGGGCATTCGTGACTTTATCCTAGGAGAGGATATAAGGAGATGTAATACTGAAGAATCATCGAGCTCCCTGCTTAATACCGAGGGGAGAGGTAGAAAGAAAGAAAGAGGTAATGGCAGGGGCAGATCTAAGACAAGGAAAAGAAGTCAGTCAAGGCCAAGGAAAGATATACAATGTTGGAACTGCAAGGATATGGGGCACTTCAAAAATCAATGCCCTAAGCCATCTGAGAAAAAGGAGGTGAATGCAGCAACTGACGATTCAGACGAGGCCCTTATCTGCTGTGTTGAAAATTCAGTGGAGTCATGGATTATGGATTATGGTGCATCGTTTCATGCCACTCACAGCACGAAGACGATGAAGAATCTACGAACAGGTAACTTTGGTAAAGTTCGTTTGGCTAATAATCAATGTTTGGATATTACAGGAATGGGTGATATCGACTTAAAGACTTCATTAGGCTCCACTTGGACACTAAAGAACGTACGGGTCATTCCTAGCCTGAGGAAGATGTTAATTTCCATCGGGCAGTTGGACGACGAGGGTTTTGATGTCAGTTTTGGTGGAGGACAGTGGAGAGTTGTCAAAGGGAATCTTGTAATCGCCAGAGGCAGAAAGCGAGGTACTTTATACATGGTTGAAGTACCTGATAGGGGGTTAAATGTCGTGACCGGCACGGTAAAACCATTCACATTATGGCATCAACGCCTTGGCCACATGAATGAGAAAGGGATGAAAATGCTCGTTGCAAAAGGAAAGCTTCCAGACTTAAAGAAGGTAGATTCGGAGTTCTGTGAACCCTGTATTCTTGGCAAGAAAAAGAAGGTATCTTTTGTGAAGACGGGTCAGACATCGAAAGCTCAGAAATTGGAGCTTGTTCACACAGACGTATACGGACCAACACCTGTCCCTTCTCTGGGAGGTTCTAAATACTATGTAACCTTCATTGATGATTCAACACGCAAGGTATGGGTTACTTTCTTAAAAATAAATTTGATGTCTTCAATACTTTTAAGAAATGGAAAACTGCTGTTGAATTGGAAACTGATTTGAAGGTAAAGTGCTTGAAGTCGGATAATGGTGGAGAATATATCAGCACAGAGTTTATTGATTATTGTGCTGAACATGGCATCCGGATGATAAAGACTGTTCCAGGCACCCCTCAGCAAAACGGAGTTGCAGAAAGAATGAACAGAACACTGAATGAGAGAGTCAGAAGTATGAGACTAAATGATGGGCTCCCGAAAACATTCTGGGCTGATGCAGTTAACATTGCTGCCTATCTTATCAACCGAGGTTTATCAGCACCATTGGGTTTCAAGACACCAGAAGAAGAATGGAAAGGGGAAGCTGTGAAATATGAGCATTTGAAGGTATTCGGGTGCAGTACCTATGATCTAAATAAAGACGGTGACAAGTTGGATCCCAAAGCCAAGAAATACACTTTCATCGGTTATGGATCAGACAGTATGGGCTATAGGCTTTGGGACTTTAATAGCATAAAGGTGGTTAGAAGTAAGCACGCAACTTTCAATGAGGCAGAGCTTTATAAAGACTGGAGCACAGAAAAAGGTCAGAAAGAATATGTTGAGTTTGAAGATGACGTCATCAGAACCAAGAAATCAGTAAGTACTCAGGATAGTGGGAGTACTGAAACAGACCTTCAACATGATCTATCAGAGACTGACGAGTCTGAAGATGATCAAGATAGTGCAATCAGTGAAAGCTCAGAGGATGAAGAAGATCAATCTTCTCCAGAACAGCCACAACCAGTTGTATCTCAATGGGTCAGGAGATCCACTAGAGCCTCTAAACCACCAGAAAAGTACAACCCATCAGTCAATTATCTTCTTTTGACTGAAAATGGCGAACCTGAAAGTTATCTTGAAGCAGTTAAGCAGAAAGATTCGCGCCAATGGGAGCATGCTATGAAAGATGAGATGAGCTCTTTAAACAAAAATCAAACATGGGTCTTAACCAAGCTTCCGCATAATGAAAGAGCTCTTCAGAACAAATGGGTATTCAAAATCAAGGAAGAACATGATGGGTCTAAACGGTACAAAGCTCGTTTAGTTGTCAAGGGGTTTCAGCAGAAAAAGGGGATTGATTACAATGAGATCTTTTCTCCTGTGGTGAAAATGACTACCATCAGACTGGTCTTGAGTATAGTAGCAGCAGAGGGCTTACATCTAGAGCAATTAGATGTTAAGATGGCTTTTCTACATGGTGATCTTGATGAGGATATCTATATGGAGCAGCCTGAGGGATTTAAGGTTGCCGGAAAGGAAAATTGGGTCTGCAAATTGAAAATGAGCTTGTATGGTCTAAAACAAGCACCCAGGCAATGGTACTTGAAGTTTGATAGCTTCATGGAGAGGACCGGATACAAGAGATGTGAGATGGATCATTGTTGCTATATGAAGAAATTCAAAAGCTCTTATATCATTCTATTGCTTTATGTAGATGATATGTTGATTGCCGGTGCAGACATGAAAGAAATCAGCAAGTTAAAGAAGCAAATGTCTGAAGAATTTGAGATGAAAGACTTGGGTCCAGCCAAACAGATACTTGGGATGAATATTGTCAGGAAGAAAGATGGTTCTTTGACACTATCTCAAGAGAAATACATCAGTAAAGTGTTAGAGAAGTTCAAGATGAATGATGAGAAGACTAAGACGAGAAACACGCCTCTGGGATCTCACTTTAAGCTTACCAAAGATCAATCTCCTAAGTCAGAAGAAGAGAAAGCAGATATGGCTAAAGTTCCTTATGCATCTGCTGTTGGAAGTCTCATGTATACTATGGTTTGCACGAGGCCTGACATCGCACATGCCGTTGGGGTTGTTAGTCGCTTTATGTCAAATCCGGGGAGAGAGCATTGGGATGCAGTTAAATGGGTGCTCAGGTATTTGAAAGGTACTTCAAAGATGGGTCTATGTTTCAAAGGTAAAGATGCTCTTCTCAGAGGTTACTCAAATGCTGATTTGGGTGGATGCAAAAAGACATTTAAAAGCACAACTGTGTTCATCTTTACAGTGGGAGGCACTGCTGTTAGTTGGATGTCGAGACTTCAGAAAAGTATTGATTTGTCTACTACAGAAGCTGAATACATGGCAGTTGCTGAAGCCAGTAAAGAGCTAGTGTGGTTAAGAACTTTTCTTGAAGAGCTTGGAAGAGAACAAGCTGATTACTCATTATCCTGTGATAATAAGAGTGCTGTGAAACTTGCTAAAAATCCGGTATATCATAGCAAGACTAAGCACATTGGGATGAGGTATCATTTCGTCAGAGGTTTGATCAGTGATGGCACGATGAATTTGATGAACATCTCGGGTGCAAAGAATCCAGCGGATATGTTTACCAAATCTGTGACGTTGGATAAGCTGAAGTTCTGTGTAACTTCAGCTGGCCTTCAGGTATAGTGGTGAGAAGGCATGGCTACTAGGAGAAAGCTTAAGACATGAAGTTTACAGAAGTACATGGAGTGCAGGTGTTCGAGTTCGAAGCCTCCAAGTGGGAGATTGTTAAAGGGTGTAGGCTTCTGGCCGATTTAATTAAATAGAGACAGCCAACAGATGTGTTTGATTGGGATTAGGAAAGTTTCTAATTTTTAGGGATAATGCAGATTTATCCTTATCTTATCTCTTGCTGGCAGATTTAATCTATTTAATTTGAATTAGCAGATATAGATAGAGTTTATCTAAACTCAGATTTTATCTCTATAGCTAATTAGAGTTTTGGATAAGATTAAAGTAGCTGAAGCTTATCTTTCCAGCAGATTAGTTGTAGATCAGTTGGAGCTCTATAAATAGGACCCTAATGTACGTACTTGTAAATTCTTGTAGCTCCTAAATAAAAATTCTCCTAGTTAGCCCGTGGATGTAGGCTGGTAGTCTAATCAGTTGAACCACGTAAATCTCTGTTTCTTCTCTGTTTTCTTACTGTTTTATTGCATTCTACAATCTGCGAATTTCTGCTGACCTGTGCTTGTGTGCGATTGATCATAACGCTGTACACTACACTTTTTAGTCATACACGACAAAGTACAAGCAGTTACACATGGTCTAAGTTAACCATGCATAGATTTGTTGTGTATGACCACTTTTGTTATGTACGAATCAATTCAACAATTCAAATGGTTTTGATATTCTAATAATCGCTTTGAATTAGTTCAGTGAATCATTTAATAATTGCAGTACTATCCAGACAAAGGAGCCTACATACTTGTCTGGGTTTTGCAACGCCCGATCCTCAAAATCACATATCAGAAACCAGTTCTTAATCTGAATCTACCGAATAGCCAAATCACAACCGAGTAACCCAGATAACAACGGATCATTCGGGTTATTCGGTTGACCTAAATTACCAACATATGTTCAGCGAAAGGTATACCAGGCTTAGCAAAGCAAAAAATGGAAACCGTTTTTGCTCTTCAAATGTGATATTTAGGAAAACGGTTGCTAATCTGGAAAAGATGATGCAAGCACATGGCTCTTTAGTACGTCATGCAGAAACAGAAACATAATCATCAAAAGCTGGAGGACAAGGATACTTCGTATCAAAAACAAGAACAAAAACGCAGTTTAAATACAACTAAACAAAAAAACCCTAACGGTGTGTTAAGTTACGAATAAAGATACATAATACCGACACACCAAAAAAATTTAGCAAAAGTGAAATTAATAGATATCTAAGTTGGCTTCATGCATAAGAGTGACTATAGACAACTTCCAAACAGACCAAAAACGTGTAAAGCTTTCATCAAAACTTAATTAATATTCCCATTTTTTCAGTTCCATACCGTCTGGAGGAGTTCCTTCAACTTCCTTTGATCCCACCTCTTTCCAGTTTGTTGACAGCACTGTTCCATTCGACTCCACCTGTTAAGAAATATATATGCTCATTAATTAGTTTATAAGCAACTGGTATGAAACTAACAAACGAAAACTGATTATTTTATAAGCGGATCAGAAGTAGAATTAGTTTTTTCCAGATATTACAAATTTATTGGCTATATTTAAATAACCATTTCAAAGAAGCACAACCAATATCCAAACACCACATAGATTTGTTGTTTTTAGAAGAAATAGGAGGATTAAGGAAAGAATGATCATACAAAAGATTTTCTCATGGCCCTTCTGGTATCCTCATCTGCATCTTTATATATGTCACGGAAAAATTTGTTCAAAGCTGCATCACCATCGAGTTTTTCATCTTTTTCCTGAAAATGCATAGCATCAGTTGGCCTCCCAAGCCTAGACTAACATCTCAGTGAGCTATTAAGTCAAAAAAAAAATATATATATATATATATATATACCTCCTTTTTCACTTGAGCTTCAAGTTTATCCCAATCTTTTGTTGGTTTTGAGGAAGGGTACTGAGGTCTCCGATTACCTACGTATGGAGGAAAAACATGTAATTAGCATCTTTCGATGACAATGAACATTTGTTTGAGATGGGTGAACAAACTGTTATTATTTTATTATCACCGACTATTGGATTAGATTACACACTCTTTTTGTCATAATAAAATTTTCTTTTACCCAAGTTTAAAACCAAAACTGACTAGTAATGACAATGTTGGTTTTGTTCCTTCATTTTGTCATAAATGAAAGGTGTTCTTTTATTATTTTGCTACTAGACCAAAACCAACTAACAAGAAAAGGAAAAATTCATTGAATTTGGGACCTACCAAAGTGTAATTTGTGCTCAACAAGACTGAATGGTATAGAGGCTCTATATAAAATAGAGCTAAAGGAAAATCATGCAGAAGAAGACACTTCAACAAATAAATAAGTGATTTTAAGGTAAAGAGTTTTCTGTATTTAGAAATTACTTAAGACGCAAATTAAACCAAACAAATAAAAAAAAGATGCTTCAATAAATAAATAAGTTGTTTATGGTAAAGAGTTATATGTATGTAGAAATGACTTAAAGGTGAACTAAACTACTAGTACTTGCTCGGTGAAAGAAACAAATGGTCCTAATTAAAGGTAAAAACATATTTTTAGGTATTTAGGTTATGTTTTTAGCTCTAGCTGGCCAAAAGGATAATATCATATTATGCACAAAAGAAAAAAGAAAGTTAAAAGCAGAATGGGTCATAAGTCTTTATCGTTTCCATAGTGTATTTAATCCATATAACCACACAAACAGACTTATCTAAAAATTTTGATTCTTGTGTAATGATATAGCTTGTGATCATATGTAACATTTTAATTGTTTATAAGGAATGAAGAAAAATGAAACAAAAAAGTGTTTGTAGGTCAACGCTACATGACCCGATCCGTACTAAGCATTTTTTAACTTCATCAAAAGCATAATTGACTCACCTGATGAGACATTGCTGCTTTGCACAACCAAACTGTTATTGCTAAATTCAAGAGATGTCCAGTGTATGTGTTCCGCTTTTGCAAGACGGATTTCTATCTTGGTTGAGAGAACATCATATCTGCACTTGGCAGGGATTATCTGTTAAAATAAAAAATTCACAAGTTAATTGATATGATTATGAGGAACCATATCCTACAAAGTACAAACTACAATTTGAAGACACAAGACAAAATAAAAATTCGCTACAAATAGGGCATAATTGTTATGCGTATAGCAATATGGTATGAAAAAATGCATACAAAATTGAGAACATAACCATTACAAGTAATTTGGCTCCCTTAACCTTATTATATATACTCATTTCGTCCCTCTATTCAATATACTAATGATGACTATTATAACTATAGTAAATTAGTAATAAAAATTATATGAGAACACATACAAATAGAACTCCTTAATGTCCTATCATTTATGGATCCCACTTGATACAAGGAAAATATAGGAAAAGAATCGGCATGGGGAAAGACTGGTATTTTGGAAATAACTAGAAATGGGGTTCTATTATAATATACAAATAAAGTACTTTCACCAACCTATGTGTATAATACAGATTTGAAGTGCAGCAAGCCTGGGGTTTTATTATAACCAGCTTACCAACATAAAGAAAAAGTAATTTGTTTCACAATTAAAAGTTACAGGTATATCACCTTTCCAAACAAGCGAGGTTGGAAAATGAACGAATCTTCTCCAGGCTTGTCAATTGTTACACTTAGCTGAGAGGAAAAAAGACAATATAACACTCCGTTAAGAAAACCATGCTGAATACAAGAAAAAAGTTGAAGAAAAGTTGAAATGCCAACATACTATTTGTTCCCCATAGTTGACTGAAACACTGGCAGCCGGTATGCCCTTTGCAAATATGGTCACAACTACCTCCTCTGGTTTCTGATAGAACTCATGCCTGTGGAGTGTGGATATATAATCCATTAGGTAAGACTAGACCATTTTTAGTTAAGAGTTGATTCTCTACAAGCGCTTGATGGTTTTACTTGGACTGACATTGAGATGCTTATCAAGTAACTAATTTTAAAAAAATTCAAACACTATAAAGTAGTTTGTATCATTTTCTCTATGTTGCCAAAAAAGAACCTTGTTGACAGAATACGGAATTAGCAAATGATAATATCTGAAATACAAATACCTGTATTTTGGTTTCACAGGTGTCTTGGTTGTGACCTCGCTGGAGATGTTATTTAATTGTTCAGCATTTTCCTCTGTTTCAGAACACAAAATATTATCAAATTTTAATGTTTGAAGACTCCATGCTGTTGATGCTTAGATGATAAGAATCGATTAAACAGATAAATGAAATAGAGCAGTTATTAAGAAAAGGTAATCGATTGTAATATTAGATACTATAATAGGCTGGATTAAAAGAAAGGAAATGGAGATGCAAGAAGAAGAACAAGTAAATCAGAAGAAGATCGCACAGAACCCCCCTGCCAAATCAGAGAAAACCCGTCAGGGGTCTTCCTGCCGAAGCTACAGGAGCCGACAACTTCTAATCAGAATTCATGATCCCTCCCTATTCCCCTCAATCAGTTATATATAGTAATTTCTAACCTAATAGGCCTAGGACCATTGGGCTTGTGGTTTACTAGAAGTTACCCATATCATATATTTATTAATACCGGCCAATGAAGAACATGCTTGTCCTCAAGCATGACTTCAGAAAATCAGCTTGGAAAGAATTTTGTTGCATTTTAGTCAACAACTTCTCAACCTTCCCTGTATTCAATCTATCTCCTAGAATCTCAACAGTAGTCCCACCATAGAAAATTGCAGCTTTTATAAGAGTGAAGTAAGCAACGAGTCGCTCAAGTACATTACAGATTTGACAAGGCAATCCTCCCATGTAAAATATACCAAGAGCAAAACCAGCAACACTTGTAATACGTTGTAATGTCAACAACGTAAAAGCTTTGGTCTTGCCCCTCCTGTAAACCTTGGCAGCATCTCCATCTTCCTCTCGGCAGTCAATTATAAAAGGTTCAATACTTCTATTACCACAAGCCAATGTGACATGCAATTTATTCATGTGTGAGTGTGACACCCATTGTTTCGCAAAAATCGAGGCTAGTTTGGGGCCTAATCTTAGAAGTACGTCACACGGTATAGATGTAGATGAATTCTTGATTGGTAATGTTCTTTACCTCTAGAAACACCATTACTCATAAGCTTCAGCTCAAATAAATCTTCATTTTCTAGCTGCCCAAAATCTAATTTCATTGTTAATAGATCATTGAATGACCTCAATCTCTCAACACAACCACGGGCACTAGTTACAAAATAACATCTATCTGTAGACCGCGATGAAAGTTTAGCCTTCATGTTAACACTACTACGCTCAAGGTTATCATGCATGACTTTCATCTTAGCTTCTTTTTCTGCTTTACTAGAACCCCCTATTGTTTCCTTAAACTCATATCTTTTCTTCATGTAACTGTCTCCTGCAACACTCGAGAAACTTCTCTCGAGTGTGTCCTTGTGATTCCGACCATCTACTTCAAACTGAACATAAGATTTCAGTTTAGAGAACTGAGTAGAAACAGGGAGAGCTTGTTTAGTGTCAAGATTTTGCTCAAGTATATTCGCAACTTTCTTAACAGCTTGACGAACTTTGACAGTGGGAACTCCACTATGAAGACCTCTTATGAAGTTTCCCAGGCCTGGTTCAATGAAAAACATCATTTGTAGGGCCTTTCTATATTGAATACAGATCTGGAGACCTTCCTTAACATTGTCATGACTTGTATACATGAGACTTAGTTAGCTCATAAACAACCCTTTTACCTTCTGTTCTAACAGCAAGAACCTTGGCCACATATATCTTACCATAGTCACGTTGAACACCATTAATAATAGCTTCAATCAAACTCTTGTAGAACCCTTCACAATTCTGCCCCACAAATAAAGAAATTCCATCAAACATGAACATATGATACTCAATTTCAGTTCTGACCCAAACAGTGTGCACTTCAGCATTCATCCTTAGCTGCCAAGTCGAAACGACTTCTTTCTGATTCGTGTAGGTTTGAATTTGGGTGAGATTGAGTGGTTTCATGACAACAGAATTATGATTAAAATCAGGCGGTTTAGGAGGTCTGGGAGACTCTTGATCATGAGAGACATATGAAGTAGCAAAGAAATTTATGTAATATGAGGGTTTCCGAGGCTTACGATCCCATACAACATACCAAACCAAACAATATTTAATGTGTTCTGTTTCGCAAGGCTAATTTAGACTAACACTTCCATCAAACCACTTGTCTAAACCCCCAAGACTGGAGACTTTAAAATAATAAGCAATGAAAAAGTTCTTAGGGATTCTTAATATGTGCATAAGTAGTAGTGTGGGAGTAACCATGAGTCGATGGCTCAAATAATTGAGCGAGGAGCTTTCTCTACTTATATTAATTGATCGATTAGAGCTTGCCAATTCAATTTATACTTTAGGTTCAGCTCCTTTTACCATTTGATTGAGGACTTTGGGTTCAATCACGGGTTTATGCTTCACCGCGTCTCTATTCTTCCCTTCATAACCAGTGCGCTTCGTAGATGCATCTAGGTTTTCTCTCTCACCCTTAAATTTTGTCAATTCCACCAAATTGGTCGATCCCGATTGATCTTCAACTCTTCGTTTCTATTCAGCAACAACTTCATCCTTCTATCGAACTCTAATAAACTCTGCTGGAATGGTACTTCGTTGTGCCTGTTGATACATTTGGTTACCTTTCACAGTTGAATTCATATGTGTTCCCTGGGGCTTGTTAGAACCGCTCATCTTCTCAATTGAATTTTTTAAAGTTTCTCCCATGGAACAGACTAACTGAGTTAGATCTCGCATCTGGGTCGCTACGTGATCGAGTTAAATCACGACGTGACTCTAACAAGAGACTCTCCTCATCCATCATCTTGTGTTTCCCGGCAATGGAACCAATTGATAAGAATCGATTCAACAGATAGATGAAATAGAGCAGATATTAAGAACAGGGAATCAATTGTTATATTAGATAGTATAATAGGCTGGGTTACAAGAAACGAAATGGAGATTCAGGAAGAGGAACAAGCAAATCAGAAGAGGATCGCATAGAACTCCCCTGCCAAATCAGAGAAGACGCGTCAGGTGTCTTCCTGCCCACGCTACAAGACCCGACAACTTCTAATCAGAATTCACAATCCCTCCCTATTCTCCTCAATCAGTTATATAGAGTAATTTCTAACCTAATAGGCTCAGGACCGTTAGACTTGTGGTTTAGTAGAAGTTACCCATATCAGATATTTTATCATTAGACATATAACAAGAAAATTAATTTCAATACGGTAACGTAATTATGCACATATTATACAAAGATCCAATCTTGAGAAACTTCTGATTCTTTACTGACAAAATATAATGGATTTAAGATATACAAGGTCTGGATGCTTGTTCAGTTGTTCTTTGTATAGTCTCACCATTTTAATATAGTAAAAACAAAATTTTAGATCATACAAGTGATAGGATTGCAATCAAATTTTCAGACGGTTTACTGTAATTTTTTATACTTAAATATCAGCAAATTCTTTAAATAATTACCTGCAATGCACTTGTCACACTTCTTTATCCATTCACTAAATCTTGCATCTTCTGGAACTAGAGATGCCCCAGCTTCAAAGGAGGTTTTAGCAGTCTGATATTCTTCAAGATTGAAGCATGCAGTGCTGTTGAGCAGGAACAAGTAAAATTTAGTTACTGGATTAGTATCTTTATTTCTCAGGAATAAAAATTTGCATTAATCATCTTAGCTAATGGCAAAAAAACATGGTGAAGTATTCGAAGAAAATAACACAGGTGACAGAAGTATATTACAAAAGAGATTTAAAACAAAAAAAAAAGTAGCACATTGAAATCAGTGATGCAGGATAACAAAGAGAAGTATGACATGTTTACAGTCAATAGCTAAAAGTTATGTGCCGACGAACATACAACATTATAACTCTTGGTATCTGATGATTACTTTCTTTTTGAAAAACTATGCACATAAATGCACCAACAAAAACATTTATCATCATTCAGCTCTGAATATATCAGATGCGCCGATGAGATTTACAAAAACATGGTACTTAGCAAAAGAAATGGCGTAGTTTTATGAAACTTGATACTTGATAATTGTATCTAGAATACAAATTAATGTGTATATCAATAGCATCTCACCCTTTGCGCAGATATGCCTTTGGATTAGAGCAGTCCAATTCAATTGCTTTGTTTGCATCAGAAACAGCTTCTGCTCCAAAACAATTGTAAGAACTGTGAGATGTTTATATAACAGCCACACAGATTACATCAATTAAGAGAAAACAGGAGTGGATAAAAATAGGTTCATACTTTTAAAAGAAGACATAATTAAAACAGAAAATAAAAAGTTTCACATGAATATTGGTATTACATGAGTACAGACCACCACTACCTATATATAACCTGGTATCAGCAATATATAAATATCAAATGTTTTGCGCACACTAAGGTATCTTATCATTGTTACATCAGATAAATGAGGGGAACCATTATATATGTTTAGCAAAATCAATTCAACATAAATAAAAAATGTACACTCTGGTAACAACCACCCAAAAACTATTAAAAAGTGATACTCATATCGAATTAGAAACATTTCAAATTAGGTATGAGATCCTCAGGCATCTTATCATTACTGCATCAAACAAATGAAGAAAGTCATATAAAAAACCATGCTATAGTAACAAATAACAACCAAAAAACTAGTGTTAAATGATTAAACTGTGGTTTATGTTTTTAACTATAGAGGTTTACATACTTCATTCCAGGAGCATTACAGGAATGTATCGCACGTTTTGTCATTATATTAATGAAAAATCGACGAAAGAAAATTCATCAATTTCATGACCCTCTTAGAAATATCTTGCCTCAAAATCATGATGTGATCGGTTTAAATGATTGTATCACACATTTATACTTGAATGGACTGAGTATTTGTCTCTTAATCTTCTTCACGATCCATATATATGTATGTGTGTGTGTAAAACAACTTCTTCAAAATTTTCAATCATCACAGATTTTTTTCTCTTTATCACTTTATCTTGGTACTCTATGATTTGTTTTAGGAAGTTTTTTGTTTCTGGACTATCCTTGCTCTAAATCTGTTTGAGACGGCGTAACAAATATGCATTTACACAGATCTATAGCATCAGAACTACAAATGAGCTCGAAAACTATAAACTATGATCTCGTCCTTTTGTAATTCAACCATAATTAGTTACAGATAAGATACCTAAACCTCATGGGCTAGACACACATTCATACATATATAATAATTACATTGTAGACCCTAAACGTTTGGACATCTAGAAAGCGCAAGTAGTCTTTACATGGAAGATGATAATAATGCAAGAAGCTCTTTTAGTTATATTTAGATTGGATTAAAAACTTTACTTCACAATATAAAATTGTTAAAAATATATGATTTATATCATTAGACAATCAGCCACTTCATAAAAGTGCATGAAACTCAAATGCACCAATAGTAAACCTAGCAATGGTTTGACGGAATCAAAAACTTTTGATTTCGTGAAGGACCTATAGCTTTTATACGGCTTCCACCAAACATTAATGAAATAAGCCACATCAAGATTGGTTATACTCTACATAGATAGCAAAAGTCCATCGAATGATATAAGTTTATATAACAACCAAATTTCTAAACTTAACTAATCAAACAACATTTAGCCTACTAGAAAAATTAAGAATAACCGCAACTATATGCCTATATCTATAAACGCAAAAGAAGAAACACCTGACAAGCGAAAACTAATATTATGCCATAACTTTGAAACGTGTGAAAGCAACCTATGGGACAAAAATACAAAATCGGATTCAACAAGCCGACATTGACCAGGATCTGAAGAGATAAATGAAGGAATAAGCGGGATTTCATACCGGTGTAGTTTTTGAGTTTGATGTTGGCCTGAGCGCGATCGGAGAAGAGGTCGGCGTTTGTAGGGTGGATGAGGATGGCCTGCGAGTAGAGGTCGATGGCGAGCTCAAAGTGGTCGTCAATGAAAGCCTCCTTCGCCTTGGTGACGAGATCAGACGCCATTGACTTACACAGAAGTCTCTAGAAACCGATGAGGAAGACGATTGCTTGACTTGAGGTTTCAACACAAAGTGAAGAAACTACCCAAAATCCAAAACCGATGAAATTGCTCACCACAAACAGTCGACAATCTTAACATAAAGGGGTGTTTGGTTTTTCCGGCTTATTTTTTATATTTTCTCTGGCTTATTTTTTTAAGAGTCCGGCTTATTTTCTTCTTATGACTCATAATAAGACAAGCAAAAAAAACTAGCTTATAAAAATAAGCCTCAAATAAGCTAAAACAAACACCCCCTTAATACGCCCCCAATTTATTTATTTTATTATTTTATAATGCCGTAAATTATTAAGTTTCAAAATTTTTATCTACGTTCAAGGATGCGGATATTTATCTAATCCAATGCTCATTATCCTATCACATTTATCGTTTGTAGATATGAATATGTTAAATAGATTATTATCGGATGTTGAACAGATATGAATGTTAGTAAAATATATATAGATGATAATTATCTATCTATGGATAATTCATTAACCCGGAATTACATTTTTCAAACTAAATTTCTCTATAATTACGTTTATAAAAAATTATGTATTTATGTCAACAAAAAGACATAAATTATATGTGTATCTATGATATTTCCTTTGAGAAAAAAAGTGATTTTGTCATCCAACGGATATCCATTTACAAATATCATATTTAACCTTTATAATATTTTAAAATATTGTATTTTATCAAATTCTTAGTTTTATCATTCTAAAATATTTTATAATCATTTTAATTCTTTTTTAATTATAACGAATAGCGTTTAACTTTATTACTCTTAATTGTAAAAATAATGATTGATGATTTATATAAGAAATACAATCATGTCTCTTCGCATAATGTTACCATGAATCTGCCGTCAAGTCTGCCCTCCTACTCGTGTCGATGTTTCCACCACTGGTTAGAGTGTTGATGTCATACGTCGTCACTTTTTTTAATTCTCCTTTAATTCGCGTTTTATTATTATTTAATACGTTTTTATTAATGTTTAATATTTATTATCTTTCAACTCGTGTATAACACGGACATTTAGTCTAGTTTATTATAATAGACTAACCGTTGATTTGTAGCGTTCATGATTAATCCGAACATCTTTGTTTTTAGAAACGGTGGTGCAATCTTATTGATTAGATATATTCTTCTACAGTCGAAAACATTTCCCATGTCTATTAATGTCATGTGGATGGACTACAAAATGTGTGTTTATATTTTATTTGAGTAATTGTTTTTTGTCTCTATTTAATTATAAGTTGATGCGTATCAGCGTATGGCACTCAAAATAACTTAACTAGTATAGCCTAATACAAACTAGTGTAATATCCGAGCGGTGCTCGGGTACGTAATTTTAAAAACATGTGTATAATATATATAAAACAACTAATACAAACTTTTCAAACTATCAAAGACGTATAAAAACTCACTGTTAAAATGAATACTTAAACTTAAAAAATATACAAAATTTGGTCATCAAGATAAATATAAAAGATGCTAACAATATATAAAAGATCTATACTAAGAGCATGAAAAAAATAAAAAGTTGACATATCCAAAAACAGTACGTAAGAAACATGCAAGATAAATAAAAGTTATGTCTTTATAAATTATAATACTAAGGAACATGCAAGATAAATAGTACGTAAGGAACATGCAAGATAAATAAATGTTTTCTAAAGATTTTTGAACGACGCCCACCATTGTAATCCATCAGCTCGTTTAATAATTGTGGGGCATCACGAATGAAAGGTAATTTCACCTTTCCATCAGGTTTGTGTTACTTCTAAAACTTAAATCGACAATATAAGCTCAAAACTTCTAGTGTATTACTCGAGCAGTGCTCAGATACGTAACTTTAAATTAATATTTTTATATAAAAACATGTATATAATGTATACCAAAAAATTAACCTACAAAGTTTTTGAACTATAAAAAACTTCGTAAAACTCACAAATTAAAAAGAGTAGTTGGACTTAAAAAAATAACACAAAAATTAGACAAAACATAGATAATAACATCAAAAAAAGATATTAAATTATACAAAAATAAATAAAACACTTCAGAAAAATATAGATACATTGACAATATTATTGACATGAACAATAAGTAAATGAGGTCAAAGAGTATATGAAAATAGTTTATACACTGGTATAATTTCTAATCTATGCGTTAGTGAGAACTTGAAAAAAAGAACGGATGTACTATAGTAGCTAGATGCAGTGAAATAAAAAAATTATGAAATTTAGTGCAGAAATCGACATAATTTACAATACCTTTATATTATATCTTTTTTTATTTTTTCTACTTTAATAAATAATTTTATTAAATTGTTATTTTAAAATTATTCTTTAATTATAAGGATTGATAATATAAAATGATTATAGATTACTTATTAATAAAATATTTGTTTAAAAAATATTTTCTATTTCAATAAATTTATTTTTATTTAAATGGTAATACTAACCGAAACAAAACCCAACCCATTAAAAGCCCAAACCCAAATTCTCAAAACCCTAAACTAAACCATCTCTATTTAATATATATATATATATATATATATAATCCTAATCCCTTGGTTAATAGATCTAATAGTTCATGATGATTCTTTATGTTCTTTATGTAAAAAAGGTTCTTCATTGATCCTTATATATATATATATATATATATATATATATATATATATATATATATATATATATATATATTAATGCTTTAGTTTTTATATTAATTGGTGTTCTTTTTTCGGATTAAGTTTTATTATGATACGTAGAGGGAATGAATACAAAAACATATGATTTTTTCCGAGAATTATATACTTACTACTTTGATGAATAACAAAAAATTAAGAATATACTAACTTTTATAAAATTATCATATTACGATAAATTTTATGTCAAAACGTAGATAAAAATGAGACGGTCGTAAATATATACTTATTTTTTTCTTTAAACAAAATATTTCACAAGTTATTAAACATTATTTATAAACAACCTATAATTAATTACATTAATATACAATTTTCATAAAAACCCCTCATATTTTCATTAAACCCCCTCAAATATTTCATAAAGTACCCTTAAATATTTCCAAAAACCCCCTCCCCAATTTGATTTAAATGTCTAGGAATCCTAAACCCTAAACCCTAAACCCTACAATCCCACGTACACCATAATCAACGGCCCATATTAGTTTGATCCAACGGCTGTCTAAATTCAGGACTTTATACGGCTGAGATTAAAAGTGATCAAGATCTAACGGCTGAAAATGAAAATCATATGGTGACGGTTACACTCACCTGACACCATATATATATATATATATATATATATATATAATTATATACTCACTACTTTGATGAATAACAAAAAATTAAGAATATACTAACTTTTATAAAATTATCATATTACGATAAATTTTATGTCAAAACGTAGATAAAAATGAGACGGTCGTAAATATATACTTATTTTTTTCTTTAAACAAAATATATCACAAGTTATTAAACATTATTTATAAACAACCTATAATTAATTACATTAATATACAATTTTCATAAAAACCCCTCATAATTTCATTAAACCCCCTCAAATATTTCATAAAGTATCCTTAAATATTTACAAAAACCCCCCTCCCCAATTTGATTTAAATGTCTACGAATCCCTCCTACAACTTACACCATAATCAACGGCCCATATTAGTTTGATCCAACCGCTGTCTAAATTCAGGACTTTATACGGCTGAGATTAAAAGTGATCAAGATCTAACGGCTGAAAATGAAAATCATATGGTGACGGTTACATTCACTTGGCGCCATATATATATATATATATATATATATATATATATATATATATATATATATATATATATATAATTAACTGATTTTCTCCACTTTTTTTTATAATATATATATTGTTGGTGATTTTAGTGTCACCAGTTTCATTTAGTGTAATGAATTTTATACGTATGTTTCAAGGGGATTGAACTTTGTTATAAAACAAGCATGGAGGGTGTGGAGTACACATTTATTTTAGTCTAAGCTTGTCCCGGTAATATTTAGGGGGTGAAGCCCCCTGAACGCAAAACGGGGGCGGGGTCCCTAGGGGCAGCACCCCGGGCCGAAAATTAATAATAGTAGAAGGTTTACAATGAAAATTCTCGATTTTATAGGGATATCATTGTAAAACTTGAAAGTTCGTAACTGCTGTTATCTGGGATACGAATTCAAATTGGAACACACACAAGAAATTCGAAATACACATCTTCTCTCTGGTTCTTGATCTTGATTTCTGCCAAAATCAAGATTGTTGCTTTTACAATTGCCCAATTCGGATTTCGTGATACCAGACATATACGGTCGAAATATCGAATTTGGAAAGTGATTCGCACGATTGTAGAAGAAATCCGGTTACAGTTTCTAACATATATATATAGAATCAGGATCAAATAAAAAGAGTTTTATGGTAAAAAGAGTAAGGAGAAACATGGTGCTGCCACGTGTACTTTAATTAAATTTAATTAAAAAGGGTAAAATTGGAAAATTAATGTAATTTCTCTCTCCCCCTATTACTTCTCCACCCCACGATCTAGGTCTGCGTTTTTTCCTTTCCGTCTCCATTCATACATCGCTGCCCTATTCTCTCTCTCACTACCTTCTTTCTTCCGCCTCACACGTTCGTAGAATACGCTCCCAATCGAGAACCCTAATGGCCGCCTTGAAGCCCTCCACCGTGGTCGCCCGTATCCCGTCCGGTGAAAACACCAACATCGCAACCGTCGCATACCCTTCGCTGCCGCTGCTTTGCTTATCCGCCATCGCAACCGCTGCTTTGTGAATCCCGTCGCCGGTTGTTTCGCATTTTGTTTTCATTTGCAGAATTGCTTTCGCTGCAAGTAACGCTAACGGTTTGGGTCTCCGGCTAGCTATCCACCGCCATTTTTTACCACTATTATAACAGCGACCCTGATCTCTTTTACCAATCGGTGACCCAAGTGCTACGTAGCCATCGCCGGAGTTTATGGTCATCGGACACACAGGTATTGGAAGAAAGTTATTAGAGACGCTTGATACTAAAGAAGATTTCAATCAGATCTACATATAACATCTACATTTTAATTTTGATTGTTTATGGGTTCTATTTTTCTCTTTTTAGTTGTTAATGTTCCGGCCGTTAAATGAATTATGTTCATCTGTTATAGTATAAATGATTTGTGCATCTGATTCTTTTCGTAGTGCATCAAGTTATTTGCGGATCTACCTTAGAGCTGTGAAGTAGTTGTGCATCTGTTTTTGTTAATCCATTTTTGTATTTTTTGTTGTATTTGTGTGCATCTATTTGTTCTTCAGAACGTGAATGTAAGAATATGGATAATTTTTCTATTATTGTTCTTCAATGAATTGTGTTCATCAATGTTTTTTAATATGAATACTGGTTGTGAATCAAAATTTGTGTTTTTTTTTCTATTTGTTATGCATCAGTGTATGGTTTTGATGATTCTGTACTTTGAATGGTTTTGATAAATGGTTTGATGTATGGTTTGATGATTTTGTTTTTGATAGTTAATAAAGAATCTGAAAGTAATTCATCTGAAAATATGAATATTTCTGGATTGATGTATGGTTTGATGATTTTGTTTTGTGCATCAAAATATTTAATAGAAAATCTTTTTCTGGAGAAAATAATATGTATTTTTGGAGGAGGTGAATAAATTAAAAATCTATACCTAATGGACGATTATACCCCTAAATGTATTTTTCTAATTAATATAAAAAGGAAAAAAAGCCATTTTTTTAGGGAGCGGTTATTAGAAAATGAATGGCTGAGATTTCTCCTTACTTTTTGTAGAATAAGATTCTTTTTAGTGGATCTCCTCCCTATATATATATATATATATATATATATATATATATATATATATATATGAAAGAGAGAAAGAGAGAAGCGGAAAGAGAAAAGACTTAGCTAGCGTCAAGTGTAAACAAAAGAAGAGATGTATGAGTGTTGAAGCTTACCTAGATGGCTTACCCGATGGTCATACGCATGCTCTAATGAAATTGATCATCAAAGTTAGACGATGGAATCTCATTTTTGCACCAACATTAATTATGATTACCTTTTTTTAGAGCATGCATGGGGTGTGGTCACGACAAAGGTTCGGGTATTGTCTACGTGGAGGGGCGATATCAAGGGGCACACCACCCCCTCAATTAGAGCGGCACCGTAAAAATGAGAAGAATCGGCATTTGAATGCCGAAGAGAGAGAGAGAGATGAGAGAGATAGAGAGAAAAGATTAGAGAGGGAAGATGAGAGAGAAGATAGAGTATTTTTAAAAAATAAAAAAATCTTTGAAGCATCAAAGCATGGATAGTATGAAGATTTAACCATGTTGAGTCAGTGACGTGACTTGAGGCATGGGATGTCCAAAAGAGGGTACACCTCATGCTCTTATTCACTGTACATCATCCAATCACAATTAATGAACTCATGGATTAAGTATAGATTTAGTCTTTTATTAAAGGAATTCTAACATAACAATATCCGGTGTTCTTGGACAAATTGATGTAGAATTAAGTTTAGTTTAGTGTGTGTAGCCACGTACGTACCAAAAAAACAAGAGATATAAACGTCGTGACGTTTAAGAAATGCAACGGCATGCAGTTAATTACACCCTTAAACAATACCTGCAAGCTACGTAAACCTTGTTTTTTGAACAATATTAAGGACTAGCTAAATGGACAAAACACAGTTATCCAACATTAAACTAATAGCTACTAAAATTGCATGTTCATATAAATCCATGTAAGTTACAGCTGAGTTTGAGCTTATTCATTATCCTCCTGCCTAGAAATTGTTAGAAGATAGAAATAAAAACCATTTGATCAGGCAAAAATCAAACTTTGTGGTACACGCACATAAAAACAAAATAAATCAATCTAAAAGGGCAAGATCCACACACACACACACACACACACACACACACACATATATATATATATATATATATATATATATATATATATATATATATATATTATATTTGTAGATGTTACACTGTCTCTTACTCCTAACTCACGGGAAATGTGCCGACCCAGTGTTCTTAGGCTCGGATTATCCATCCATCCTTGGCAACACAAAACAAGTCTTGTAAAATTCATCTAAAAGTGGAGCGGGTCGTCGTATGTGTTGCGGAACTGATGCAACGTTCTCAACTATTTCATAGTCATAGTAATCGGGTACGCCCCATGGATCCCACTCTGCAATATTCCAACATAATAAGAATTCAATACCAGATGCATTTGTAGAAGAGAGGTCCAACTCCAAAGAGAATTCACTCATGTAACACATGAAGAAAACACAAGGCTGATTACCCATTAATTAATTTTATGTTTCTCACAATAGTAAAACAAAGATATCAAAAAGTGCTATATATATTATATATGTTTCTTTCTTACACTGTATGAGCATCACTAAAAGATCGAGATTACGTCTAATAGGAGCAAAGAATCTAATTTTAAAAGTAAACATGTTCAAGAGAGAGATTGAAATGTAAAACTTGAGGAAGAATGGTACGTACGTACCTTTCTCTTGTATCCATTGTAGTTATTAGTTAAAACGACGACTTTTCAAGTATCTATATTCATAAACGCAATATTTCCTAGCTATTAATTGCTAGTATTAATTACACGTACGACCAATATTAATGTCAATTCTTTCGAGAAGAAAAAGAATGTTTGTGAATTGAATTGAAGTTGTATAACACACATCGAACGCCACTTATATTGAAGTCCTAACTCATGTGAACACTACGTACGTACTCAAATATGAAAAGAGTAGAACTTTGTAAAAGACGATAATATATACGGGAAGAAGTTTATTTGAAAACCATTCTTACTGTGAGTGTATCGCGGGTATTATTTACAGTCGTTATTAATGTTCACTAGTGACTTATTAATAGAGTTATTCTGATCATTTTACATATTTACTCAACCGTAAATTATATCCTTGTGGATAAATCATTATTATATTTTCTTAATTTTTATAAAATACAACTTATTAATGATTGTTGAGGTTTTCCAATCTTGGCTTCCAGCAGATTCGATTTGGATGGTGTTGTTTGGCATTTTTTTTTTCTATTTCCCGTTTGTACATTTCTCCAGTCTGCGCGCCACATGTTAAAATTACGGATGGTTATTCATGTATGTAGTTAAGTAGACAAATTTCCATGTAGGGGTACGTTTTGGTACGATATATCATGAATTTATTATAACAAATTTATGTTGGAAATTGTGGCATGCTATATGATATAGTTATTGTTTATCACAACATAATTATATCATACGATGATCGACGTAAGTTGGATTTGACGACTTGTGTGTGAATATGATATCGGGAGGAGGTGGAATGACTTGTACGATTGTGGACCAACACAATTGGCTACTTGCCATAGTCGTGCAAATGATGCATCATGGCACGTGACAATAAGACCGTCACACAATTAAGTATTTAACTGTGTTGAAGAGTATCTGGTAGGGCATCGATTATGCTTTATGCTTAGACATAACGACAGATGTTAAACTGTGCTCTTTCACCTAGTTGGTGGTACTGGGGACTCCCCCACGTGGTTTTAGTGATAAAGTTGATGGTGATGATACTTACGGTTGATGCATTAGGTTTGGTTGGATACATTCATAATACGTTTGTATATCAACATGTTGTTCTTATCTATTTGTGTGACTTAGGTGTCTCATCAACTATTTTTAATCGGTTTGGTATTGATAAAACCCTCCGTGCTTACTATGCTTTATAAGACTAACACTTGTTTTTTTATGTCGATGTGTTCACACGGATAAAGATGTTTGATACCAGAACACGAGTGAGATGTGGTGGATATCAATTAAGAATATTTGTGATAACACTTAAAATGTTGGAGAATAGCACTATTAGTAATGGATAGAGTTTGTTGGTCGTTAGTAACGCCAAATACATTCCTAGTTATGTTTAATTGACTAGACTGTTACTATTGTCTGGAATTATTAGTTGTTTGAATTTATTGGTATTAAATTTCCAAAATAGGTTTTATTTTTTTGAAATTCAGAGTTAAAAAAAAAGAATATTATAATTTTGGTGCTCATATACCAAATCCCTCTAACTAACCTAGTAGTAAAACTTGCATATTATTAGCTTGACATTAAAAAACATAAATTATCACCGATAACATGATGATGTACAAAAGACCAATATCAAATCACATAGTTAATCTCAAAAGCAGCGAGCATAATGATCACGCATGTAGACTAGCCTAATCAAAATTGTAAATTTGTGTGAAAGTTTAGATGATAAGTCATTGAAAAGAAAAAAAAAGAGTAGAATTTTTATACCCTCATCGGTGCCAAGAAAACAATTACCCGATAAGAGTATAAGGACAAGTGGAATATATCTTCAAAGACGTTAGTGTTTTAAGTCCAAGATTCATAAGCATGCGATTATTAGGCAAACCGTGAAAAACACACTCACGGTTCGAAAGAACACAACCAATTCACCTATCGTAATGCTGGTTAGATATCATAGTATGTAATGAAAACTTGTTAATAGTACATATCAATGTGAGTACATACATAGGCACAAATATCCAAAGTTATTAAAAAATATCTAGAGATCATGATCATAGATATAATTAATACAGTAGAGTTAAGAATGATAATTCAAGAAAACGAGCTCATATAAGTAGGGGTGTTCACGGGGCGGGGCGGGTACCCAGTTTTTTGAACCGAAACCGAACCGCAGGGGGCGGGTATCCGCAGAGAGATGGGTACCCACGGTCCGGATCACGGATACCCGAAAATTGAGCTGTGCTTAACTTTTCCTGTTTTCTAACGAGTTCAAATTCATAAAATTTAAGATTCTAACATACAAATTAAAATTTAAAACACACAAAACCCAAGTACCATAGTTCATGACACGAACGACAAACCAATGTTTTAACGGTACATAATCCAAATACAATAACACAACAAGTTGGTAAACCAAAGTTAATAGTCCATTATTATAAAAAACAAAGTGCGCGCCATAATGATTGTGAAAGCTTGAAGTTCCTCGACCCACAAGATAATCTTTAGATTTGTCACCTGCATATATTTGAAACATATATAAGTAAGTAATCAGTTTATTAAGAAGCTGCGTAGAAATCAATTGACTGTTTGCAACCAAGAAATTAATATATACACACAAATACACAATATATATGGATTACGACCAAGAAGGAAATAATTCTGCCAATCCTTCATATGAAACAAAGTATAAAACTAATTCGTCACTCTAATTAGTCAATCAAATCCATATGAAACAATTCTGCCAATCTTTTGATTATTCTCTTAAACAAGATATTGGGAAGATAAAGATTAAGTAAAACTATAAAACTTAATTAAACAACATTAAACAACTTACTCAACTAACGGCACACGTTCATATCATCTAACTTCAATCATCAACGGTGATGGAGGAGACAGATTTCGACAAATCCTTCAAATCTGAATTCAAAATCATGCATTTAACAAAAATTAAGTAAAACTATAAAACTTGTCAGAAGATAAAGAATAGTTGTTAATTTTAAATTACTAAACTAAAATTTACCAGCTTCAAGCGCTTCAAATTCTTCTAGTTTTTCTTCAATGTCGAAAGGTAAAGATTTAGACCTAAGCCAATTTTGTGTACATACAAGTGCCTCAACCAATCTAGGAGTTAATGAACTACGAAAGGCATCAAGAACAAGTCCTCCGGTACTAAAAGCTGATTCAGAGGCAACTGTTGAGGCGGGAATCGCCAAAATGTCTCTCGCCATTGCTGCCATCACCGGAAACCTTGCTTTATTTTTCTTCCACCAACTCAATATCTCAAACTTACTATGTAGAGGCTCACACTGCTCATCCAAATACTTATCCTTCTCAGTTTTGGCACCTGTAATACCCGAACTCTCTTCCAATTTTCTTTTATATTGATTATTCAAATACGCAGTTGGGTCATCATCAAGTTCCATACATTTATTTTCATCGACTACTTGATTCCTTCCACTATTTTCATTACCAACTCCAACTACACCCAAATAATGATTAAACAACCCATCTAACACACTATTTATTTTATCAATCGACTTGGTCGAGTTCTGACCCCCGTGACCGACGCCGGCTCGCTGCCGAGTTCTAACCGTAGTGAGTGGTGGATTAACGCCGTCGCCGTCGCCTTGGTCGTCGGCTGGTACTAAGTCGGCTGGTGAAGTTGCTGCTCGAGACGATTAGGGTTAACGTGGAAGAGTGGAACGGCTGAATGGAACTATGGAAGACTGGAACTTATTAGGGTTACATGTTACATGAATACATGGTACTTTTGGGTTTTTTCGATCCACTATATAAAATTAGATATATTATTATTATTTTTTTAAAAAAATACGGGTTGGTGGGTACCTGCGGGTACCGGGGGGGGGGGGGGGGGGGGGGAACCCGAACCGACCCGTGAGCAGCGGGTACCCTAACTTTCGGGTTTTTTCGGGTATCGGGTTTCTCGGTTTACGGTTTTTTCGGTTTCGGATCAGTCGGTTCGGTTCGGTTTTACGGTTTCCCGCTTTTTTTGAACACCCCTACATATAAGCTTTACATAGTAATCCTACATTGCATTAGTTTCTCCCACAATTATTGCAACCATATAAACAAAATTAACAAATAAATAGAGTAATCTTAGAACCTGTAGGTGTGAATATGGAATAGATACATTTTTCATGGCTTGGACTCATAATTGTACTAATTCTAATAACAACCCCATCCCCCGGCCAAAAAAAATCAAATAATATATGAAATCCTAATATTCACGTAAATCTAACTTAGAGCGGTCTGTAGTGTTTGCAATATAACTACGCATTTTCAGTGGAAGACTATTGGCTTTCATCCACAAAGAACATTGAAAACTAGGTATTTAGTTGCTCCCCTTATACTCGATATTAATTGAATATCCTCTTTATAGGCCAATCAAGAATGTAATTATGCAATACACAATGACGCAAAAATGTTTTTTTAACTCTTCCTCTTCTTTCTGTTAAGATAATTCTTCCAAAATAAATTACTTTAATTACAAAAAAAAAAAATCTCCATAATCTGATGCTCTCTCTCTCTCTCTTTCTCTCTCTATATATATATATTTTTTTTCTTTTCTTTTTTAATTCTTTTCCCCAAATGCAGATATACAAACAATGCCCAAAACGGAATACTTTGTATTTCATCAGGTATCAGTCCTTGCACGGCGCTCCGTTTAAACTCCCAAAATCCCCTCTTTCATGGAACTGTAGATCATCTGGACTGAAAGATTCCCGTCGGAAACAGATTTCAAGCTTAACCTGCGCCGGTTCGCCCATTCGGTACGCTATTCAACTTCTTCACTTTCATCTACAATTTCAATTTTGCAATCCCAACACTCGAACCCTACTCATAGACGCTGATTTTGTGAAAAAAATGGGATATGTTACATAGTGTAGATGCAAAACTGATGTCTGAAGCATCTCAGTTGAACAATTAATGGTTATCAAACATCGCCACCGTTTTAATCGAACGCATGCGGTATGCATATAATCAAGCTACGAGCTTGTGGCTTTCTAAAAAGTAACAAGGATTATATCGATCAGTTAGGGTTTGAAGCGTATTTATACTACTGATTTGGTCCATTACTTTGACCTTGTAATGCCTTTTGGTTTTTGTACTACTGGATGCTATTATTATTGTTTTCATTGTTTTTATTTTTGGTGAACTTCAAGCGGTTGTGCTTTCTGCATGTTTAAATGGTTTGCAGAGTTTATATTCCGACGCAAATTAATGAAAAGCAGTGGTTGGTAATAATGTGGTCATAATTCTTCAACCTTAATTGTCAATCATAACATTGTGGTCATAATGCAGAAATCATAACTGTATATGTTATTCAGGGGCTAACGGTCCAAAGACTAAAACAGAAAAGCCATTTGCTGCTGCAGCCACTTCTTTTCTAGTAAAGTATATTTTTGTTCTATTCCGTAACTTGTTTAATGCGAGTATCTCTTGATAAGTTGATATCATTACTAGCAAACTTCTGCTGTAATGCAAGCGGGATGGTTGTTTGGTTGGATTCCTATTGATGGCAATAGCGCCTTCAGATGCATATTTGCATGACAAAGAATGAACAAAAGCCTGCATACAGTTATCATTTGACTTCTTCTTTTGTTTAAGAGTATTGCCATCAAGCATCATTTCAATCGGTTCACCATTTCTTTTAAGGCTTATTATTTCCGTCTGTTGTGCGCCATGAATGCTTATATCTATCTTGTGTTGTGTCTAGTGGATGAAATGTGCTTGTAGTATCCATTTGCAGATAAGTATTTGTGTTTACGGATAAACATTAATCTGATAGGGAACTCTTTAAATAGGGACTTGGAGAATTAGGTTATTATTCTTAATTTTTGTACCACTATGAGTTTAAGCATCATTGAAGATTAGTTCTTCCTCTCCAAAGTAGAATGCGTTTGGCACGCGCTTCACCTTTATTTGGACTCTTTCTTTTAATAATAGAAAAAATCTTGTTCTTTATGCCATCTTAAGCTTTTTGGGTAGTCAAGATGCCTAGGGTGTGCTAAATATCATCATACGTGTAAACTATTTTTCTACTGTATGTTGCATATCACTATTGCTTTTTTACTTGTCAGGTCATGTAATAGCTTGCTTGTATCTTGTGATCTCAGGAATTATATGAAAGTTTTCTTTTCATGTCAATTTGCTACAACTTTGTGCTGGAGTCTTATTGCTTAATGATGTTACATCTGAAAGATGAAAGTGAAGATCAGTGTAGTGGGTGGTTTGAGAAGTCTTTGGTTGTATTTTGCTGAATTGTATTGTGTGTAAGGATGGAGATGGAGTCGGTCAAGAGTATATTCCAAACTTAGGTAAGGCTACTGGCATCTTTTCTTGTTCTTCCACCTTCCACTTGCTTCTAATGTATAAATATATACAAGGGAGTAACTAATATATTATTTGAGGTGGCAACTGGCAACCTCTTCGATTGGTTCAGTTATTATTCATAAGTAGGTTTATTCAGTTAAATTAAGTTAACGGGAACAGGGTAAAAAGATAGTTCAAAATGAAAAAAGTCAAATGTGTTAAAGCCTCCCATATTATATTTTATTACATAAAAGCTCCTAAATACATATTTAAAAACTGACTATCATTGAGTCAAATAACTTTTGTAAATCATATTTGACACTAACTTCTGATGAGAAGAGACTAATATATGGGCAAAAAACTCTGTACCAAAAGCTACATTTATTGACCCGAACTCGTTTTGACCATTTTTGCACACACACACACACACACATATATATATATATATATATATATATATATATAGGGGAGGGTTCATGCGAGAACCGTTGTTAGTGCGAGAACCGCGAGAACCAATGTCAGCCGTTCCTTGGATATGGGAAGTATCATGGATGGAGAGCGTGGAGCGATAGGGTGTGGCAGGGTGCATGTGAGGAATTCATGGGTGGGCAATTACATTGAAGGAGGGGGAATTGGACGGCTTAGATTGGTTCTCGCAGTTCTCGCGCTAACAACGGTTCTCGCATGAACTTTTGTCTAATATATATATATATACATATATATAGGCAAAAGTTCAAACGAGAACCGTTTTTCGTACGAGAACTGCGAGAACTAATCTAAGCCGTCCAATTCCCCCTCCTTTAATGTCATTGCCCACCCATGAATTCCTCACATGCACCGTACCACACTTGAACCCCTCCACGCTCTCCATCCATGAACTTCCCATATCCAAGGAACGGTTGAGATTGGTTCTCGTACGAAAAACAGTTCTCGTTTGAACCCTCCCCTATATATATATATATTGGGGAAGGTTCAAATGAGAATGAGAAATTAATTGAGAATGGGAGACTAAATCTCAGCCGTTTATTTTGTAAGTGGAATTCATGGATGGAAAGTGTGGGGGAATCGAGTGTGGCAGGGTGTATGTGAGAAATTCATGGTTGACATTGAAGGAGGGGGAATTGGACGGTTGGGATTGAGTCTCCCATTCTAAAAAATATTTAAGTTCTCATTTGAACCTCCCACTATATATATATATATACAGGTTCAAACGAGAACTGTTTTTCGTACGAGAACCAATCTGAGCCGTCCAATTCCCTCTTCTTTAATGTCATTGCCCACCTATGAATTCCTCACATGCACCCCCTGCCACACTTGATCCCCTCCACGCTCTCCATCCATGAACTTCCCATATCCAAGGAACGGCTGAGATTGGTTCTCGCAGTTCTCGTACGAAAAACAGTACTCGTTTGAACCCTCCCATATATATATATATATATATATATCCAATTGTGAAGGTTTCTTTGTGTCATCTAATTCTGCCTTAATATTCTAATATGAATTTTCTTACATTTAGGGACTATAATATACTATTTACATAAATGTCCGAGATAATGAGCATGATGAAAGAAACTTCTGACAACGGTACAGATTTATCTGCTGATGATATTGGCACTATTGAGGAAATTCCGGAGGACACAATTCTGTCTAGACAAACTTCTGTCAACCTCGTGCCTTTCATTGGCCAAAGGTTTGTTTCTCAAGATGCTGCTTATGAGTTCTACTGTAGCTTTGCGAAGCAATGTGGGTTCTCAATTCGCCGGCATCGTACTCGTGGTAAAGATGGTGTTGGGAAGGGGATTACAAGGCGGGATTTCACTTGCCACCGAGGTGGATATCCACAAATAAAGCCATCAGATGACGGGAAAATGCAAAGAAATCGCAAGTCATCCCGTTGTGGATGTCAGGCATATATGCGAATTGTGAAAAGGGCAGAATACGATGTTCCCGAATGGCGTATCACGGGTTTTAGTAACATTCACAATCATGAGCTTTTAAAGTTAAACGATATCCAACTGCTTCCTGCTTACTGCACGATTTCCTCTGATGACAAGAGTCGTATATGCATGTTTGCAAAATCCGGGATGTCAGTAAGACAGATGTTAAGGTTGATGGAACTGGAAAAAGGCGTTAAACTTGGTTGTTTACCGTTCACGGAAATTGATGTGAGGAATTTACTTCAATCTTTTAGAAATGTGGACCGAGATAATGATGCTATTGATCTACTTAAAATGTGCAAGGATAAGAAGGATAAAGATCCAAACTTTAAATACAATTTCAAGATTGATGCAAATAACCGTCTGGATCATATTGCATGGTCTTATGGTTCATCAGTTCGATCTTTTGAGTCTTTTGGAGATGTTGTAGTTTTTGATACAACACACAGGTTGGATGCGTACGATATGCTTCTTGGGATTTGGCTAGGAGTTGACAATTTTGGTACAAATTGCTTCTTTGGTTGTGTGCTACTACGGGATGAGAATATGCAATCTTTCTGTTGGGCCTTAAAGGTGAGAATGAGTATGAATCTTTTATTCTTCTTTTTGTTTCATTTCCTGTTTTTCTTTCAAACTATCTTGTGTGTTTCATGAGAAGCAATTTTTGTCCAAAAATATTCAATTTTATCTTAAATTGTCTATCTTAATGCAATTTCGAAAATTATATTATTTCAAGACTTATCTTTCTTTGGGAGAAAATAATGTAAGAACTTACCTGTTGTGCGAATATTGACATGTTTGACTTATTTAATATAGTTCGTTTTTAGATGACTTTGTTGACTCAAGACGCTGTCGTTCAGGTTGGGTTGGCCCTGAAACAGTTTTTGTCCAAAATATTGGATTTTTCTATACATAACTAATGCGCCAAATATGATTCCAAACTAATTTCAAGAATAGTCAAGTTATTTTAATAGCATAATTTAGGAGGTTTGATGCATTCAAAACACTTTGGACGACTTTAAACCCGTTTGAACTTTGAACTGTTTTCTTAACAAGCTATTTTTTTCATTATAGCTGTTCTGGCACATCAGAGATAAAGATCCTTCCTCTTTCTTATTATCTTTTATCCTCTTATGGCAGTCATTTTTAGGATTTATGAACGCAAAGGCTCCTGAAACAATATTGACAGACCAAAATGTGTGGCTCAAAGAAGCACTTGCCATTGAAATGCCAAGAACAAAGCATGCCTTTTGCATTTGGCATATAGTTTCTAAGTTTTCTGATTGGTTTTCTGTACTTCTTGGGTCACAATATGATCAGTGGAAAGCTGAGTTTCACGGGCTTTATAATATGCATTTGGTTGATGATTTTGAACTGGGATGGAGAGAGATGGTTGATGGTTATGGACTCCATGGAAACAAGCACATTGTGAGCTTGTATGCTTTACGCACATTCTGGGCACTTCCATTCTTAAGATGTTATTTCTTTGCGGGAATGACGAGTACCTTTCAACCAGAGTCGATAAATGCTTTCATCCAACGGTTTTTAAGTGCGCAATCTGTTCTTGAAAATTTTGTTGAGCAGGTATCGTTTTCCTTCTTTAAAGTATCAATAATAGAGCTGGAAGACCCGTGTCCATTTTAACTGTTTTTTATTTGACCTGTTTTATCTATTTTAGATATAAAATACAACACTAACCAACCTGTTCATAAGTAACAATAAGTGGGTGTGACGGGTTAGGTAATGGGTCAAAACGGCTATTTTTGAAAGACCCGTGTCTATTTTAACTGTTTTCTATTTGACCTGTTTTATCTATTTTAGATATAAAATACAACCCTAACCAACCTGTTCATAAGTAACAATATGTGTGTGAGACGGGTTAGGTAATGGGTCAAAACGGGGTGTGTAAAAGAACTGTAACTCTTTGCTGTGGGTTGGGTCTTAACCACTTTCTGTCCAAAACTCAAAATTATAATATAAATAATTATTTTCTTGAATGAGATCATAAAAACATTAAATAATATTTTTTTTTTCAATGAAAATGATTTACGAGGTTTTATACATTTGAAATTCACATAGGGCTACTTTCACCTATGCGTCTCATTTGACCAGTAACCAGTTACAGTTTTTTGCTGATTTCTTGATTTTACCCATTTAACCTGTTTGAGATAAAGTCATAAAACACAGCTTGACTAGAACATTCTGAGTAATGGGTCATATTGGCCATTTATACTCCCAGTAAATGGTTAGTTCTTTAAATATAATTATATAAGTCATATTATTTTACTAGTAGTAATCTTTTGACAAACATTATTTAGGAAGTTTTATACATAAAAAGTATACATTGGTCAAGTAACCTGTTAGACCCACTTCATAATATATGGTTATACCAATTTGACAAGTTAGATATAATGCATAACTCAATGGTCTAAGTTAATCTTGTTGTCAATGTTGTTTCTTAGTTTATCACTTTCACTGTTTTTAAAAAAGGTCTGTTGAAGCAACCATTTAATATCCCTCTCTGTATCCAGGTAGCAGCAGTTATAGATGCTAAAGACCAAGCTGCATTAAAACAGAAAATAATTCGAAGAAGCCAGAAAGTCTCTCTGAAAACAGGTTCACCTCTAGAATCACATGCTGCCACTGTTCTAACACCATACGCCTTTTCCAAATTTCAAGAACAACTTGTGTTGGCCCCGCAATATGCATCCATATTGGTAGACGAGAGTTACTTCGTCGTGAGACACCACACGGAAATGAATGGCGGGTGCAAAGTTTTTTGGGTCCCGCATGATGAATATATCATCAGCTGCACCTGCCATGAATTTGAATTCTCAGGAATCCTCTGTAGACATGTTCTTCGTGTTCTATCAACAAACAACTGTTTTCACATCCCTTATCAATACTTACCTATTCGTTGGCGTGATTCGTTGCCCTCATCTTCAACTCACACAAAACCTGTTCTTGTTCCTACTTCGGGTCAACTTTCGGTCAATGCTCAGATGCTACAGTCAATGGTTTCGAGTTTAGTTTCTGAATCCATGGAGACTGATGAAAGATTGAACTTTGCTTGTAGTCAAATTAACTTGGTCTTGACTCGTCTCAAGGAATTTCCTGGACCATCTAACGGTGTTAATGAAATATCTTATAACAATAGCCCGCCTGATTCATTAATTCTTCCAGAAGTTGAGGATTCTGATAGTATTGTTCAAAGTTTTGCTGGGAATCCTCATGAATTATTAACAATAGGGAAGCTGAAAGAGAGAAGGTCAGATGCTTCAAG
This sequence comes from Pulicaria dysenterica, assembly GCA_947179395.2. Taxonomy (NCBI): domain Eukaryota; kingdom Viridiplantae; phylum Streptophyta; class Magnoliopsida; order Asterales; family Asteraceae; genus Pulicaria; species Pulicaria dysenterica. The sequence continues at coordinate 98,097,155 of OX359288.1, forward strand.
GAAACGAAGGCGTTGCTCTATATCCTGCTGTGGGCAGTTTGGGCATGATTCAAATGACTGCCCGTTGATGGAAAGCGATGATATACACGAAGATGGCCTAGGGTTTCTATAGTTTTATGCTCGTAAAGGTTAGATCATGTATAATTTTATTACGCTTATTATGTCAATATACAACGAATTTGCTATCCTTTATCAATGCAATGACACTTCTTTTATGTGTAGTCATTGTTTTTACTTGTTTGTAAAGTTGGCAAAACGGGCGGATCGGGTAATGAGGAGCTCCAGTTGACACAGGTGCCTTTTACAAATCGGGTCAGGTTGGGTATAATTCACACACTTTTTTGTTAACTGGTTTTTATGTTTAATATATAGGAAATGCAATAAGTATGACAAAATTTATGACACTCTAAAATTTTAGTGAGGCAATTAGGAGGCTGTATGTATTAAAATGCACTTATAGGCTTAAGGCAACGTTTGACATGCTCAAAAAAAAAAAAAATTTAATTTCACTAATTTGGTGCGATAAAATATAAACAAACTTTGACTTATTTGCAAGTAATTAGAATGAAACAGCAGTTTGTTTGATTAGGTTCATGAATTGTGATTATTCTAAGAAAGTACATATAAAAAGCATAGTTTATAAAATTTTAATATTTATTCACATGTGACAATCACATGTATTTGTAAAAGCATCACCTATTAATTACGAAAATGTTACTCCGTCCAATATTTTAAAATTCAGTCTGAATCTAAAGTTTAAAATTAGTCCCTTAAGACTATAAATTAAGTGTAGACTATATTGAATATTTCTCGTATTTTCGAGTTACTCTTGCTCTTGCATCAAATTTGATTCTTTGTCAAATCAAAAGCTTAAGCTTGCATCTTATATAATTATAAGACTTGACAAGCCATTCTATCGAGTTTGAGCTTGGCCTATGGTCTTATGATTAAGCTTGATCCTAGTCAAACCTAAGCATATCTTCACTTGTTTGTAGACATCACCACTTCTGGCCCATCCCACTCAATCCTAATAAGAGCATCCACTATTATAAGATTATAAAAATAACGTTAGTATGTATTTAAAAATGATGAATGACCGATTCACATAATACACAACCAATTTTTTATTAAAAGAAAATTTACAAACCAGATTCATCACAAAAATTACAGGATTCATCACAAAAACTGATGAATTAATAGACGGTATTCAGAAATTGGTACTTGTAACCACCAATTCAAGTAACACGCATGAATTCATCAAGAAAAAAAAGACCATATCTACTTTGACTAGGATTAAAAGACTAAATTCATCATCACACCATATCTAGTGGTGAAAAAATGATGAATTACCCATCTTATTAAATGATTAATCTCCGGTATTTCTAATACTTAGCCATTCTTGATCTGCTTGCAATTTGACAAAATCAGCCAGAAGTTTATTTCATCTTCTTGTATACGAGCTCCAAATGTGCATTAACCCCTGGGTGTACACATCTCTCCAAAACCCTGCACGCACAATGTGACTGTAAGCACACTATGTTTTTGCCTAAAGTAGACTTTTAATTGGTGAAACATCAAAGCACATGTGCTCTATAATGGTTGATGAATACATAAGAAAATAATGAATATGTAAACAAACTAACAAGTTGATGAGATATATTCATGAATTTAACAAAAAGTAATGGAAAAAAAGATAGCCTTTCTACACAACTCAAAACTTCAAAACATATGAAGAACTTGAAAACAAAACCAATATCATATTGATGAAGAACCTTATGTGAATCTATTCTTCCGAATGCCAAACTGAGCCATTCTTCGAATTCGATGCAATCAAAGAGTACTTGTTTGTGAATGCTCCTAACAGTATATCGGTGAAAATTGTTTTTCATGAACAAAAACCAGGTAAGAACAAAACTATAACCCAACAAATCAGTACATTTAACAAGAAATCGAGTCTTCTAACATGATAATTCAAATTGATACCACCAATCACAGTTATAAATTGATGAACAAGAGGGTGAATTGATGTTTGATTCTTCTCCAAAACAGAAGAAATAAACATAATAAATGCAGTTACAAAAATAAACAAAAAAAGAAATGGTTGATGAAATCATGGTGTTGTTGTGTTAGGTTATAAATTGTGTTCAATATATTTTAGAGAAGTTTAATATTATATTTGATATTAATAATAGTTTAGGGTACATTATGTAAATACCCAAGGGGTATAAGTACTACTTTGCTAGCCCTATTCTAACCAAGCAATTCATACGTAAGTTTCAAGTGTCTCGTTTTCTCTCTAACGCATACACTCATACGAGATCATCATTTTGATAATTGCTTCGATTCTTGATTGATACTTGATACAATTGGGTCCTACAATTGGTATCAGAGCAGAAGTGGATTTAAAGGTTAATTTTCTATCATTTTTGTTCTGTTCGTACGTTTTCCGTTCGTAACCTACATATTCGAGATCTGCTTGGTTTCCATTTTGTTAATCAAAACTGAAGTTTGTCTTATGATCGTTCACTTTTATTGACTGTTTTGGGACTGAAATCATATCAGAATTGTTGAGATTTGAATCTGAGTTTAGGTTCACGAAAAACAGTTACGGTTCGTATATAGATTAATCTGAGGTTATTGTTTGAAATTGAGGAATAATCTGTGTTGTTACAATAATTTCAAATTCTACTGAATTGGAAAACATCAAAATAAATGGAATTAGTTGAGATTTAGATCCAAAAATAATTTGTTTTTCATTACCCTCTTAGGACTTCGCTACTGTTCTTCAAGTTTAAATATTAAATTTGTGATTATTAATTAAAATTGGAGTTTTACTTTGTGGCCGTTTACTGTCTTGAATGGTTTGGGATTGTTATTACTTCAACATCAATGGAAATTGTTGGAACTTTGGATCTAAGGTTAGTATTACGTAAAAAAAAGGGTTATGGTTTATGCTTCTGATATTGTTTACGGAACTAAACTTGGAAGTGATTTAATTCAAATTGGTAGTTGTGATTGTTTAGTTTGATGTTTATTTGGTTATTGCAAGTGAATATCTTTGATTTGGTTGTGGTTTGAAGATTCAAATAGATAAGCAGGTACTCGGAATCGTCGTTTTTTGTTTGCTAGGGTTCTACGTTAACTCCTAGCCAACTAATCCTAGCCAAGTGATCCAAGTAATCCTAGCCAAGTGATCCTAGCTAAGTAATCCTAGCCAAGTGATTCTAGCCAACTGAACCTAGCCAACTGATTCTAGCCAACTGATCCTAGCCAACTAATCCTAGCCAACTGATCCTAACTAACTAATCTTAGCGAACTGATCTTACCTAGCCAACCATATCTAGCCAACTGCTTCTAGCCATGTTAGAACTATATTATTGTAATAGAATAGGAGTTTAACAATAGTTGAGGGTGCTTATTGTAAATATATCTTATAGGTATATAAGCCTTGTGATACACAAAGAATTGTAAGGATTGCCACACTTACAAGAAATAAACTATGTGTGTTTTGAAGGTGAAACGAGATTCTCTCTCTACCTCTTCATAGTTATCTTAGCAATCCTTCATTCTACCGCTTGTTTATTCCTAACAAGCCAACCATATTTAGCCAACCTCTTTTCGCTAACACCATCTAGCCAAACCACCTAGCCAACGTTTCTCCAACTTATGTAGCGATCCCATCAAGCTATTTGTTTGAAACCACTTAACATTCACCTTTAATCTCCACTCAAAGATCCGAGTTTCAAGTATCACGATGGATCTTACAAGAACTTCCTTTGACAGAATTTGCATTGAACAAGAGGTTCATAAATGGAAGAAATCTAAATATACGTTTAATGAAGAAGACATGATAATGCATGGAATGGCTTGATCAAAGCGGCTGGAAACCTCAAAGAGCTTACACAAGAAAATTCTGAAATGTTTGCAAAACTCCAAGAGTTAGAACAGAATTCAGAACACTTACATTCTGAGAGACAGAGAGTAGATGATCTGTCCGCAACCAATGCAAAGCTAACAGATCAAGTGTCTAAAGTGTCTGAGCAATTTCAACTTGCCGAACAGAAATGTAAATCTTATGCAGTTGAATTGGAGCAAAAACAAGCAGATATTGATACTGCGATGCAGAAGGTTAACGAATTGACACACGCCAATGCCGAGCTGAACGACAAATTGTCTTATATGTTGTTAAGTGATTCAAAGATCATAGACAAATTGTGCTTTGGGAAAGCTGAGTTGAAGGAAAAGGTCAAAGCACTTGAACAACAGCTGCATTTGTCAAATCAATCTTCTGTTCCTCGTTCAATCTTGGAGAGAAAAATATCTGAACTGCAAACGACACTGGACACTGAGAGAGTGAAGTTTGAGAAAGAGAAGAAATAGTTAATGGCTAAAATTCTGAATGCTGAGCTTAGCGCTGCAAAACTTGCTGTATCAACGAAGACTTCCGCTGACATTATCAATTTTGATTTAGTTTCACGTTGTAGTAGCCAATCTGATTCTTATTTATCTGTTGCAGGTTCTGAGCTTTTACATAAAGATTTCACAAATACATCAACTGCTGCGAAGACTCCTAAGATCACTGTATCTGTTGGATCTTCTTATCAAGTGAAATCATCTTCACCTGCAACGACTCACTCTCCTAAACAAAACTCTAAATACAAACAAGCTGATTTTAATTCTAAACGGAATACTTGTTCTTCAAGTAATTCTAATTCTGCTTGTTCTGTGATTACAGATGATGCTTTGCCGAAGCCCAAACAAGCATGGATGTCGAAGAAAAATCTATCTGACACATTTGCAAAGTTCACATCATTCTGTAGTCCATCAACTTCGAGTACGACTACACCATCATGGACAGTCAAACAACAATCTTCTGAAACAACTCCCAAACCATCTGAGTACAGAGAGAAGAAGATTATCAAAGATGATGTATCGTCACCCGCAATAAAAACAACGAGGATTCCACAGAAAGAGGTTCGAGCTGCTAAGCCACCTCATATACCTCATAAACACAACAACAACAGACGTCGATCTTTTTCCAAACCGAAATCAACAGGGGAGTTTGTGCTTAAGACAGATGTCAGGTATCCTTTTGTGGTTTACTCAGCAAAGCACTTAATCCGTCTTTCCAAAGAGAAGATTTGTAAGACGTCCAAAATAAGACAAGAGTTTTTTGTAAAGAACGGAATTCCTCAATGGCACTCAGGACCATTGAACAAAAAGGTCCATAAACCTGTTATTACTGCAAATACTCAAAAATGGATGCCTAAACCTGCGTCTAACAAATCTGGACCCACACGAGAATGGGTACCAAAATATGCATAATCTGTTTTGCAGGTAAGCCAAGAGACATTCTGGAACACCACAGCTACACTCTGAAGAATATCGTGAAGTCAAAACAACTGTGTGTTCAATATGCTAAGAAGTTCAAATCTCATGGCTTGGAGAAAAAAGAGTGTTCCCTGCTCTTCATCACACACATCATTGTATTCAGCATCAGCCCGAGTCTGATGATCTGAGAAACTTACTTTTTATAGTTTATCATTATTTGATATAACTTCTGTGTTGATGATTTTTACTTTCAGGGGGAGTACAAGTCTTAAGGACACGCAAGTATGCAAATTTTCTCTCAATAAAATTGTTTTTATGCATGCTTGTAGGGGGAGTAAATCAGAAAATATTTTACAATTTTTTTTTTCTAGTTTCATTCTTAGAAAATCCAAAAACATTTCAAATGTTCAAAATTACAAAAATATTTTTATCGTTACGATCGCCTCGTGCGTAATGTGTTTAGGCAGCTTCTTCACTCCTATGGTCTAGCCAGAACCGGACAGACCTACCCAAGGAGCTTCCTATTTTATAGAAGTGAGATAAAGAGTGTCTAGTCATTTTGGAAAGAAAGTTTGAGGGAGAAGTTGAAAAATATTCAGAGAGCTGAGGGTGAGAGAAAGGATCAAAAGAAAAGAAAGATCCTCACTAAACAGTGTCAATCTGGGTAGCCACATCTACTACTGATTTTATACTGGTATTGAAAAAGACATCATGGACCCAGTGATGCAATGCACTTTCCCCACCCAGCTACTCAATTATCTCTTAAAAGATAATTGTTTCAACTTCACACGGAGATTTTTCACATACACTATTGACATCTCATTTGGAGATTGTTGATATTGAAAATAAGAGGACAACTACTCCGGTCCCCGACTTCTTTCATGCACTTATTGAGTCTAGAGCCAATTGCTATATCATTCTTGTTTAGGACACTTATGGAATCATCTGCCTGTTTTTGTGACAGTGCCGGAACATCTTGAGTAATATCTTATGATATTTACCGTGATAGATGGAAATCCTACCAGTGCTAACATCATGCCAACGCCGAACGTAGGTCACTCAGTTTATTTAAACTGATGTGTTAACGGGTAATCTAAGTGATCCCGGTGTTACAAACGTATGCGTTAATTGTCATATCATTCTAAAAGAATCATGACAATATCAAGCTGATTGCAATTTATACGTGCATGATGATCATGATGTATCCTGACCATCATGAGGGGGAGAATCAAGTTTAAAAACAAAGATAACTCACATGATTTTGAGAAAGTTCAACACAAATGTGCAGCTGAAGACAAAGATGATTCACGTGTTGAGAGAGATATCAAGTTAATGGGGAGTTAATACATCAAGTGCAGTGTGTTTTAACTTTCAACGGTATTCTTACATTTTGAGGAGACGAGATCTTTATTTCCTAAAAAGTAAAAAAAAATAAAAAATTCAAAGGTGTTGAAATAGTGAATCCAACCCTCGAGCAACATCTGTGTATAATCAAGAAAGATTATTCTCGTGTACCGCTCAAGACTGTTCCCGTAAAGACAAAATAGATGATCATGGTTGTAAATTCTGATAGGCCCGAGGCTTCTACTGCAATATCTGATAGACAACCAATACAACCTGATCACTGTTGATGAGTTTTTAAAGTTCTCGTAAATATTCGAAACTTCAAAGAACGATCTCCTAGCGTTGAATGCAGAAAGGAAAAGAATCTCTGCATATTCTCAAGAGGAAGATTGTTTTGGTGCTTAAATAGATAAATTTTATTATTATGCTTAATTGTAAATTGAACACAAAGGGGGAGAATGTTAGGTTATAAATTGTGTTCAATATATTTTAGAGAAGTTTAATATTATATTTGATATTAATAATAGTTTAGGGTACATTATGTAAATACCCAAGGGGTATAAGTACTACTTTGCTAGCCCTATTCTAACCAAGCAATTCATACGTAAGTTTCAAGTGTCCCGTTTTCTCTCTAACGCATACACTCATACGAGATCATCATTTTGATAATTGCTTCGATTCTTGATTGATACTTGATACAATTGGGTCCTACAATATGATAATCACGGCCCTACTGTAACATTTGCAGCTTCTTGATTTTGAAAGACAACGGCAAGTTGTTTCTTCATTTCTATTAAACTGTTTAGATTATGCCTCGTGATCTTTTAAAGATCAATTTCAAATTTATTTAATACCCACCGATAGTAACAAAAAATAAACCTGGGAAACAAAACCTAGATGTGGTCGCCGATTAATACCCATCGATAGGAAACGAAATTATCTACTCAGATGTGGTCGCCTATGAACCTGGGAAAGAAAATAATCTATTGTGACATGGGCGGCGGCGGGCGGTCACAACCGAGCAATAGTGATCTCCGATGAGCTACAGGGTGGCGGCTTACTACTGGAAGCTTTTGACTTAGCCGCTGATGATCACACGAGCGGGCGGCGGTAGTCAAGAAGGCGGCGATTAAAAAGGGGGAAGAAGGTGTCTACGGTGGGAGAGGTTTTCTACTTTTCTAGGTTTGGGAATTAAAAAGAAAAACTATATGGGGGTGGAGATAATTACGGGGACCGATAAATTTCAAAGCTAGAAAGATTAAAATACCTTTTTATGGGGCGTTTGGTTCAAGTATTGATTTTGAGAGGAATTAGATTTTTGGGGCGTTTGGTTCAAGTAAAATACACCACCCACACATCTTCTCATCCTCACCACCCACACATCTTCTCATCCTCACCACCCACCTAACCTCCGGCCACCACCAAACCGCCGCCACAATCTGCCAGATCCGCCACATCTCGCCGCCGCCACCCTACGCAAACAGAAACCACCACCGAACCACCTCCACCACCTGCAGAACCCTAGGGTTTCTTCGTAACCTCCGGTTTCTGGAACGGCGAAGGTTTGCGAAGGTGGAAACGGAAACGACGATGGTTTGCGATCTAGGGTCTGACGATGATGGAAACGGGAACGACGATGATGGAAATGGAAACGGAACCCTAGTCGTGACGGAAAAGGGAACGACGATCTAGGGTTTGACGGCTAGGGTTTCCGTCGATCTAGGGTTTCCGCATGCTAGGGTTGACGGTGATGGAAGGTTTGACGGCGACGACTAGGGTTTGACGATGACGGTGGCGGCGACGGTGATGTTCGACGGAATTGATGACGGCGACGGCGGTGGTTGGCCGGAATTTTAGCCGGACGGTCACCGGAGGAATACCTCATATGAGGGTTTTCAAAATACCAAGGGTGGTGGAGGGATTGAAAAATCCTTCATTTGTGGGATTCTTAAGATTCCTGGGATTTTGAATCCTATGTCCTTCTTGAAAACCAAACAAAATATTTGGAGGGATTTCAAATCCAATTCCCATGAAATCCCTCCAAATACCACCAACCAAACACCCCCTTAAACTAAAAAAAGACACGTGTCATGTAAATATTATCTTTTGCCTCTCTTACATCAAATCAAAACCTATATATATAAAGAGAAATGATATATCCTTTTAAAATTTGTTTCTACTTATTCTTCTACTCATTTGATCAAGACAAGTGTCACAATTAAGTGAGGAGGTAAGGAAACAGAATTAGTGAAGTACACATGTCATCTTGTGATGAGTAGGTTGACGAAGTAAGAACAAAAAAAATATTATATATATATATATATATAGGAAAAAGTTCAAGCGAGAACCGCGAGAACCAATCCGAGTCGTCCAATTCCCTCTCTTTCAATGTCATTGACCACCCATGAATTCCTCACATGCACCCTGCCATACTCTATCCCTCCACGCTCACCATCTATGAAACTTCCAATATCCAAGGAACGACCGAGATTGGTTTTCGCGGTTCTCGTACGAACAACGGTTATCGCATGAACCCTCCCCTATATATATATATAGGGGAGGGTTCATGCGAGAACCGTTGTTAGTGCGAGAACCAATCTCGGCCGTTCCTTGGATATGGAAAGTATCATGGATGAAGAGCGTGGAGGGATAGAGTGTGGCAGGGTGAATGTGAGGAATTCATGGGTGAGCAATGACATTGAAGGAGGGGGAATTGGACGGCTTAGATTGGTTCTCGCGGTTCTCGCGCTAACAACGGTTCTCGCATGAACTTTTGTCTATATATATACACAAAAGTTCATGCGAGAACCGTTGTTAGCGCGAGAACCGCGAGAACAAATCTAAGCCGTCCAATTCCCTCTCCTTCAATGTCATTGCTCACCCATGAATTCCTCACATGCACCCTGTCACACCCTATCACTCCACGCTCTTCATCCATGATACTTCCCATATCCAAGGAACGGCCGAGATTGGTTCTCGCACTAACAACGGTTCTCGCATGAACCCTCTCCTATATATATATATATATATATATATAAACAGTGATAGTAAATGTAGAAGAGGATAAAAAACAACAAATTTTTTCACAGTTTAGTAATAATGTGAATTAAAATTAACAACTTGACGAGTTTGTCCATCGATGGTATAAGAGAAGAGTACCCAGAAAAGATTAAAGAAACAACAATTTTTACTCTTAATGAGGTAGATAGACATATGCTAGAGATGGATTTTTTGGAAAATGATGTATGGCAAGCGAGAAAAAGACTGTGGAAGCAACAAAGCTCATGGATCCGATGGTTTCAACTTCTTCTTCTTCAAACGCTTCTAGAACCTCATCAAGGAAGATATGATGAATGCATTATCGTGCTTTCGGGAAGATATGACGAATGCATTATCGTGCTTTCAGGAAGATATGATGAATGCATTATCAGGTACAAATTTCAAACAGATGCAATGTGTCCATTTCTTTAATCCCTGAAAATAATGATCTATTGTTATTTGGTAACTGCCGACCCATAAACTTATCGGCTGTTATTATTAAATATTTGCAAAAGTCTTCGCTACGAGACTGAAATTAGTCATCAATTAAGTAATCAGAAATAGGGGTGAGCATAGAAGCTAAAAGGCAAACCCAAATTATTAATACCGACAAAACGGAACCAGTAAAATCTAAAGCGCTTTGAACTAATGGTTTGGTTTTAGAATTTATATAGACCGATGGGTTCGGTCCGGCTTTTGGTTTTAACCAAAAACCAAACAGTTAAGAAACGGACTCACCAAATATTTCATACATCCTATATTTTTACAATGGTATAACTATTTAATGTATTTTGATAATTTATTACTAGTTTTTTAATTACTTTGAGACTCTAATGTAATATATGTTATTTATTAATTTAAAATAATGTATTACAATCACTTTTTAGTCATGACAAATTTAACGAAAAAATAGGATTAGATTAACCAAACGGGTGCATTGGGAAAGGGTGGTCCAGAAATTGGAGTCATGATTGGTGTCATGGAAGAAGGGCTTGTTATCTGCTGGGGTCGAGGGTTGACTCGCTTTGATCAAATTGGATTTGTCCAGTTTGCTCATATACTATCTTTCAGTCTTTCGAGCTCCTTCCGGTATCCTTTCTCTCGTAGATAGATTTACAAATGATTTCTTTTGGGTGGGGGTTGAACAATAAAAAAATACCTTGTGTTAAATGGTCTGATATCGTGGTCAAAGGGATAGAGGGTCTTGAGATTGGAGACCTAAATGCTTTCAATCTCAACTTGTTGGGGAAATTATGGTGACGTCTTGGTCCAAAAAAAATTCATTTTGGATCAAAACTATCAAAAGTGTATAATAATTTGGAGGGTTTGGATGTGAGTGGTAACAGCACTTGCGTATTACATGTTAAATTAAGTCATTAAGATGCGAATTCTAAACAACACATATATGCTATTAGTTAAGTGCACTTTTTTTGTACGTTTTTGTCCAAACATTCGTCTTGCGATATGATTCTTAATTTATTCTTTCAATTTAACAACTAAAATTAGAAAGTGAATGCCACAACACTAGTCATTCAACATTCCCTATTTTTGTTACAAATATTCTCTAATATTCCACATAGAAGAAGAAGAAGAAAATTATAAAAATTAGAGCCCAGCCACAACTCGGCCGTCACCACCGCCACCAGATGTAGGGTTTTAGGAATGGGTTGTGTCGTCGGAGATGGGCGGTCCGTTGGCGGGTGTAGTGAATTTATTACTCCTGGTGCTGCCGGCGAGAGGACTCCGGTGGGTGGGTCGAGGGTGTATGTGTTCCCCGGAATATGATACAATAAAAATAGTCGGGTCCATATGACTCTGCTCCACTTGTTTCCTTGCCCCGCAAGCTTTGGTTGTGCTACACTTATAGTAATTTCTGATCACACAAACATAAACCATTGAGCAATAAAATAAAATAAAATTTTATCTATAAAAGAAAGTAAAAACGTTTATATGTCATAGTTAATAGTTACACAACTATAAACCAAAACAAGTATGGAAAATCATCTCAAAACAATGTTAACTATGATATAACGTTCGAGAATGAAAACTATATATTTAATATAGATCAGTCAAAATTGGCATACAATTAAGTAATTTCGTGAGATTTTGAAATAAATTAGGAATAAAAAATATCAAAAGCAAGAAACCAATCATCGCATAAAACTTGTACTACAAACACCCATAAACAATGACATGTCAAAAAAGCTTGAACTTCACGATACAAATTGGGATCTATATCTTTTTGACTAGTTATTCATATATAATTACACGTTGACTTACCATTATACATATATTCCTTTTACTTATTATATGTTAAAGTTATTATTATGATATTAAGTGTTAAAGATTACTTATGTACTCTTAATTTTTACGTCACATTAACACACGCAAATTTGAAGAAAAACATAAATATAAGAAAAAAAATTAAGGGGTTGTTTGTTTGCTGCTTAATGGAACCATTCAGTATTGAATGTTGGATCGTTCAACATTCAGTGTATTTGATTGCTCCCTCTGAATGAAGACTGTGCTGAATGAAACAGAAGAATGCCGCTGAATTATTAAATCTCAAAGTACATTCTGAATCATTAAGCACCAAGTATTTGACTCTAATACACCTTCTTACACGTTATCTTGTTAAAGAATCATATCTGATAATATAATATATCACTATTAAGGTTTAAATGATAATTTGCATCATTCAGATTGTTTATTCAGAACCTTTATCAAACAACATATCACATTCAGAGGCAGATTCATTCTGAGCATTTGAATTATTCAGATCACAAAATTATTTAGTACTTAATCATTCTATTTTAACAAACAGCTCCTAATACTTTCGTCCATCGCGAAGAATTCCTCACTAGTAAAGTGGAACATGGATAGTGGAGGAACAAAATATGAAGGCTTGAGTGGCAATGAGGATAACGTGAGCTACGTTGAGAGATGACGCGTGAAGACTGAAGAGCTCGGGGTTGTCATGACCTAATCGTGTATTCATATTTTCAGATATTTTTTTTGCAATAATTAAGAAGCTCTTTTTAGTGGATACATAGTTGCCCCATGCACACATACCCTATCAATTAGTGCTTAGAAGTTAGAATGCACTTAATTTGGTAACGTCGGAAATATTCATTTCAAAATATAATTTTTAATGCAGGTTAATATGTTGTATGATTCATCTATATAAAAGGTACGAGTTTAAATATAATTTATACATACCCAAAATTTAAAAAAAAAATAATAATATCAAGTAAAGAAAGGACCTTGGAAACGGAGAGCCTTTAATAGGTTTTTGACCATATTTCCTCCATGCCCATGTATCACTGCATAATTCCTCTTGTGTCAATTCGACCACAATTTTCTTCTGCTCATTTTTCCTTCAAATTCAACAAACTTTCTAATCAAATTATACTTAATTAATTTCATGAAATATGATTTATCTAATTAATTACGCAAGATTTACATTTACCTCTTTCTACTTGGAGTTTCAATGGTAAAAGAACCATAACCATCCAACGCCGGTAACTGTTCATCATCCACAGAAACTCCGGCGGCAGTGGTGGGTGTCAGCAGCTGAGAACACCCTTCTTTGTACACTTCCTCTAATCCCTCCAAAGGGTTCTCGTGAGATGTCGAGTTCGAAGGATAAATGTCTATGGTGTCCATGACATCACCGTCCTCGTCATGGTCGTCGTCGGCGGTGGTGTTAGTTGTGTTTGTACCGCAGGTGGCGGAGATGGTGGTGCAGCTCCTGACCACCGCCTGCAAATCCCATTCGTCATCCATTTTGTGATTTTGGGTTCAGAAACTCGATCGGTGGCCTGCGGCCTTTATCCTCCGATCAATAGGTAGGAAGGAGGAGAAGGGTTGACTTTTTGATTTAAGAGTGTGGATGAAGTTCGCTTTGACTTTGGGGTTGTGGAATTAAGATATATAGTCATAGTAAAAGGTGAATTAGTGGTTAAATAGGAAACACTAGTTGTGTTGTGTGCTCTAGCTCCCTTTTGACTTTTGTCACAGATTAATGTCAAAATAAAGTGGCCCTTCTTGATTTGCTTTGACCAAGGCAAAGCATGTGGACGAGAGCAATGTTTAGTCCTTACTCCGTCCTTTTCAGAAGATTACGATAGTCGCAATACATCTCATTATCATGGAAACTTTGATCATTTATATATTTACCCAAGCTATGAATTATATCGAAATGGATCGTTCGTTGTTAGATTAGCTTAATTTTCTCAAAATACTCTTATTATACTCTTATATATTAATAAATTTCATTACATAATCTTGGAATCATTATGATATTGGTAACACAGTAGTTTATCGATATTAATAATATTATATTATTACTTCGTTTTTAAAAATATAAATTAAAGCTTAAAACCGTTATGGGTTAATGAATTTCTTTTTGTAATCTTGAATCATTAGGATATTGGTAACATAGTAGTTTATATATATATATATATATATATATATATATATATATATATATATATATATATATATTAATAATACTATATTACTATATGAGTATATGGTTATTTAAAATATAGATAAAAGTTAAAAATCCTAAAATCAACCTAAATTGAACTGGTTTTTGGTGGACTAATGAGTTCGGTTTAGCTAGTTTTAATGATCCGGTTTGGTTCAATATTTTGTCAATTTGGTTATCGATTTTTTTAACATATTTGAACCACGAACACCCCTGGTTATATCGTCGGAATGATATGAATCATTACTGCATGATGTTTACTAGAAAGAAATAAACATAAGAATTGAATCAAATAAATAAATAAAAATAAAAATGTCTCTATAATATAATTAGATATTACTAAATTTTAATAAATTCATATTTAAAATACATTTTAATTGTGGTGTATATATTAAATAAACTGATAAATAGTAAAATTATGAAATTATCATAAAAATATATTTCAAATGTTATTTAGTTCGATTTATGAAGTCCATCGGTCAATTAAACAAACAATTATAATTGATATGTTCATTTAAATTTGTGATTACAAAATCTTTTGGAACTAGGCACGACAAAAAAAACATGAAGCTTTAGGGCAAAGGTTATTTATTTTGTTGTAGGAAAAAGATATCTTTTTCGTACTTTATTATCATAAGAATGTGTATGTGTAATCTATTAATTCTTTTTCTTATTATCCCTTCTACTAATTTTAATATTTGTGTTGATCTTGTTATAGAAAGATAAATAGAAAGATTTTATACAAAGATATAGATCTCTCTTTATTGTATTTATTTGTAGACCAAATGCTTGTTTTTTAAGACAAGTGATTATGGTTATATTCGTTGAGCTACATAATAAATTGCATATTTAGCTATGTTAGTTAAAGACAAGGGCTGACCTATCCTTTATAGGGTGGCAGCACGAGACACTAGCTAATTTTATCCGTGTAGTGTAAATTTCGATTTTTTCAAGCGAGTACTATCACCTAGTTCACCGATTTCAAATGATGTCATTACCCATTTCAAATCTGGATCCGTCCATGATTAAAGAGTATGTTTGTGACTTTCTTAATTTTTTATCTATACTCTGGAATGAAAAAGAGACCAAGATAATGGATTAAATAAAAGGTATCGAAAAGGAATGAAATTTCATTTGTATTTGTAATGTGTGTTTCCAATCCTAGATAAAACAACCTTTTAAGTTTAAAGAAAAGAGCGAAATGATTGTTTATTTTCTCTCCCTCATTCCTTATTAACAAATATAGACACAAGTTTGAAAATATACAAGAATCAAAATGAGTACAATTAAATGAAAAATATAGTTTGGGGCTATTCACATTTTCTTGGCATATTGTAAATTAAAAATTAAAGGCTATTTGATAAAACAAAATGAATAATCGTTGAATGATTAATGATCAAAATAATTCATAGGATCTATATTAATTGGTGCTAAATGTAAGATACTGTTTGATATATCTGAATGGTTAAAAAAAAGTCCTTTTAATTTTATAATGAATTTTTACTATATTAGATATGATAATTTAAAAGCTGACTGATAAAAAGGTATTATGAAAAAATAATACGTACTTAATGATTTATTAAATCTTATAAAATGAAGTGATTCATCGGTATGTTCCTTATCAAGATATCAAATCCACCAAATGCTGAATAATATTCAGTGTTGAATGATGTTTATTTAGGTGCAATCAAATAGCCTTAAATTATAGTTACATACTTACATATTCACGTCACCACTTTTTTTTTGAAAAACAACAATTATATTAGAATAAATAACAGGAGGACTCTACAAGCAGTAGAAATCCACCAATGTACAGTGCGCAATTAGTTTACAAAGAAACTTTCAATACATATCTCCATTCTCCTCACTTAACATGCAGTAAGGAAAACCATAAACTATAATACTTCCTTTGCTATTTGACCTGGATCTATTAACCAAGTGCTCCAACTCAGCCCAGGATTTATCTTCTTCAAACTAGTTAATCTCTGAAACATGTGAAGTTGAGATTCAAAAAACACACCATCAAACTTTACCTTCTTGCCTCTAAAAACTATGTTGTTTCGATCCTTCCAAATAAAGTATGCTATCGTTTTAGCTGCTGCATTCCACATCACGAATTTATCCGTAGTCCATTTGTCGTGTTTCCGATTGCACAAATCTTTCAGATTGTATTCTTGCTTGAAGTCTAAACCCCACCATCTATAGAATTCTTTCCATATTGCTTGAAGTCTAAACCCTAAACACCCTCACCACTTAATGATCTATTTTTTTACAATCATGTGTAATGTTGTATTTTCTTACCACACCCGCACAACTTATTTTCTTAATATGTGGATGATCACATATATATGAGAAAAATCGAAAGAAGAATTGATAAACCATAAAAAGTTGTAAACGTATTTTATTAATATTTATGTTAAACGAGTTGATTAGGAAGATTAATCATGATTGTAGGCTTGTAGCATTGTTTACAAAATTTCCTCATATTATTCATCTTGTTAACGTATATAACCTACGTTGCCCCGCTCTCATTATTACTAGTACTATGACCTTGTATGTTTTTTATTTTTTTTGCATATAAAGACTTATTTTTTATTATTCATCTTGTTTTTCGTACGAGAACTGCGAGAACCATTTCTGGAAAATCATTTAATGTCTTGCCTTTTTTATTTAATTTAAATATGAAAGGGTAGTATGGACATTTGTACATTTCCCCCACTTTTTTAAAACTAATATATCGATCAAACGAAAAGGTGTTTAATTACGAAAAATATATCAAATTAACGATAAAATTATGCTCTTTAATTTAAAACCGATCTTGCTATATTATTTTGGGGAAAAAAAGTCATGTTTGTTGGGTTCTTTTTTTCAGTACAGCTCGAAATTTGCACAAGTGCAAATTTTGCACATGTGCTTATCTACACCTGTACTGAAAAAATCAGGTAAATATGTGCAAAATTTGCACTATTGCAAATTTCGAGCTGTACAGAAAAAAACCCAGCAAAATTTGCACTTGTGCAAAATATGCATTAGTGCAAATTTCGAGTTGTACAGGAAAAAAACTCAGCAAACACAAAAAAATATTTGAAAAAAGATATCAAGACTGGTCTCACATTAAAGAGAATAATTTTCTCGTTAATTTGTTATGATTTTCGTAATTTGTCACTTTTCCGTTTGATGTATATACTAGAACTGTTTTTCGTACGAGAACTGTGAGAACCATTTCTAGTCAATCATTTAATTTCTTGTCTTTTTTATTTAAATTAAATAGGAAAGGGTAGTATGGGTATTATTACATTACCCCCACTTTTTTAAAACTAATATATCTATCAAATGAGAAGGTGTTAAATTACGAAAAGTATATCAAATTAACTAGAAATTTATGCTCTTTAATTTGAGACCGGTCTTGACATATTTTTTTGAATGAAAAAAAAAGTCATTTTTGCTGGGGGTTTTTCCCAGTACAGCTCGGCTGTGCACAAGTGCAAAAATTTGCACTTGTGCATATTTAAATCTGTGCTGAAAAACTAGGTAAATTTGTGCATCATGTGCAAATTTTGCACTTGTGAAAAACATATTTATATCTGTGCTGAAAAAAGTAGGTGAATCTGTGCAAAATTTGCAGATTTCGCATTAGTGCAAACGTCGAGCTGTATTGAAAAAAACCCTAGCAAACACAAAAAAAAACAAAATTTGAAAAAAATATATCAAGATCAGTCTTAAATTAAAGAACATATTTTTCTCGTTAATTTGGTATAATTTTCGTAATGTAACATCTTTCCGTTTGTTTTATATATTAGTTTAAAATACGTGGGAAATGTAAAAATGTCCAAACTACCCTTAGTTAATTAAGGATAAGTTTGATTAATTTGATGTTATCCATTAACAACTCTTTAATCTCAACCCTTCATCTACTTGATCAATGGTTGCAATTGGTTCTCGTACGAAAAACGGTTCTTGTTTGAACCGTCCTCTCTCTCTCTCTCTCTCTCTCTATATATATATATATATATATATATATATATATATATATATATATATATATATATATATATATATTTGTTTAGAATTAGACTTGAAGTGTTTTGAACATCTTATTTTTATATAATTTAAAATTGGATAAAATATTACTTATCTTCACAAATTTTATATTTTTAGGTCGCATCTTATTATGTAGTTATATTATAACGTATTCTAAAACAAACAGTTTACCACCTCTTTGTTTAATACTTTAATTCCATAACCAACTTACCTTGTATAAACTTTAATCTCTATTAAAGTAAGTTAATACCATTCGACTTTCATTTCTCTTTAGAGATTTGGTCATTTACTGGCCAAATTATTGTCAAACAAACTTTCAAGATTCCATTTGGACCATTTACCAGAGTCAACCTCTTTTATTCCAAGTATAATTATGAACCATGGTACATGTATAGGTGCATAAGTTACATGTTGGTTCAATAGAAGTTGGGTGTAATTTGTAATGGTGGTAGATTTTAGTAGCCGTCACTATTTCATTTATAGTGGAAAAAAAGATTTGGTCCACAGTATGTGTTGGGAGTGGGTTGGGAATGTCTTACTTTTGTCAACAACAAAAAAATAATAGATAAATAAACAAAAATTAAAAAAGAAATTTATAATACTACATCCGTCCCATTTTTATCTACATTTTGAATTTTTAAAGTTTTTCTTTTTCAACTTTAACCTTAAATATTTTTATGTTATATAATACTTAATAAAAATTATGTCAATGAAAATACATTTAAAACACAATGTATTCATATATTTTATATCAAATATTATACAACACAAACAAAATTATATAAGGTCAAAGTAAAAAAAAGACTTTAAAAAGTCAAAAGTGGACAATAAAAATAAGACGGAGAGATAATAAAACGATATACACGTTAAAGATAGAATAAGATTATGGTTTAATATAAACCGATACTGCGGACTATCTTATAATAAAACTTATTAGACGATGCGCATCCACTCGGGACACAGCTCGGCATAGCCTCGGTACCGAGGTGCACATCATCGTTGTGCCTCGGTAAGGGCTCGGCAACGGAATGGCTCGGCAATGGCATTTTTTATTTTTCTTTTATTCTTTCTTGAGCGTTACCCAACAGCTAAATCAATAAATAATATAATTTTTTTCCCTTTTTCCTTCTATATATATCCCATTTCTTCCATATCTTTTAAACATTCTCACACTCTCTTCTCTTCTATACAATTCTTCTCATCCACTTTCTTCCAAATTTTTTTTCAAAAAACGAGTTCGTCAAAGAAGAATGTTAGTACACCACGACGACCCAAATCGAGAGGCGGTAACTCACAACCGCAAAAATAATCGTTTCCACCGGAGAATATATTCAATCTCACCCCGCCACCTTTCCACCTTCATGGGAAGCATACAACGAACGCCTATGTATTCTCCCGGGTTCAACCAATTCCATCAAGAAGATCTCAAATTTTACTATAGTTCACATGATCATCTTACGGGTCCCGAGTTAGAGGCGGTTTTAGAGCACAAAGAGCGGATCCGACAACTTCACGGTTGGAAACCTAGGAACTAGCATCTAATTTAAAATTATGTGTTTTATTTGAAATTATGTATTTTTTTTAATATTTTTAATATGGTTGTGTAAGGTTTTAATTTATGAAATATAAATAATAGTAGTTGTTTTATTTTATTTTTAATTATAAAGTAGTTATAAAAATTAAATTATTATAAGTAATAAATAATTGTAAACAAAAAATAAAATAAAAATAATAAAAAAATATTGTAAAGCTTGACATGGATGCGGGGGTTTGTGGCAAAGCTTGGCAAAGCAAAGAAAAAGTGATGTGCAACTGATATGGTACTAGTAAAACTTGGCAAAGCTTGACATAAATGCTGATGATCTTATATTCTCTAATATCTTGTATTAAACCCTATTGACATTCGTTCTATAATATGATAATTTTATTATTTTTACTTCACGAACTCTGATAAAATTCGTGAAAATTGGAATGCATAATTTCATCCATAGGATCTTTATTTATTAGGGGTTTTTCATCAAGAAATTGACTGCAATTGGTTGTTCGGTCGATTTCAAGATGCAAATTAATAAATATTTAGAAACAATGTGAAACTAGAAGAAGAAAGATATTCTATAATTTATTGATGATTAGATTCTAAATATTTCACAGATCTACCAATTTATTTCTTTTAAATTCTTAGTTATTTAACATATTTCAATTCGTTATTTCGTTTAACAAATTTTAAGAACTCTAAAATTAGACTCATCAGTTCGAAACTAAAAGCACTGATATTTACTCCTTTTGATGTGTGTGTAAAACACCAAGTTATTCAAGAATAAAAACAAACACTGAGAAATCGTCTTGATGAGTCTTTACAAGTATATATATACTTATATATATACTATTTTATAAAACATACAACGTTCTCTCTTTTAATTAATTTAAAAGTTCTTAATTTTCAATCAATAATTCATCCTAACAATCCATTTTTTCTTGATTAATCACATCCATCCAATTGCTAACCTTTTAAAATAGATTAAAATTTTCTAGAATTCAAAACTAATTTTCTATTTGGTATGCACATTCTTCTAAAAATAAATTAATAATATTTGTTACACACAATTTATGGTATCAATTATAATTGTCGCCGCATTGCGTGGGTACCCCAATAGTATGAAAAAAAATCATTTTCATCTTTTTTTCATAGTATTGTACTCGCGCAATGTTGCGGCTACAAATAGTTTATGTTTTGCAACATATTATTTTCAAGAATGTAATGTTATGTTATTCGCGCGATTCAATGTCACGAAAAAGTTTCAGTAACATGTAAGTTTTTTTTTCAATTTTTCTTATATTTGTATAAACTATTTTATTAATGTAAAAATATTCTAAAAAAATTATATTTATGAAATAAAGAGAGAAAAATTAATAAAATATTAGAAATTATATTGATTTAGGTGGATAGTTGTGTTTGTGTGATAGAGTGTGTTAGTGGAATAATATTTTAAATAAATAAAAAAGTTAAAGTAAATTAGGAAAGTGAAATAGTTAGAAAATGAGTGAATTAGATTAACTTAGATAAAAGGAAGGGTAATGATGTATTGTTGATTGAATTTTAAGAAGTTTTAAGAGTAAGATGAGATAAAGTGTTAATTTTCTATTTGGTATGCACATTCTTCTAAAAATAAATTAAAAATATTTGTTACACACAATTTATGTTATCAATTATAATCATCGCGACATTGCATGTGTATCACATAAAAAATCATTTTCATCTTTTTTTATATGAATATATATCGGACGCTTTGTTAGCTTGTCGCTACTAAGTTTAATGTATCGCTCACTTCTTTGCCCTAGAGTGTCCGTCATGAGCCGCCTAAATTAGGTGTCCGAATCACATTAAACTATGTTGAATTAGAGTTCGACAGAGAAATGGATTTCCTCCGTAAACTTTGTTGGTTTTTATTTTAGAGTTAATTACACTGTTGGTTTCAATGTAGGTTCTCCAATTAACTTTATGTTAGATTTTATTGCTAAAACAACCCACTTATTTTTACATGATAATTTTACCTTTTACGTATGATACACAAACTTTTTATAAGAATTTAGCTTCATTCTACCCTTTCACCCACTGCTCGCACCATCGTCTCTCTAGATTCCCAAACATCGTGATCGGCCATTGCCATTGCTAGCAACTACCACTACAACTTCGCCTTAGTCACCGTCGCTATTGCAATACACTCTTTTTGCCTCCGCATAGTCTAACACACACACACGCAAATCAAAAACCCATTCGTAACCCACATTCAAAAACCCATTCGTTTTCAATCGCCATCATTGACACAACTCCGCTTTATTTTGTTGGGTGTGACTTGATTAACGGAATAGTATTTGAAACTAGAATTAATCAGAAGCTCGACGTAACGTTAATTGCCGGCTTGAATTAATTACGCATGATGGAAATTAAACTTGCATGGGAAGTAATGTATTAATGCATGCATGGATTTAATTATCTTATATGCACACGTGGCAATGGAAGAGCATGAAGTGGGATGACTTGAAATTCAAATACGGATTGAATATTGTCTTGTATATCAATTATAAGTGTACGGCTGGAAATTCGTATGCTTATCTTCATATACGGCCGATAATAGTTTTCATAATTATCTTATGTATTTGAGTTAGGATAGGATTCTAGTTTGGTTGTCTATAAATACCAAGGTTATGGGTCAAGTCATATGTACATCAAAATATCTCTGGAGTCATAATAAAAAAGTCTCTGTTCCTGCCCGTGGACGTAGGTCGTGTTTGGACCGAACCACGTTATATCTCGTGTTCGTTTATTTTCTGTTTCCGCATTATTTTAACGCTGGTATTAGGTGTCTCGATCCTAATAAGTGGTATCAGAGCCACGGTTCTGTTCACCAGGCTCGCGTATTTGTTGATTGTGAAGATGTCATCTTTGAAGTTTGATTTGGAGAAATTCAATGGCTCAAACGATTTCACGCTGTGGAAGGTAAAGATAAAGGCTCTTCTGGTTCAGCAGGGTTGCGCGGTGGCGTTAGAAGGAGAAGATAAACTTCCGAAGGAGATGAAGGAGGATGTTAAGAGAGACGTTCTAGCAAAAGCGTATTCGGCGATTTTGCTGTGTTTGGCTGATGAGGTATTGAGGGAGGTGGTGGATGAAACAACGGCTGCAGGTCTGTGGGAGAAGCTGTGTGAGAAGTATCAGAAAAGTACCCTCACGAATAGGCTTTATCAGAAACAGAGGTTGTATACCCTCCGGATGTCAGAAGGTACTCGGGTAAAAGATCATCTGGATTATTTTAACCGTATTACCCTTGATTTGAAGGTTGTGGTTGTTAAAATTGATGATGAAGATCTTGCCCTGATTTTGATGTGTTCACTACCGCATTCGTAT
The DNA here is from genome assembly GCA_947179395.2 of Pulicaria dysenterica. NCBI lineage: Eukaryota > Viridiplantae > Streptophyta > Magnoliopsida > Asterales > Asteraceae > Pulicaria > Pulicaria dysenterica. The sequence continues at coordinate 98,120,305 of OX359288.1, forward strand.
GAGGATTTTGTTGATACCATGATGTATGGTAGGTCAATAATTTCTGTTGCTAAAGTAAAGGATGTCTTGTTGTCGAAGGAACTCAAGCTTAGGGTTTCTTGTAATGAGGGGGAGTCCGGTTCAGGTTTATACGTGGGTAGGGGAAGGACACATGGTGGAATGGGTGGACTGGGGGAGTCGCGTTCGAAAACAAAATCCACGAGAAAAGTAACGTGTTATTACTGTAAGGAGATTGGTCACGTCAGGAGAGACTGTCCTAAGAGGAATGGAGATGGTAATGTGGTTCAGGAAGATGAAGACATAGGCGATGCTTTGACGGTATGCACGGATAATCCTGCAGATACCTGGATCTTTGATACGGGTGCATCTCATCACATGGCATTCTCACGTGATCTGTTTACTTCCTTTAAGAAGTGGAACGGTAAGGTGAAGCTGGGGGACGATGGGATTCTGAATGTCAAAGGTAGTGGTACGGTGCAGATAAAGGTGCATGATGGAGCGGTCAAGCATTTTAATTGCTGGTATGTCCCGGATCTTCGGAAGAACTTGATTTCTCTTGGTACTTTCGCCAGGAATTGATATGTATATTCTGGTAAAGGGGATGGACTGAAGGTTTCTCGGGATGCTCGAGTGATAATGCGGGGTAGATTGTGACGTGGTATTTACGTTCTGGAGGGCAGTTCTGCGGGTGGAACGACGGCTGTACCGAACTTGGAGCGGAAAATTGATCTGACGAAGTCGAGACGACACGGGTGGAGTTGGTCTCTGGTTAAGTCGCGCGACGCGGTGTCGGACTTCGTGGCTCGGACAAGGAGGTAGTCCCTTCGGGGAGGTTGGCAGATGAGAGACGGTTCTTTGGTGTTGACGGTTGACGGTTGAGGACTCGGGTCATGGGAGATTGTCGGATCTCGGTTGACTGGTTGAAGGGTACTCAAGTCAAGGGGGAGATTGTTGGGTGTGACTTGATTAACGGAATGGTATTTGAAACTAGAATTAATCGGAAGCTCGACATAACGTTAATTGCCGGCTTGAATTAATTACGCATGATGGAAATTAAACTTGCATGGGAAGTAATGTATTAATGCATGCATGGATTTAATTGTCTTATATGCACACGTGGCAATGGAAGAGCATGAAGTGGGATGACTTGAAATTCAAATACGGATTGAATATTGTCTTGTATATCAATTATAAGTGTACGGCTGGAAATTCGTATGCTTATCTTCATATACGGCCGATAACAGTTTTCATAATTATCTTATGTATTTGAGTTAGGATATGATTCTAGTTTGGTTGTCTATAAATACCAAGGTTAGGGGTCAAGTCATTTGTACATCGAAATATCTCTGGAGTCATAATAAAGAAGTCTCTGTTCCTGCCCGTGGACGTAGGTCGTGTTTGGACCGAACCACGTTATATCTCGTATTCGTTTATTTTCTGTTTCCGCATTATTTTAACGCTGGTATTAGGTGTCTCGATCCTAACATATTTGACATTGCCATCACCATTATAATCCACATTCAAAATCATGTATTAAAAAAACCACAAATTCATAACCCACATTCAAAAACCCATTCGTCCTTATAAAAAATCCTTTTTATACGTGCATGTGTATCATTTGGACAAATAACCATAATCTAAATCGTAAATTCATGGTTTGCACACAATGATGTTGGAGGAGGCGGAATAGAGAGACAAAGAAGAGGAGGAAAAGAGGAAGGGGAGTGTGTATGCCGGTGGTGGAAGCGTTGGCGAGAAAGAGTCAGTGCGGTATTTATTTTGTGTGCAACCAAAAATGTTGAGAGAAAGGTTCATAAAACCAGGGGTGTATGTTCGGATGGATTGGTTTAATCCGATTCGATTGAGTAAATCCAATTGGATATCGGTTTTGAAAAGTGAGATCCAATCAATCCAAACAATCTTAAGATCCGAACCAAACCATTCAAAATTACAATTTGGTTGGATCGGTTTTTACAATTCGTTTTTCATTCTTACACAAATACATGTTTAAAGAGTTCAGATATTTTAAAAACTATATTTGATACATATATTATTAAAAATTAAAATACAGTTGTCCAAGTTACAATAACTAATGAGACTAGTGGCTTTGCCATAAATATATAATGAAAAATAATAAATTTTAAATAAACATAGACATGACACGTATGTATTACTTTGTTCCACTAACCAGAACCAAACCGAAGTCCATAGTAATTATTCGGTTTTGAACCAATCCGGTCAAAAAATCCGAAATATCCAAACCAAATAGTTCGATTCAAAATTTCCAGTTCGATAATTCGGTTTTATTTGACAAGTGAACACCTCTACATAAAACTATAAACATACATGGTGGCTACATTCAGCAAATGTGGCGTTGTTTGTAAAATGGTGGCGACGACTAAAGCTTGAATATGAAGCTTTGTTGACTAATGTTATAGAAATTAACAGTGTAATTTACGCTTTGTTTAATAAATACTTCTTTAATAAAGTCGCAGAATTGAAGCAATCCGATAAAGATGGTAATGGAAAGAGTAGAGTTTTCGTGAATTTTATTCGACCCTCAAATAATATTATTTAGAAATAAAATATTGATAATTGTAGAGTGTGTTTGATGAAACTAGCTAGGAAACTTAGGCTGTCGGGGCTGAAGCTTGAGCTGTGTAATTAATAATCACAATCACAAGTCATAAGCTATTTAAAAAGACTTTTATTTTAAGACTTAAAATAGGTTATATCTTACTCCTATATAAAATATTTACTACCTAAAAACTCTTAATTTTTAAGTAAGTTGAATATACTAAATTACCTTTCATATAAATAAATGGAAACTATTATATAAAGTAACTACTAGATGCATTTAATAAGATTCTTATATTCCATTTTAATAACTAAACCTTCCATACTTAAAAAAAATCAAATAATAAATATTCAATTATGTTATAAACATTTTAACTTATTTATCAAAAAATGTGTATAATTAAGTAGAGCTTATGAATGTGAATAACATATAATTAGAATTTATAAACATATATTTTAATTTTTTAAAATAGCTCATATAACTAATAGTTTCAAATTAATTTATTCAATAATCTTAATCTCTTAATTTTTAATAGTTTCAAATTACTAGCTTACGCTCTGTATTGTCATGTAATATAACCTACTTTATAAGTAGAGATCGTTTTTCTTATTTAATTGTTCTCAAAATTTATTTTAAAATAATAAAAGAGTTGATTGAGAATAGAACAATAATAAAGAAAATGGAAAAAAGATAAAGAAAATAGACATGTTGCCACTTACCAAAGGAAAATTATTTGTTATCACTGTATTGATGAATACCGAAAACAAGCAGTTTACTGAATAGAAATTAGTTGACGCCGCCGCATTGTGCGGGTAATATGCTAGTTTTTAATAATTCCCTCATGATTTTAACACCTAAACAAGACTATAAAATTAGAAATTATAAAAATTAAAACCTCAAACTTTTATAATTCTTCAAAAACCCGTTATCAAATACATCTGTAATTTTTAGCTTTTACAATGTATACTAGATCAAACACTCGAGTAGAGAGGGCATATATATTATATAATATAGTCTTTCCCTTCTAGAAGGTCCCTTAAACTTAGGGCGACCTCTCAATGTGGGCCTAACCATACAAATTACAAAAGAATCTTTTTGGGCCATTGACAATATGAAAATGAAACAAACAAATAAAAATGGAAAATCTTCATTCTTTTGCCACAAGTTTGATGGGTCCCACAGTCCCACACTCACACCCACTCTTTCTTTTGAATAAATTTATAAAATAAATATTACCATATGATGGTACTTTGATGTAATTAGAGGGGACAATTATCACCATCCTAATTGCATCATAGCGACTTCCCTATACTTGTATTTGAATAACAAGAATATATTATTTAAACAGTAAACACGTGCATTCATTTAATTTATCTATCACTAGATCAAAGATCATTTGATGTAAGCTATAAAAAAAGATTGAATAATATCTATTTTCAAAAGGACTTATATATTGTTATAAAATAATATAGAATCTGTACTTGTGTTAATCTGTCAATTATTAACAATTTGAAAATAGACAAACCATTGAAACCCATTCTTGACTATATAATACTCAATTTGTTAGAAATATCCAAATATTCAATAAGTGAGGTTTATATAAAGGAAGTGAAATGGGTACTTCACTACTTCATATGTAACAAAAAGTACTTTCTCAGTATAGTCTAATGTCGAAGTATACAAGTAATATTTTTTTAAATAAAATACACATTCCTTATTAGGTTATGCATAACTTGTCTTAGACCAATGCACATACAAATAGCGGGATACTATGCTAGTGCGCGTGTGTATATATATATATATATATATATATATATATATATATATATATATATATATATATATATATATATATATATATATATATATATATATATATGCTATGGATCAATAAAAGATTATTATTATTTGAAGAACATGTAAGAATAAATCGGACCAAAATATCTCTGTTAATGAGTCACTAATGGTGTTAAAAACAGTTCTCATAAAAAAAAACAAATTGTCGATTTAGTTGAACTTTTCCCTTAACAGACATCCTTGATCCATTAAATTAGATGGGTCAATTACCTAGTACTTAAATGATAGATATTACTGTTTCATTTTGATAAAAATATTCAAGCGTACGTGTAAGTATAGAGAGAGACAAACATAGTAGTATGTAAATGTTATCCGCATAATTGATAGTTGCAAGTAATTCTTGTTTGGCAACATGGTCGATCTTTAAATGGACATAGATCTAATAGAATGTTTAATTTTGACTTAAAAAATAGATGAAATTCTTTTGTTATCATGCTATGTATCAAAATAGGGAATAAAATGGTAGGTTTTTCCACCTGGGTAGAACCATCACGTTGTGGGTGGTCGACTTGATGGTTGCAATGCCAATAGAAGCCAAGTATGTGAGTCTTTTTTCCCTTTTTAAAAATTCTTGACTTTTGATTATAGGTGGGATTTACAAGTTAGCATGATGTGGATTGTGGAGTAATAGAAAGTGAGGCACCATGATTTAGTGATAAAAACCGACGTGATAATATAGTGAAGAATGATAAAGTGTAGATACTATTGTCACTCTAAAAGATACTTAAAAATATAAAAAATGACAAATTTTATTGTTTTCTTTTCGCCATCTCAAAATGTAACTTTCCTATATTCTTGCTAGGTAGTTCAAATGCAAAGAGAAAATGATGTTTTCATGTTGGTAATCTAACAATTGGAGGCATAAATAAATAATAAATGTCATAAATTCAACTCTAAAACATTAGAAAACTAAAAACACAACTTTTGATAAAAAATTAAAAAAATTAAAAAAAAAAAACTAAACTCCTATTCTTAAAAAATAAATTAATATGTAAGAATGTAAGATGGTCTTGGTAAGGCCAAAATCCCATCTACCGGATAAAGTTCAAACCCAACGCTCAGTCGCCGCGACTACCGGAGATGCTGGTAATTAAACCGGCGACCGTCGCCCGTATCCCCGCCTCGCCCTTCACCGAGGTCCGCCGCCTTCTATCTCACACAAGCCATTTCCTCATTCCCTGGTACCACTACCTACCTATATCTTACGATTTCCATTACTATTTATGTAAGACTGTGATTACCATTTATAACTGCTTGGAATCTTCAAAAATTCTCCAATAAACTACAATGTTTTTTGTTAGAAACAGGGGAAGGATGTTTGACGTAAGTCTGTGAATAATGCTTTTGTCACATTATCTTAAATTATTATAAGTAATATGTTAGCAATTCATGTAAATTAAAAGATTAAGTACCAATTGCGTCTACCTAGTTCAGAAACGTGATTGATGAATGAAGTTGAGAAATACTGATTAATCCTCACAATATTTGAAATACCTATTAATCAATTCGTTGATTAGCAGGTACAATTGGGGAATTAGAGTTTTTTTTTCCTTCTAATTTCTTTGAATATTACCTTTATGATTGATTGATTGATTGCAGGAACAACATTACGAGAAAGAGAAACGTGAGTAACAACAGAATTAGGGTTTTTGCTGGGGAAATATCAGGTTCAGGTCCTGTGAAACAGACACAGCCTCGGCTTTATCATCCGTCTGAGGATATTTCAGATTCTGAGGAATCTGATGAGAATGGGGACGCCATACTTAAACCTGCTGAAACTAGTCGAACTATTATTGAGGTAATTTTCACATATCATTATTTTATTTTATTTAGGTAAAACTATATAATGCTAGTCATAGAGTAAAGCAGAGAGCTAATTACAATATATGCTAGAATGTGTTCTGTTGAATCAAATTTCATACATATATATGATAGTAACCTTTGATATATCATAAAACGTATAAAACTCGTCATTGTTTAGTTCTTTGGTGAAAAAATAGGCCTTATATATTGATCATAAGTTGTTGTTTTCAGGCGAACAGCAAAGCACTGCTTATGTTCTCAGGTCTAGTTAGTGACGGGGTCTATGAGAATATCTTTTTACCCGATTTGCCTTATGTCAAGGGTGAAAACGGAAGTATGTTCACTAGTCCACCTTTCTGTTGTCTTCTAGATTTTTTAGCATTAGTTCATCGTTCATTCGGTTATGTCCATGCTTACCGCCGTTTCAGATATATATTTCCAAGTGAAAAATGATGAAGATATGCTGAAAACTCTTGCTTCTGGGGATAATCTTGTGGTAAGTAACATGGTTTGTAGCATATCATCTTATAATGTCAAAATTTTTGTCTCCCTTTTGGCTTTTGCTGAATAACATGTTTGTTTGGAACTTTGGAATTTGGATGCACATTTAGAAGATGCTCCATTGATTTTGACTAAACAATGTTAAATAAGCAGTTGTTAAAACACTGCCTATGAGAGAAAGTTTCTGGATGTGCTTCTAGTGTTTGATGCAGTAATTAGACGATTACATGCTTTAGTATTTGGCAAGTTTAAGATTATGCATGGAAGATAAAATAATAAAATATGAAATTATTGTTTGAAAGAAAAAAAGGATCTAAGATGTTTTGTGAAATTCGAATAAGGCCTCAAATCTCAAATTTGGTTTAACGAATTTATTTTACCGTTTCATTATCATACTCTATGGTGACCCTGTTAATTGAAGCTCAGATGGATAATTGAAGACAAAAAAGTGAACTTGGTGAAGAAAGATTGACTTTTGAATATAACTCTTGTTTTAATTCAGCTTACTAACCAACTAACTCAATGCAGGAAGTCATAATAGGCTTAGATACCACAAAAATGGTCAGTGAGATGGAGTCATTAGGTCAATTAGATGATGATTCTGGTATTGAGGATGACGATAGTGATGTTGATGATGATTATGAAAATGAGGAGAATGGTGACTATGAAAAGGTGATAGCTTTAATGTTATAATTTGTCTTCTTTTAATTGAACAATTTTTAGCTGTAAATTTTTTATTTATTATAGCTTATATTTGCAGGATTGGGTTTCAGTTTTAGAAGATGATGAGGATTCTGATAGATACATTGGTGACTGGGCAAAGTTGGAGACCATGCGTTCTTCCCATCCATTGGATTTTGCTAATCAGCTGGCCGATGTAAGTTTTTCTGTCAGAGCATTATGTACCATAATGTTTTAAATCTTTGAATAAAAGAGGTTTAGGAGATTGTATGCATTAAAAATATTCTTTGGAAAACTTTCAACCTATTCAGTATTTGATCCGTTCCACTTCATGCTGACATTTCGAGTTAACCCATTTAAGAAGAAACACAACCCAAAATCAATCAATTCAAAAGTGATTTGGTTGAAATTGCCACCTCTAATTTTTGTGAGCAATATGGATTCTACCTCTTGCTAAGGTGATCTTGAGTGTTTATCTATCCATGCACTTTTTTGATAATTTATTGTTCCTCCATTCATGCTAATTCTATCTTCAGTTTGTATCAGATGTTCCTATAAATTACATGGACCGCCCTCCTTCCGGTCTTGCTATACATGGCCTCCTGAGACCTGCATTTGTTGAAGAGAATGTTGTCATCGCCGAGCATATGATTGATTATCAATCCAAAGATGAAGATAAAAAGCATGTACTAGGATCCTTGCAAGATGTTCAAAATTTGGAAGAAATGCAACAGAATCAGAACTTTGAAAATGGGAATTCGTATTATGAGCTAGAGATGATCAAATTGCAATTTATTTCAGCACATGGACATCAGGTGGAAATATCAAGTTCATTTTGTTTTGGTAGCAGCATATCTTTTTTGTATTGGGCTAAGGTGGCAAATAGGACAGGTTGGTGTGAAAATAGGTTTGCGATGAAACAGGTCAAGTTTAATAAAGGGTCTGGTTGGGTTGACCCGCTAACACTTTCTATCCTTCATCTAAAAATAATTAATTCGTTAATTGTGATTACGGAAACGATAATCTGAATCTTTGAACTAAATGATTTAGGAGGTTATACGCATTATCGTTTGACCCTTTAGGTAGATTTTTTATTTTGACCCATTTGGGATAAAACACAAATTGAATCAATCATAATAAGCAAATACCTCTATGTAGGATGATAGTTTTAGTGGCTGTAGTTAATTTATAAGAACTGAACCTTTGCTTGTTCTTGAGAAACACTTTGTATAATTTGGTAAATTCTTTTCAGGCTTCCATTCAATTGGAAGATTTTAGCAAGTGTCAACCTGATGCTATTGCACATTCAGCTGCCAAAATTATATCTCGAGTAAAATCTGGTGGAGATAAAACAACACAAGCCCTTAAATCGTTATGTTGGATACACAAGGGTATTCAAGTGGAGGTAATGAAAATTTGAATGGTTTTTCCAAATTAGTATTATATGCTTGTTGCAAATTGTGTTGTGAAAATGGTTAATATGAGAATTGTTACCACTAATAACAGGAGGTGGCTCTTATTGGTGTGGACAGCCTTGGATTTGACTTGAGGGCCTGTTCTGGTAAACAAGTTCAAACATTGCGGTTCACATTTAAAAATCGGGTAATTATTTACCAACTTCTGCTTAACACAAGCTAATACAGAAATTCTGTTTCTTAAACCATCATAAAGTCGAATATTTAGCTATAAAGGAAACAGGTCAAATGGGTTGAAAGTCTCATGAATTTTTATTATATTAAAAAATGTTTGAAATGTTAACAAGAACTAGTTTAGTCAACCTGACCCGTTCGCAAATATTAATCACTTTGCTTCGTGTAGTAGGAACTAATGTTTATGTGGGATGCAGGCCTCATCAGAGTATGGTGTGGAAAGCCAGTTGAATAGCTTACTCTTCCCTACAAGCCCGACCCAGCAGCAGAGGATGCAAGTTATTCACCAATCAGAAGTCTCGTGATATGATGTGAGTAAATCAAACAGAAGTATGCAACAATATCCTCGTATTCTCTTGTACCATTCTATTCTAGGAACAAAAGGCTCCAATGAGCATATCTGAAAGTTGGGAGTTTAGACAAGAAAAGGAAAGCAACAAAAATTCGGGTTTTGTGATTTTCATTTTGGAATATGATTGCCCTGGGCTCCTTCTCATTTTTTGTTTACTCAGCCTATCAAGTACAATTATTTTTCACCACATCAAAATTTTGGATTCACCGATTTGTTAGTTTCATATTTATTAACACAGTAAATAAAAAATACATAAAAGTAAAATAATAACTACATTAAAAAAACTACAAATTTTTGTGTGCCAATTTCTTCTCTTTTTTCCGACGATTTCTTGATCAACGTCATTTAATCGGGTATTTGTGGGCAACGTTTGGAATTTATTTTGTTAAAGCAATAATTTTTAAGCTAATACATACACAAAGTGATTTAGGTAGTTGTATATGCATAAGCAATACATTTTTGAGAAACTTTGTAGATATATATGTTATAAGAAAAGGAAGTGAAAGCCTTTAGAAAAAACACATGATTTTAGGGTTTTTATCATTTTTGTTCACTCTTGTTAATTTCTATAACATACTATATTTTTGTTGATCATATAGTTGATGTATGAAGAGCAACCTTATGTAGTTGTATTCTGGAGTATAAAACTATACAGAATCAACATGTTATCGTTATATTTTGTCTGAAATAATGGTATATGATAACAAAAAGTTGAAATTATATTTATTTTAGACAATTTTAAAAATTATCTTTTGAATATGGTTGTGCATTTTTTTTTTTTTGCATGTGCCAACTTATGCACTCTACAAAGTACAAACCCTCGGTGCGTTGTGTCTATTATAGCCAATGTTTACATATGAACCCAACATCTCACATTTTAACGACTAATGTAGGACTCGTATTTGGAGTGGTTCTCAAACCATTTGTAACACGAGAATACTAGGAAACAATATTGTCCACTTTGTCTCACATACTCATTACTTTGCTTCTAGCAACGTGGCGAGGATTTCCTAGGGGTTACCCGTTATGACAATGCTCACGTTTAAGCACCTTAACTATATAGTACATGTATTATGTCCGGTAAGAACAATGTTTACTTATGAACTCGTTATCTATACTTTTGACGACCAATGTGGGATTATAGCAAAGTGTTACCGATACCATTTCAATCGTATTCTCTGAGGGTACCACCTCCGGACCCTATCATGAGTAGTAGATTAGACCCAAGACCCTCCTCACTTTCCATCCTTTTCTCTCCTCCTAGTCTATTTCCTTCGCCAGTTAAACCCACCCATCAACTTTTTTGCTCCTATTTCTTTATAAGTGGACCAATTTATGTATATATGAGTGTTGATTAAACATTTCTCTTTTCTTTTGATTTTTGCAAAATCTTGTCCAAATAATGGTGAAAATGGTTAAACGAAATAAGATGGGGGTGTTATGATATAAGGCTTTTGGAAGGTCCAGCAAGGGATGTGAATGGTTTTATGGAGATCAACAATCCCTGTAAAACAATACACCGTTAGCCTCGTTACGAGGGTGTTCCCTCGTGACTCAGCTCTGGCATGAGAATCAGATAACTTCTCCCGGGAGAACAAAGCTTATTGTGTATATGTGTATAGAGAGAGGGGAATTCATTATGCCTTACCTGGAGTTCCTAGATCTCCTTTTATATTTTGAATGTCAGAGGTTTCATGTCCTATCAGAAAAATGTCTCAAAATTGGTTCTGTAGTTTGCAGCTTAGCAGAAGTAGGTCAACCGACCTTCTGATTGGTTACTTCCATTGATGGGTCGGACTACTTACTTTTGAGCTAATTATTATTTCCTGAGATGGGCTGAACGTAATTATACTTGGACTATTTATTGATGCGCAAACTAACGGCCCAAATATGAAGTCTAAGGCCCATTTACTTGTAAAAGACGGGCTTCCTCTTTGTCATCAAAATCACTAGTATTTATAATTCTAAACCGATTCTAGGGTTTCTGCGCGGGTTGTGAACAGACGGCATCCTCCATCTCATCTGATCTCTTCCGCCTCTCAAAGCAGCAACCATGGTAAATCTCTTCTTCAATCTCACATAATCTTTAATCATCATTACCTTATAATCATACCGAAACAATGTCTCCGATTTTATGTTCAATTTCGTTGTTATAATTCAGATCATCCCTGAGAAGAACCGTAAGGCAATCTCCAAGTACCTCTTTCAAGGTCTTAATTATTCTCTGTTTATTCATATACGTATGTAATGTTACTCGTGTCGTGGTTATTGATTGTTGTTTGGTATATGTATATAAATTGTATAGAGGGAGTTTGCTATGCGAAGAAGGATTACAATTTGGCAAAGCATCCAGATATCGATGTGCCAAACTTGCAGGTGATTAAGCTGATGCAAAGCTTTAAATCAAAGGAATATGTAAAAGAGACATTTGCGTGGATGCACTATTACTGGTATCTCACCAACGATGGGATCGAGTTTCTCAGGACTTACTTGAATCTTCCTTCTGACATTGTGCCTGCTACTCTTAAGAAGTCAGCTAAACCCCTCGGACGTCCCATGGGTGGACCTCCCGGCGACCGCCCTCGGTAGTTATTACCAACTGTTACCTGTTTAATGGTTTTTTGTTTCATGCTTTTCAAATTTGTGGTAAAATTGGTGTAATTTGTTTTGTGTTTGTGTTTTTAGTGGCCCTCCGAGATTTGAAGGAGATAGGCCTAGATTTGGCGATAGGGATGGTTATCGTGGTGGACCTAGAGGGCCTCCAGGTGAATTTGGCGGTGAAAAGGGCGGAGCTCCAGCTGATTACCAGCCTGCTTTCAACAGGGTAATGTTTCTTTTTTTGAACATGAGTGATCATTGGTTTTGTTGCTGCTTTATATTTGTCTTCGGGATACAATTATATGTATGCCTTTAATCTGTTATTAATTCCTTGTATGTCTGGTTTCTGTTATGAGAGATGATTCTTCTGCTTATAAGATTGATTCATCCAAAGAATATGTATGTTCCATTAACTTGCAACATAGCTTGAAGAGTTATGTACCTTATGTGGATGAATCAATTTGATAAGTGGAAGAATCACCTCCTTTCTGTTATTGTTTCAACATAATTTTGGTGATGTGTAATTGAATCTGTCAGTCTCTTCATTGCAGTTACTCCGGTGTTGTGTAAGCTTTACCTTGATTATTTTTGTCTGCAAATCACATATCTGAACTGTTGCAACTTGAAGACACCCTGCTACTTCTATGAATATGAAAGCTACAAAAAGAAATCTAATCAGCAACCTAATAAAATGAAGTTTTTTTATTTATCTTGAAAGTATAAAGTTCAATAAACATTTGTGTTTGATGGATAGTTGCTCATTAAACTGGCTTTTTTGGGTGCCCAAATCTTTCATATAGTTAGGGTGTACATGTGGCTTTACACTTTCTTTATACAAGATTAATTTTTAGAATACAAAGGAGTGACATAGTTATATGGTTGACACACAATTTGCTCTTCATATGTATGTATGATCTGATGACGCAGGATTCTATCTTCCGATTTTATTATAATGGATTTATATGTGGATGATGGTTATGTGCAACTTTTACTGCTTCTCTTGATTTTGTGGCTTTGTTTTTAGTGGGCTGGGTTGTAAATTGTGAGACAATTTCAATCATGGGGTTTGATTTCTGCTATCTAACATTTGAAATTTACAGGGTCCTGGTGGAAGACCCAGTTATGGGCGTGGAGGAGGCGGCGGCGGCTTTGGAGGCGGTGCACCACCAAGCTCAAGCTTCTCTTAAGCATTTCACTTGTTGCTGTGTTTGCAGACTCTAGTCAAATTCTCAACTTTATTTCAGTTTGCTGAATGATGTGATTCGTATTAACTGTTATAGCACTGGCATTATATAATTCTACAATTTTGTCAATTTAAGGGTTACATCATCAGTGATAAATCTAAAATCTATATCAAGATTTCCTGGTCTGGATCCAGAAAGAACATGGCTTAATTCGATGCGTGTTATTGGAGCTTCAATTGCCTTCAATTTGGGGACGACTGTCATTTTTCGATGGATTTATAATGGTCAGCATCGATTAGGAGGCCTTTTTAACGATCCAGATATTTTACATTATACCATTATGTAAATCTAGGAACAAGCAAAACACCGTTTGGCCTGATCCAGAATTCAAACTTAACTGATTTCTACACTTTCGGGTTGATTTTGGTTCTTATATTCCCCTTATTTCGACATTATACCCTGCTGGGTTTAGTTTTCACAAGAAAATGACTTGTATCTCGGACAGGCCCTATCAGACTTAAACTGCAGCTGCGGCATGCAGGGCGCCACATAAAGACGTCTCTAGGAGTACCACTTCCATTAATGACTAAGAATAGTCCGAAGTTATGCTCCCAATCTAGCAAGTTTGTCTTGGTGAGCCTATCCATTTTAAGGATAAAGCGGTGTGAGAGGTTATTACTTGATCACGACCTGTCTCAAACTTTTTGGGAGTCTGAACAAAATTAATAAAAGGGCTCCTTAAAATAATTAAAAAAAATAAAAGCAAACTAAAATGCATAAAAACCCCAAATCAAACTTTTATAATTGTAGTAGCCGAAATTATAGATCGAAAGAATTTGTTGCAGTGATATTACTTTAACGAAAAATCATCTGCCGACCCTCTTAATGATAATTTTTTTTTTTACCAAAATCGTGTTTCCTTCAATGAAAAGTAAAAAAAAAAGTTAGCAAAAACATATTTGCATAATCTAAATTTTGCATGGTAATAATCCCGTTTAAACCTTACGTAGAAGCAAATTATTTTTCAAGACTTATGATTACGCCTGTAATGTTCTTCAAGGAAATGAATTATTCTTTTATTCTACAAATGAATGAATTGTTTGTTGGGAAGTAACCAAAGTCGTAAGTGTACACTTTACTCGTGTTAAGTTGCTCTACTTCAATGTTCTCGTTGAAATTAGCAAAGTTTTTTTTAGCAAAGTTTATTAGCAATTTTATTATATCCTACCATTTAAGCCAATTTTATTAGCAAAGTTTTTTTTTTTATATTTAACTGCTTCTTTTTGTTAATTAGATTCTAGACCGTAGATAAAAGTTTTATATATAAGTATATAAATATCTCAAGTCTATGTCGAGGCCTTGTTGCAGCCTCCACGTGTCCTTGAATGCATGTCAGTGGATGCTCACCACTATGGGAAAGTCATGGCTCCCTCCCCTTTTTTCCTAGTGGCTATGCAAACTTTCCTTTCGTTGTGACCTTCTCGTAGTCACGGTGGTCTTGATTGTTGAACCAAACACATTGTTAGGGTCTTGAACCCTCACTGTCATTAGCTGCTCACGAACCCAACTCTTTAAAATCGTAAAAATGAGGGGAAAAGAGGGGAGGAAGTGCAAAATTTTCCAAGTGACCTAGAGAGACCAAGTTCAATTTTGGAGTTTTAGAAGACGATTTTGAAAAACACAAAACACTTGAATATTACTACAACATTTCATCCATTGATCATCATCTTGTTCTTGGTTTGTATCTTTAACTTTTCATAAACCCTTAAATCATGGGTCTAGATACAAGTTTGTTTTTTATTTGTGATTTATTAGTTAGTATGAGCTAAATATACTTTGTGTTTGCTTGGATTTGAAGAACCCTGACTTGTACTTTGTTGGATCTAGGGTTTTTGATGAAATAACAAACTAGAGTTTTTATCTTTTCTTAACTAGGTTGGATATTGTAGTGTTGATCTTGATTCTTAGTTTAATTTGATTTGTGAATGATTGTACCTTGAATTTCTTATTAAACTTCATGTTTGGGATTTTTATGCATTAATGTTTTTTTAAACACTTATGAAAACCATTATTTGAACTAACTAGGTCAAAATCAAGTTTTAAATTGGGGTTTTTGATCCTTTAACACTTGATACAAGCAAATCAATGTTGACCGATGCTTGTTTTTATGTTTGACACGAATATTTATTCTTATTTGGGGTTACGATTATAACAAATATGTTGATCGATACTATGTGCTAGGTGTTTTAATCACAAATAATTACTACCTACTCATATTGCAACCAGTTAACTTAGTTGAATACCATTTGAACTGTCTAATAACCTTATTAAAAATAAGAATGTATAACATCATCGTTAAAAAAAAACACTTCACCAATCATAAAATTCTATTTCCTAAAAAGAACTTAATTAAATTCGAAAATACACACATGATTATGTCAGATAGTGGCTAAATTTTTAAGGAATATATAAATTAATTAATTACGCAATATTTGTTCTATATATTTAGGTGTTAGGTTTGCTAAATATATAAATTTATAATTTAATTAATTACGCAATATTTGTTCCATATATTTAGGTGTTAGGTGTGCCAAATATATACATTTATAATATAATTAATTACGCAATATTTGTCTCATATATTTAGGTGATTAAGTATGCTTTTAAATTTTAAAATATGCAAATAACTTTAAATTCTAAAATTTTAAAATCATCGTCAAATTATTTTTAAAATCAAATTTACATAACTTAAAACCACCATACTTATACTCCTATTTATATATATTGGAAAAAATTGAAAAAAATCAACATGCTAAATCATTGATATTCAAATAATCATTGTCGATCAGACTGTACCAATTCAATATTGTTTTTCAGGTAGATAAGTTTTGTTTACATTTAATGAAAACGATTCACATATGTTAATGTAATATATCGTTCTTCTTTTGATAACTATTAATTATGAAGAATAAACAACCTCCTTCTTTAGCTCCAAAGCGACCTTTATTGGGACAATATTCAAAAGAAAAAAAATCAAGGGTGATTCATTCTACATATGACAACTCTGTTCATAACAGTTCAATATCAATTGCAAATGATAGAAGAAGTTTACTGATTCCTTTAAATGATATATCTATGCTTTGTAATAATTTTTACTATATGTATCCGTACTTTTTAAAACTATATAAATTTAACATTGACTATATCATCCTCCGTGTTAACACACGGGTCGCTTAGCTAGTTTATATTGTTTAATTTGAGAATACTTCTTGATGTGAAAGTTGACTGATACTTAATATTGGGAGTTAATACCATTGTCATAGTTGTTGTCTTCTTGACCAAAGAGGATATGTAGTTTATGATTCCATTTATTGCTTCATCAAAACCATTACACATCTAGATCATTATTGATACAAGTTAAAAGATTATTTCTAAGCAATCACTCTTTACCCGTCATATCTTTTGGTTCGTCAACTACTCGTTCTTTCGCTTGGTTATTACGTAGTTTTTGCTTTTAATTTTCAGTCTAGATCGACCCAATCACTTGATAGCCAAACTCGCAATCACTTGCGCATGAAATTTAGAGTTCTTTGTGGTTAGTGTTCTTCACTTACATGAAACACATTTTTGGTTTTTATTCGATCTCGTTTTGTTGCTTGTTATTTTCACAATTTTTTTTGTTAATCTATGAATATTCATAAATTAATTTTACAATAACTCAAAAAAGGAGAAAAAGAGAAAAATCAAAGATGATCTACAACTTGTTAAGGAGGTAAATTGTTACATTATTAAAAACAAGTTTATTGCATACAAAGGATTTTGAAGTAGAATTCATTACATTTAAGGCACTTTGCCCATTAATTGATTCTTATAGAAACTTAAATCTTTATCAATATCTTTTGTAAATCTCTATTGTATATTAAATTTATTTCTATTAGCAGTTAATATATAATTTGTATGTCATAATTGTATCAAGTATCAAACAATAGTTGAAGCAATCAAACAAAATGATATCTCGGTTTGTAGGTTTGTCGATGAAGAGAGAACTACCAAGAATATAGAACCGTGAATATAATATTAATTGCTTATTTGATTAAGGAACAAAACGTAAGTTTTAATACCCATTTAAGGTATTTATATTTTGTACAATAGAAAATACAAAAAGTAACACTAATCTTACAAGAATGTATTTGAACACAATCAAGTACCTAACATAATTACAGTTTTTATTATACAATTTTATAAGTTATAAAGAATATATCATATGATTTGGATAATATGGTAGATTTTACGTGTTATATAAATTGAAGTAAGTTTGTTGGTCATTTAGCATAAGTTTCTCATGTCAGAAGTGAATCAATTAATTAAACTTATAACAGACAATTTGTTTACAGTGAGTCACACCAAATTATATATGATTAAGAAAAAACCAGTTTTATTTTCTACTATTAAACATCCATGCATAAAGATTAGTAATAAACATTACAACTAATTAAATATACTAAATAGTACATATATTATTTAAATTGATAAACCAGTGTATTAAATTCAAATGATTATTGAATATATTTTATTGTTTAAAATAAATGCAGCATTTATTAACCATTAATATAAAACAAATGAAATCGTAAATGAATTGAAAGAAGTTATTCTTCAAAAGAAAAACAAAAGAAGTTATTCTTCAAATATGCAGTGTGATTCTCAGGTTTATTTTTCGAATCTATAAATAGGACCGGAGCCTCATGAAATCCACACATAAACTCCAGCCGCTGAATTTTGGTTGTTTGGCTGCAGGTGCTGATTTCGCCGTTCCATTTCCGGCCATCGTCGGAGCTTTTTAGCATCTTCCGGCAACGATCATCTCCATTTCGACATCCTTAATATTTATGGCAAGTGGATCCTTGAAACTTTTGACGCCTAACCGATTAAATCTTATGATCGAACCATCTTATTTTGATCATCTTTTTCAACGACGAATCGCCTCCGTCTTCGTTACAGTATTAATCTCAATTCTAGCAATCACTTCGTTCGGATCGAATGTTGATCAAATTTACACCATAGAAGTCGTCAATGAGTTTCCTCACGATCCTGCTTCTTTCACCGAGGTCAATTTCATTCAGACATTTCTATTTCGTTGTCGATGCTTAACTTGTTTTAAGAATTTTCAATCTTATTGGCCGATGTTCAAAATATCTAAAAAGTAAAAACCACACCGGAATTTAGGTTAATCGAACCTAACAATTCAACTATTTCGGTTTGTTTAAGTGAACCGAAATGAATTATTTTTTTTCCAGTTCAATTACGGACTTTCGGTACAAGAGTTTAAAAATAGATGGTTGTTTAATTAAGTTGAGATATATAATTTTTAAATTTGAAAAGTTCTTAATTAGTTCAACAAATATATTTAGTAATTATATAAAATAAAAGTTATTTGGTTGAATGAATTATCGAATTTAAAAAACCAACCGATTTTTTCGGTTTCTGTGAGAAAGTTAAGAAAAATATTTCTTTTTTTTATATAAAACGATTATTGGTTGTTTCAGGGGCTATTATATGGAGGAAACAATACACTGTTTGAATCTACTGGACTTAATGGGCATGTGAGTTTAATTGTTTTCTTCTCTTTTTTTTCCCTTTATTTCTGGTACTAAATGTCACATACTTGTCCTAATAAACTTATGATATTTTATGAATACATATTTTATTATTATTATTATTATTATTATTGCTACCAAAGATGTCATCTAATAATATTTAAGAAAACCAAAAAATTTCATGTATTTTTCTCGATCTTTACGATTGCAACTTTAATATTCTAAAATATTTTGTTCCTGTTTTTTACTTCTTTAATTTACTATTATTACTATTACTACAAAAGATATACTTTTAC